>OZ018398.1:13628649-14228649 GCA_963969525.1 Ontholestes murinus
CTTCATTTTCTTTGTCCACCGCCCAGTCCTCCTTGGTAGGGATCTGGGAGGAGAACTTGTTATGAAATGCAGGGATCGGTAGACAGCGGTCAATATTCTTAGGGACACCGGGGAATTCTTTGAGAATTCTTGTGTGTCCCCGCGTATTAGTTGTGAGTCGGCAGATTGAGTTCAGTCTTAATGCTGTTGTTAGCGCAATCTGCTGGCCGAGGAGATCCACAGGGGTCAGATTGAGGATTGTTTCCAGTGCTTTCGTGGGACATGTCCTAATAGCTCCTGTAATCATCAGGGTTGCCATCCTTTGGACCGTCCCAAATGCTTGCTGGTGAACCTTTTTGTCCAAAGCAGTCCACCATATGAATACGCCGTAGTAGAGTATTGGCCTTACTACTGCCTTGTAGAGCCAGTAGGTGATGTTGGGTTTCATGCCCCATTTTTTGCCTACTTTTTGCAAGAGTACAGCGCCACGGTGGCTTTCCGTACTCTTTCCTGGATATTAGGTTTCCAACTGAGCTTTCGGTCCAGTATGATACCTAAATACTTAGCCTGTTCTTTTATCTCCAATTCTACTCCCATTAAGATGGGGGGTGAGAATTTGGGGATTTTGTGTTTCCTAGTAAAAAGAACTAGCTCTTTTTTTTGTGGGTTTACGCCTAGGCCGCATCGTTCACACCACTGAGTTAGTATTAGTAATGCTCGTTGTGTGAGCTGGGACATTACATTGAGATGTTTCCCTGAGATGGCTAGGGCCACATCATCTGCGTAGGCTACTACCCTACATCCGGAGTTGCGTAGATCTAAGAGAAGGTCGTTTAACGCAAGGTTCCAGAGTAGGGGAGAAAGGACCCCGCCCTGTGGCGTGCCCCTGTTCGCCTGCCTACTTATACGGGAGTTCCCTAGTTTGGAACGGATGTTTCTTCCTCGGAGCAACTTGCCTATGAGGTCGACAACTGTTGCCTCAATTCCAGTTGCGTTTAAGGCGGACTCAATGGCTTCAGGGTACACATTGTTGAACGCTCCCTCGATGTCGAGGAAGGTCACCAGCGTGTACTCCTTGTGTCCCATTGTTCCTTCTATTTAACTAACCAGGGAGTGCAGAGCTGTTTCCACGGACTTCCCTTTGGTGTACGCATGTTGCGAGGTTGACAACAACTGGGGGTTTATGCTCCCTTTTATGTAGATGTCAAGTAACCTCTCTAGTGTTTTGAGTAAAAATGAGGACAAGCTTATGGGCCTGAAGTCCTTTGGTCTTGTATGGGATATCTTCCCGCTTTTGGGAATGAAAGTTAATTCCACCTCTTTCCACATCCTCGGGATGTACGAGAAGTTAAGGCACCCCACGAACATGGTTTCCAGCCATGGTATAACTATGTCCTGGGCTTCTTGCAATTCAACTGGACTGATGCCGTCTGGCCCAGCTGATTTGTAAGGTTTGAAGCTTTTGATGCTCCATATAAGCTTCTCTCTGCTCACGATCTTGTGAACGGGGCATTGAGAATGAGAAGTTTCTGTGGACATGGATTCATTGCTTATTCCTCTTGGGAAGTGAGTGTCCATCAGAAGTTCGAGCGTTTCTTTGCATGAGCTAGTCCAGGTGCCGTCTTCTTTCATGACGAAACCTGGGACTACAGGATCTTTAGAAAGAATTTTGCGCAGTCGACATGCTTCTGAAGTGTCTTCGATTTGGTTACAGAATGACTTCCATGCCGTCCGCTTGGCCTTTCTTACTTCACTTTTGAAACTTCTGAGACTGTCTTTATAAGTTGACCATTCATTGGTGCACTTAGCTTTGTTGAACAGTCTACGGCACTCCTTTCTTAGGGAGTTTAGTTTAGGGGTCCACCAAGTAGGTTTGCTTTTGCCTTTTCTTGGCGTACTGGGACACGCAGTGTCTATTGATTTGTTGCATGCATTGGAGAAGACCTCCACCATCCGATCCAGCTCCTCCACTGTGGTGGGTATGGGTGGCTCAGATGGTAGAGTACTCGATAGGGCAGTTCTATACTTTTCCCAGTCGGTTCTCCTTTTGTCTACAAATCTGGGGCAGTCTTGCATTGGAATATCAAGGTTGAATTCGATATATCTGTGGTCAGAAAAGGAGTGTTCAGAGGACACTTTCCAGTTCCTGATAATGTTGAACGATTGTTCGGTGACTAGAGTAATGTCCAGAACTTCTCGTCTATTAGCAGTTATAAAGGTAGGGGTATTCCCTTCATTACATATGGCGAGGTTGGAAGTAAGTAAGAATTCCAAAAGTGACTCACCTCTTGTGTTGGAATCCGAGCTTCCCCAAATGCTATGGTGGGCGTTCGCATCGGCTCCAATTAGGACGCTGGCTCCTTCCCCAAGGAGCCCACTCAGACCCTCGGGGGGGATTTCTTTATCGTGGGCGAAATAGGAGGAGACCAGCCATAGCGTGTAGGACTGGTACTCCATTGATACAACAACAGTGTATTTGGCAAGATAAAAGCATTATATCTTTTATTTATGAGAATGCAGGAGCGTGGCTTACCCGAGTCCTGCATGTGGAATAGTCTATATTCTTTGGAGCCTAGTCCACAGATCCTGTTCCCCACTATCCAGGGTTCTTGGATAAGGGCGATGCCCTCCCCTCTGTGTGCTAGGTGAAGGAGCAGAGCAGCAGAAGCTGCCTTGGAGTGGTGGAGGTTAATTTGCACTACCCCCGCCATCTTGGGCCGGATGCTTACATGACACCTCGACGACCGTCTTATCGTTTTCGTCTTCGATGTCAGAGGAGAGCGACGGATTCATGTCCGGTTCGCTCTCCTCATCCAAGCCCAAGGGGCGGAATAGCCTACCTAGGTCCGATGGGGTGTCGCTGTCCGACACAGAGGAATGATGGGTTTCCATCGCTTCTTGAGATGTTTCCTCCTTCTTGGAGGAAGTTGATATACCGTGAAAACTATTTTATTTATTCCCAGTAGGAAATGAATGTGGGAATTCTTTTATAAGAATTCAGAAAATTGAAAAATTGGTCCACAATGGGAATTAATAAGAAACCTGAATTTTTACCTAAGATTCTAGCTTAAATCGTTGCTGAACCATTGAAACATATTTTAAATTATTCTTCTTCTTCTTAAGCCAATCTTTCAAATTTGTAACCGCGAAATTATCCTTCGTAAATGTTTCTTTTTCCCTTTATTCTCACTCTGAACATCTCATGTCTCTATCCTTTCATTACATGTCCTAGATATTTTTATTCTCTTTATGCTGTTAATTACTTCGTATTTTTTACAGTATCTAGCTTTCTAGACCATATAGTAGCACTGTAAACACATAACACCTTAGTGCTGTCACTCTGTTACGGAGGATTGTTTTTAATTTTATATCTATATTCTCGCTATTATTTTTGTTATCTTATAAATATCTTGAAAACATTTTTTCTTACCACAAAGATCCATCTAATAATTTGCTTACATTCAATTCATACCTGATAAATTTGATAGTCGACGCGAAACTGAAGTTGTATATGCAGATATGATAAAACTTTTCAAAGTATGAGTTAATATTTAGTAAACTATATCATTTTAATAATTTGAAAATACGAAACATTTTGTATATCTACCACAATAAAACTCTGCATTGTATGCATGCAAGAAAAAACTTAACAGTGTAAAATAGTGATTTAGAGTAGATGACAACTGTGAGACATCGTTGGTACCAATAGTTGCGTTAGTTCCAGTCGCAAAACATAAATCTAAAAAACGCCCTGTGTATTGAAAATGGTATTACCCTGACGCTCTTTAAAAATTAAAATTATTAACTAATTCAATTATTTAGTTTGAGTTATATATACCTTTCGTTACTCAGCACACATCAAACCTATTGGCCAATTCTTTATGTTTATCGTTTGTTCGTCTCCAGCTCTTCCCTTAGCAAAGGTTTTTGTTTAATGCTTATATTAATTGATCGCCTTTTGGAGAACATTATGTTACTCCCAAATCTTTTATGATTTCAACTCTTCGCAGTGCTATACCATTTAAAGTGTATTCATTAGATACAAAGGAATTACTTATGTAATATGACATAACCACGCATTTGTCTATATTACAGTATAAATCATCAATTTTACACCATCGATATATACCACATAAGTTCATCTGAATCTTATCACAACAACTCATACTTTGAACTGGCATAAATAACTTCGTATCATCGGCAAACAATAAAAATTTACATGACTTAATGTAATCGCATATATCATTAATAAATAAAGAAAATAATATGGGACCACAATGTGATCCCTGAGGTACCCCTGAAGGGACATCGATTGCATTGGATAAATGACCAGCTATTTTAACATATTGTTTACGTCCAATCAAATAACTCTATATCCAATCAATAATGGAAGGACGAAATCCCACAGATTTTAATTTTGCAATCAAAACTCGATGGTTAACTCTATCAAATGCTTTTTCAAAATCTGTATATACAGTATCCACTTGAAAACCTTTCTCCATTGCATCCAATACATAAGTTTTAAAACAAAGAAGATTTGACACAGTCGATCTGCCTGAATAGAATCCATGTTGTTCATCTAGAATTTTATTTTTGCAACACCAAAATTAATAGGTCGAAGATCTTTGGGATGGCCGACTGAATAGAAACTCCCCTATAACATTTTATATTATCCCGCCTACCTGATTTAAAAATAGGTGTGATAAAACTATTTTTCCATAAATCGGGAAATATCCCTTTTTCTAAAGATGAATTAAAGTGTAAATATATAGGTCTAGTTAAAGTGCATATACATTGTTTTAATAAATATAAAGGTATACCATCTGGACCATAGAAACATGAAACGGTGCAATTGTTAATACTATCAAAGATATTTACTAAAGATATATGAAATTTGTTAAAATTAATCTTGTCTGAAATTATAAATGAGTATGAATAATTAGTATGTTTATATATCGATGAAAGATAAGTGGCAAATAAGTTTACAGTATTTGAAACAGTATTACATTGTTCATTTAAGAAACATAGATTTAGGGTATCCAGAAGTTTTTCTACTATCACTTACATAGCTCCAGAATTGTTCAGATTTAAATCTTATTCTTTGTTCAACTTTAGTAATATAGTTACTATATAGTTGATTATTAAGTACTTTACACTTAGCACGCAAATCAACAAATGCATCATAAAAATCTGGATAACCAGTTACTTTCCATTTAGAATGCATTACTTGTTTATCTTTTGTTAATTTAATTAATTCAGAATCAAACCATTTGGGAAATTTGCTAGATATAATACGTTTCTTTGGAATATATAAATTCATTGCTTTATACAAAATATCATAAAACAAATCAACAGATAAGTTGACATCTACACCCAAACATATATTCTCCCAATTAAAACTAGCTTGAACTCATTGAAATCAATGTAATTACCCTTTAAGAAGTCATATTTATAATCACGATAATATATATTGTCCTCAGATTCTATACTTAAAGTTACATCTATAGGATTATGGTGGATACTACCCTCACTTATAGGATCAACTGAATTATTAACACTGCAATCACAATTACAAAACACCTCTAGAATTAAGAATATCATTGCGAGGAAGTAATTGATGGAACTCATAGCATTAATCAATTGTCTGCGCATTATTATTATTATTGTTCTCATGCAAAACACTTAGTCCATTAAATGACCAAGATGCAGATGGTAAATTGTAATCCCCACAGATTAAGAGTATATTATTCGGAGAATGATCTATTAAATTATTTAGTGATATACAGTGGTTATCATATAAATATGGTGCCGAATTTGGTGGTATATATAAAAAACCTATAATGATATAATTATTTATAAGTACATATAATTCTTCAATAGATTCACAACATGGCAATAACTGTGATAGAAATTTATTTTTTACTGCAATCAAGACACCTCCACCAGTTAACTTGGTGCTTGTGGCATTACTACGATCTTTTCGGTATATAGTATAATTTGGTATATTCAATTCACTATCTAAAATATCTGCATTCAGCCATGTTTCAACTAAAATTATTACATCATTAACTAATTTATATTATTACCTATATTAGTTATTTTAGATTTTATTACTATTTTATTATAATAATGTATTTCTTAAATGTTAAATTGTTAAATTTTGATTTTATGTGTTTTTGTAGCTATATAAAAATTTAAAATGTCGTCATCGTCACAAGACGATAAAAGAAAAATTAAATTGTGATAATAATGTAACAAAAATACAAAATATTTGTAAATATACACCGTGCAATAGTCCGGGATATGATTCAGTGTGTAGTATTCCTTAACACGATGGTACAAGAGTTAGAAGAAAGAAGCAAGATCCTGCGCCATATTAACACTTGAGAACGATATTTCTGGTAATGCAGAAAAAAAGACCAGTGATTTCTAAACATACGGAAAATGACGAAGAATGGAAAACTGTCGGTAGGAAAGTTAATCTATCCGGAAATGAGATGTACGGTTGCAGAGACAGTAACCGAAATGATTCAATTAGAGGAGTAGAGCGAAGTGCTCAGCTTTACGTAAACAGATTTAATCCCAATGTTATAGAACGATGGTTAGCAGAATATCTGGAAAATAATAATATCCATGATTTTAAATGCGAGAAACTGTAAGTTTTAAGGTTTCTGTATTCAGCAAACTAAATGAAATACAAAATTAGGATTTATGGCCTAGAGGAGTTATATGTAATCTGTTTTGCCACATATTCTCAAGAAAAGATTAGAGATTTACCCAAAGGAAAATAATTTGACATAAATAAATCAAAATATGCAATCAATAAACGCATCCATTAACGCACTAAAAAAATTAATATCAAAATAAAGAAGGTAAAATTATTATCTTGAATTTTGGAGGCGTTCACTTCGTAGTAATGAATAACACAAAAACGTTTAACTCTTTTATACTAATAATAAAAAGTAGTATAAAAAAGTTAAACGTTTTTCTGTTATTCGTAAAATTATTACTTTAACAGAGCACTGAAAATCATTTCAAAAATTACAATGCTATAAAATTAATGGTTTAATTGGTCACAAACTTTTGCCGAAATAAAACCTCACGTGGCTATATATTCACAAGATAATTTAAATGCAACTGTTCGAAAAGACCTGAACGTTCTTTGTTACGACATATGTGCTTCCAAGCGGTAGAATCAAGTTTTTTTTAATTGATTAATTGATTTAATGCTTAATAAATTAACCCAAGATTTAAAACAGACTTTTTAGGTAATAGTTCAGACAAAGGGCAGTCATCGACTTGTTATTTAGTTATGACGCTAAACCATTAATACAGCTTTACACATATAATACAAAAACGTGGATAGATAATATCATTGGCAATATCCCTGCCAATTGCGAAAGTAAAATATTAATATCACAAATTTCAGACCACTATGATCAAAAAGTTACATTGAAAAATTGTTGTAAGGAAATGGTTTATAATAATTTATAATACTCGAGAATTGGCATGAAATTGATGAAACAACTAACATCAATAAAAGTTAGAATATATTTTTAAACAAATTCCTGAATCATTTTAGCGAATAGAGTGCAAAGTTAAAAAATGTACAAAAGATCATAATTACAATTCAGCAAAAATATTAACCTTAAAAAAAGATTAGACATACTCAATATCTCAATATTTTGAAACAATTTGACAACTCCTATATTAACATTTATAAACTAATAAAACGGAGTACAATCAAGCTTTAATTAAGTCCAAGAAAGATCATTTTAGCAACAAATTTGTAAACTTGAAATATTGTACATTTAAAAGATACACGAAATAACACAATTTTCAAGGAAATCTGAATACTCTTAATAAATTTTTATATTAATGTATTGGAGGAAATATTGGCTAAAATACCTCATGTAGAGTATTCAGACACAAAAAATATGAACCCGTATTATTTAAAGTACATAATAAATAGCTTTAGAATCTCGTATATTTCCTGATTATCAAAAATAGTCCGTTATCCGACCGATACTAGAAAGGGAAAACCCAATAATTTTATGAATTATCGACCAATAAGCATTCTAACACATTTCTCTAAAATTTTTGGAAATGTCATTAAAAATCACATTGTTGCCTTCTTTCAGAAACATAATTTACTTATTGCTATACGAATTATGGCGCCGCCAACAGTAACAGTGTCTGATGAAAATAGAGTTAACGACTCTTTGTTTACATTTTCTACATTTATTATTTTTCGCACTATATATATACATACTCAAGACAGTGTAGTATGTGTAGTAATCCTTTCCACAAATCATGTCTGGATCTACATGTCTGCTCGGACCGTAAGAGAGCCAATAGTGTAAGCGATGCGAACCTAACCTCAGCGGATGAAGAAGAAGGCGGTAGAGGTAAATATCTGTCTAAAATTGAATATCTAACAAAAATGATAGATCAATTGGAAGACATGAATCGAACACTAAAAATAAATAATGAGTCCCTAATTATAACAAACAAATACTTGTTAGAAAGGCTAAATTTAAATAATAATACGGAAGAAATCTACAATTCCTGCGAAACGGAAGAAATCTGTAATATAAACAATAAAACGATAGAACTCTACGATTCCTGCGAAACTACATAAATCTGCAATAAAAATCCGGTCACAAAAACTCTTGATGATGAATAAAATAAAAATAATTCAATTAAAGTACATTCCGAAAACGAGGAAATGATATCACAGTTAAAACCAAGTACGTACAACAACGCAAACGAAAATAAAACTATATTAGATATTTCGCCAGTAAATCGGGACTCGCACAAAAAAAAGGATTCCATTAATGAATGGAAAACGGTCCAATCAAAGAAGAAGCGTAGAAGCAAGGTAATAATGGGGACATGAAATACGAACGACAAGATAGCTACAGTTCCGCGACTAGCTTATTATTTCATCGGTCGTGCAAACCCAAATACAACCATAAATGATGTAGAATATTACATACGTAACAACCTTTATGCGAAAGGGCACTTCAAAATTAGTTATTAAAAACGAAGCTAGGACCCTAGTAAATGGCCAATGAACTTCAAAATACAAAAATATTCTTTTTTTGCGAAGCACAAGAGAGGACAAAATCCAATACAGTAACTAAAAATTGTAAACAAATGGTATCACTAATACATCTTAATGTTAGATCAATAAATAACAAGACACTTAATATAAATAATATGCTTCAAAATCAAACGCAATGCCAACTTCTCGGAATTACAGAACATTGGCAAACAGACGATAACCTTAAAAACACAAATATTGAAGAATTCAGACTGGTATCATCCTACTCTAGACCTTCCCCGAAGAATCGTTCAACAGCATACGGAGGAGCCGCTATCTTCGCGCGCAAACATTTGAGTGCAGTGAGCGTCTGGATATAACCAATTATCAGTGGGTGGATCCTTCGAATGTGCGGCATTAGAATGTAGAATGGTCTTCTAAAAACATAAAATACGCGAGGGTAGAGTGTACCGCTCACCTGGTAAAATACAATTAGTGTTTTTTTAAATAAATTCGAAATATTACTAAATAAATTATTCTGCGAAAAAGTTAAATATTTTATTGCAGGAGACTTCAATATAGACTTAAATAGTTTTACAACAGAATCAACTGACTTCAAAAACATCATACAATCTTATAACGCAACTGCAGTAGTGGAGAGTGCGACACGCGTAACTTAGAACTCTGAAACACTTATAAATAATACCATAACTAATATAAGCCAATTCAAATAAGGTTTGAAACACATGTATCAGACCATTTTGCGCAACAAATATCATGGCCGTCTGAAATAAGAAGCAACTTTCAGTTCAATTATGAAAAAAATGTAGTTCGCTACATATAAATAATTATGTGCATTTCCTAAATTCATTTGTGGATTGGAATAGTATACAGGGTGACTGACGAAAAACCTTTGGTGCTGTATCTCGCTTATTTTTGATCCGATTTGAATAAATAAAACATCAAATTAAATGATTTTTAAAAGACTTTAATATGAACTGTACTGATATTTTTTCTTGCATCCAGTTTTTGACAAAAGTCGATCAACTTTTTTTTCAAATTACACTGTATATATATTTTGTACTGATCCGCAAGGAGATTTTTTTCTGAATCTAAATTTGTAAACGATTTTATCCATTCATCAAACCAAAGTCGAGAAATTGAGGATTAAAAAAAAATTAAAAATCAAATACCCATAGTAAACAATATACAGAGCCTATTCCAAATGTCAAAAGTGACAATGTCAGTCATTGGTACAATACTTCAATGATTTTTAATAATTTCATAATAAAAATGTTGCAAGATTTAAAAAACTGAAAAACGATTTCTGTAGAAGCACAAAATTCTAGTACAGTGTTTGAAATATTGCAACATTTTAATTATGAAATAATTAAAAATCGTTGCAGTATTGTATCAATGGCTGTCACTGTCGACATTTAAAATAGGGTCTGTATATTGTTTACAATGGATACTTGACTATTTATTTTTTTTTTAATCCTCAATTTCTCGACTTAAGTTTGATGTATGGATAAATTTGTCTACAATTTTATATTCAGAAAAAAAATCTCCTTGCGAATCAATAAATATATATATACAGTGCAATTAAAAAAAAATGTTGATCGTATTTAGTCAAAAACTGGGTGCGAGAAAAAAATAACAGTTCAGATCCTATTAAAGTCTTTTAAAGATGGTTTAATTTGATGTTTTATTTATTAAAATCGGATAAAAAATAAGCGAGATACAGCACCAAAGGTTTTTGGTCAGTCACCCTGTATACTTATATGACAATGTTGATGAAGTGTGGGTAAATTTCATAAACATTCTCAATGTGACACTAAATTCATGCTACCCTGTGGTCACTCAAACTCAATTTTCCAAACATAAGATCAAAAATCAAAATCCAGTTATTATAATAACAAAACAGTTATTTGACTACTTAGCTGTTGTTAAAGTCTACAATGAAAATGCAAAAAACCTATATCAGAAAATTAAAAAGGAATATGATACTTTATTACTTGAAGACAAAAAAAAACAAAATTTCGAATCAAATATTGAGTAGTGATAATATAGTGATCAATAGTATGTTAGGAAAAACTAATGATCACAAGCAGAAATATAAACAATTGGAAGGAAAAGAAAATGAATTAAATACATACTTCAATAACAGACCCACAATTGAAATCGAACTCCCATTTAGTTGTACTCTTAATAGGCATATACATACAATGTTTCTTAGACCAACAACTGTAGCAGAAACATTTAATATTATATGTTCACTAAAAAATAAATCATCAAGTGACTATGATCAAATTCCGACCAAAATAACCAAACTGCTATAAATAAACTTGTTGGTCCACTTACCTATTTAATTAGTATTAGCCTAGAAAAAGGTATATTCCCACAATTTTTAAAGGAAGATATCATAAAACCAGTGTATAAGAAAGGTGATCCGAATGACTTTAGTAATTATAGGCAAATCACTCTCTTGACAGTAATCTCTAAAATAATAGGAAAAATAATTGCTACAAAAATAGTGAATTATTTTATAACCAATAACATATTTCATGATTCACAAAATGGTTATTAAAGGGAAGTCCACAAATTCTGCTATATTTGATTACATAACGGAAATCATTAGCGCTTTGGAGAAATCAGAAATACCCTTAGGTATTTTTATCGATTTGTCCAAGGCCTTCGATACGGTCAATCATAAAATCTTGCTGGAGAAACTGGAGTATTATGGTGTTAGGGGTACAAGTCACTCATTCATCCGCTCATATCTGGCAAATAGGATTCATAGAGTAAAAATCAACAACAAACTGAGTCAAAAATTACCAATATTCTAATACCACGGGGTAGCATTTTAGGCCCTATTTTGTTCATTATTTATACAAATGATCTACCTAAGCATATTAAGAGTCAAAGTGCTTTCATAACAACATATGCCGATGATACCAGCTTGTTAATGTCATCCTCTAATGTCGATGAATTGGAAGAAAAAGCTGATCAATTATTGAATACAGTGCAAAACTGGATGTATATGAATAAATTGATTATAAATACTAATAAAACATTCAACATTTTCAGTACAAAAAAACCAACAAAATATACCGAGCGACATAAAATTAAGCCAGACGTCCTTTAGTGTTCAAAGTAAATGCAACTTCCTAGGAATGGTAATCGACAGTAATTTAAATCATCGCAATCACTTATGCTCAAAATTAAATACGGTGTTCTATACACTGAGAATATTCAAAAAAGTTCGAGATATTAAGACATTAATAATAACTTACAAGGCAAACTTCGAAAGTATTATAAGATACGGTTTAATACATTACGGTTATTCATCAGCTAAAATATATTCATTATTCAAAAGAGAACACTTAGGATAATTCTTAACCTAAATCAAAGAGACAGTTGAGAAATATTTAGGAGAGCGTACTTACACTCTACTGTTTATATATCTACGAAATCTTAGTTTCAATTTCAAAAATAAGCAAAAATTCGCTTCATTCCTTCAGCATACTCACAACACTCGGTTCACAGATAAATATGCATATCCGCTCCATAGACTCCCCCTCTATTGTAACTTTTTCTGACGTATTCATTTAGCGGTTAATTGTGAGTGTATGTAATTGTAGTTAATACTAATTATCATGTATGCCATGTATTTGCCATAATATGAATTAAGTGTTTAATATTATTATTCAAAATTGTTTCAGTTAATGTGTCTCAGCGCTAGAGACACATAAACTGAAACAATTTTGAAAAATTAACTTAATAATAATAATAATAATAATAATAATAATAAACACTTTATTCATATTAGGGCAAATACATGGCATACATGATAATTAGTATTAACTGCTATCTTTTATTAGAAAATTTACCGGGTGTGGCACTTAAGACGCCTCGGACCATAGCTCCCTTACAATAAAAGCTATCGAAAAAAATCTAAGAGCAAAGTGGTGCATAATTACCGTCGCTATGTTTCAAAAATATTTCTAATCATCAGTGGTGTGCCGTGCTCCAGTGGCGTATCAAACTTATGTTTTTTTTTAAATGGAATGACCTATTTTTTATTGCAGATTTTGAAAGTGCACGGAGAGTACTTATTTTTTTATCTAACATGTTATACCCTTTACTTTAGCGGTTTCGCTGTTATAACCCCTTCTTTCAAAATTGTGTCCCATTTTTGAGATTTTTTTGTAGAGAAACTAATTGACGCCGGCGCCTAAATTTTAAATTAAGGTACAGGTTAAGACCTCGTATACCTTCACATAATTTTTTTTCGGGTAATTTATGGAAACAAATTTTTTTGATTGATCTTCGCATGTTGTAATTTTTTTCGAAAATTTCAAATGGCACCCCCCTAAAAAAATTTCGGCGTTGTACAGCCAAAAATTTTTTATTGGTAGAAAAAAAATTACATATTGCATAACAAAATTTCGGAGAAAAAAGGAATTTCATCGCAAATGTTGGGAAACGTTTTCCGTTCCCAAGTGTGCCATGAGAAAACAAAAGATTGGTAATTGTCAAAGTAAATTATTAGACGCCAGTAGCAGCCATAAGTCATTTTTGATAAACGTTCTAAAAATGTTCCGAACTCAAGAGGAAATGGTTGACATGATATTTATTGTTGGATAATGTAAGAAGAATTGTTTCTTGGCGTCACGAGTGTACGCTGCGAGATATCCGCACAGGGCACATCCAAATGAACGTGCGTTTTAAAAAGTGTTGGAGAGATTTACTACTACGGGAAGTGTGAAACGGCCAAGGAGAGTTAGAGAGAAGGCAGTTTTTACCGAAAATAATGAACTGCAGGTTCTGGAGGCAGTTATTGAAGATCCTCATACCAGTATCCGTGATATTAGTAGGAATCACGATATTTCAACGCGATCCGTACATCGTGTTCTTCAAAAGTACAAATTCCGTCCATTTAAGATTCAACTGCACCAATAATTGCAACCTCAAGATTTTCATGCGAGGCAAGATTTCTGCATGTGGGCTATCAACAAAATTGAGCAGGAGGAATCATTTCTTATGCGCGTATTATTTTCTTCCATAGAAATGGGCATGTCAATCGCCACAACTACCATTATTACGGCGATTAAAACCCACACGCCATGCGAATGATAAACCACCAGCAAAGATGGTCGCTGAATGTTTGGGGAGGCATACTTGGAGAACACCTTTTGGGTCCTTATTTCATTGAGGGGCACCTGAACGGCAACAGTTATTTGAGGTTTCTTCGCGACGACTTGGATGATCTCGTGGAAAATGTCCCTCTAGCCGCTCTACGATAGTTTTCCAGCACGATGGCGCTCCTCCACATAATAGCCGTGTCGTTCGGGAATTTCTCGATGAAACGTTTCCGGACTCCTGGATTGGTCGTGGGGGTCCTGTGAGGTGGCCGCCAAGATCACCAGACCTCACTCCCCTTGACTTCTTCCTTTGGGGCCATATCAAAGACGAGGTTTACAGGACGGTACCAACTACTGTCGAGGATATGAGGGAGAGAATCCGCGCGGCTTTCCGCGGTATGTCACCAGAAGTCCTTAGGGCAGTGTCTAGAGCCTGTGAGTCGAAGTTGCGGTTATGCCTCCAGCAGGAAGGTCGACATTTCGAACATTTAGTTTAAGTTGTTAAATTTTCTTTATCTGCATTTTTCATATCATGTTGAATAAATAGATACATACTATTATGTTGACCCCAAGTGTGCCATGAGAAAACAAAAACACAAATACTTTTTGTTTTCTCATGGCACACTTGGGAACGGAAAACGTTTCCCGACATTTGCGATGAAATTCCTTTTTTCTCCGAAATTTTGTTATGCAATGTGTATTTCTTTTGTACCAATGAAAAATTTAGAGTTTCTGGCTGTACAACGTCGTATTTTTTTTAGGGGGTGCCATTTGAAATTTTCGAAAAAAATGACAACATGCGAAGATCAATCAAAAATTATTTTTTTTCCATAAATTACCCGAAAAAAAATTATGTGAAGGTATACGAGGTCTTAACCTCAATTCAAAATTTAGGCGCCGGCGTCAATTAGTTTTTCTACAAAAAATCTCAAAAATGGCGCGCAATTTTGAAAGAAGGTGTTATAACAGCGAAACCGCTAAAGTGAAGGGTATAACATGTTAGATAAACAAATAAGTACTCTCCGAGCACTTTCCAAATCTGCAATAAAAAATAGGGCATTCCATTAAAAAAAAAACATAAGTTTGGTACGCCACTGGAGTACGGCACCCCACTGATGATTAGAAATATTTTTGAAACATAGCGACGGTAATTATGCACCACTTTGCTCTTAGATTTTTTTCGATAGCTTTTATCGTAAGGGAGCTATGGTCCGAGGCGTCTTAAGTGCCACACCCGGTATATTACTTTCTTTGTACTTGTATACTAAAGTTAATTAATTAGTTTAATTTTTACGTAATTTTGTAATCTGTTAGGAAAATGCACATATTATTATTAATATGTTATACAGGGTATCCCGTTAATGTGGGGAAATGGCTAGACCTTAGAGTCCTGGGATTAAAATATGATGATTTAACACAACTTATACTATATATATATATATCAAAAAATTTACGGTTAAGCCGGAATTTGTCTTCAAAGTTTTAAAAATTTTTATTACTTTTGTTTCTAACAATTATCCGCTTTTTTCGATTTGAATGAAATTTATTATTAATAACTAACTCTGTCCTTAAACTTTTGTTTCAAAAAAGCATATCAAAGTAAACACGTTCTTTTTCATTACTTAGCATATCAAATTAAAATTTTTAATTTTCACTACTTTCGATAAACTTTGAACAACAACAAAAATAGTTTTTTTATTCAAGCAATCATTTAGTAAACTATCACAGCCGAAAAAATGCGTAAAAAACTAAAAAATTCTTAAATAACCCTAATTTTATGCTCGGCAGTGTATTTGATATCTTGTACGGTTTTCGCACAAAAAAATAAAATATGAACATATCAATATAGTATACATATTATGCACTCATTCAAAAGGAAATTAACTTACTAAATTGAATAAAAATTAAATAATACCAATTGATAAAATAAATCAAAACATCATTTAATAGTTTTCAATTTTCTCCGCAAAATCTTAATAAAAGCAAGAAAGCTGTTTGCTCCAAATATGAATATTTATGAACTATAATAAAGTTAACAATAAATCATTTAAAGACACCTAATTATTATTATACATAATTTATATTGTTTAAACAAAGACGGCAAGCAACTAAAAACAGCTAGATATTGTTTTTACTAGATTAAAAAATTATATTTTAATTTTTGTGGGAAAACCGTAAGAGATATTAAATTTTATTAAGGGAGAAAAAAAGTTTTTAAATTTAATTCTTTCACGTAGTATTTTTCTACTTTTTATTGGATGCACCAATAAAAAAATATTATAATTTTTAAGTAGTGATAATACCGTTTTCTATACTTCCTGTCAATTACTAATGTCCATAATAACTTAAGTGATGTACTATATTAACGTAGTTATTAATAAAAATTTCATTCAAATCCAATAAAGGCTTCAATTGTTATAAACAAAAGAAATTTAAAAAATGAGAACTTTGAAGACAAAATCCGGCTTAACCGTAAACTTTTGGATATAGATAAGTTGTGTTAGTTCATTATATTTTCACCTCAGGAATCTATGGTCCAGCCATTTTTCCACATTAACAGGACACTTTATATAAGACAGGGTAAATAAAGAAATAAATAATGTGCAGAGAAGATGCCTTTTCCTGCACTCAAGTAGAGGCTTCAAGCTATCTACCACTTCATTCTCTCTTAACAACATCCTACATTGACATAGAAAGAAATAATTTTTACACTTATATAATTAGCCAACACAATGATAAAAAAATCATTTGTACTAGAACTTCATTTCCGTCTGATCGTCAAGACAATTAATCTTTCTTTGTTGTATTCTTAACTGAAGAAAGCCATTGTTTTGGTGGGAATGTACATTTCATAATCCATTAGGCGGAAACGGGATGTAGAATGAATTTATTAGAAGCCGTAGAAGTTCACAAAGCCGTCGCTGATCCGGGAATTCCATTAATTAATAACGAGGTTGACCCCTGTGTATCCCTATTTAGTTTCTAATTGCTTTTGAAAATCGTTTCAGTGTTGTAGTCATTATTTTATTAACCTGATGCACGTTTAATTAATTAAATTATAGGTAACCGGTTTATAAAGAATAAAATTAAACATTTTTAAAAATTTAATTTCTTGATATCCAACTTTATCAAATCTTCTTACGAATGTGTTTGATTGCTTGCAGTTTAAGAGATTAAAGATTTTTTTTTAAATCGTTGTAAGCGATCAAGCGCTGTATTTTCCGGGAAAAGAATTTATTAGATAAGGTACATATTTGTTTCCTTTACTTTAGAGGAGGTAGTTACGCAAGAAGTAATTATTACGTTTTTGATGATTATTAAATCGTATTATTTATTTATATAATAGATATATCTATTCATGAAGTATCTAAAATATTTTCTCTCTAAACTTATAATAAATAATAATTATTTTAAATCGTTATTATTATCGTTGCTGATTGCTTGTAACTAGTAATAAAATTTAGCATTTAAAGCCTTTGTATGTATAATATTAAATATAATACATCATATTATAACAATTTAAGTTTGCCATAATTAATATAAAAACATATTTTACTAAATAATCGTTTTCTTTTACAAGTAAATTATAAATGTATATAACTATCAATTAGTATATTACATTTAAAATCCTCTCATAAAACTGTAGTATATGCAGAAAACAATCGATTATTAAATAGTGAAAATATGATCTCTGCGTTATAAAACGATGCTTTTATCAAGTGTCAATAAACTAATTTGTAAGTATCATCTTTCATTTCGCTTTATGTTGAAATTTGTGTTTAAGGCTTAGTGCGCAGTAATATAGCATTTGTGATAAATTATACCCGGAAATCCCCCATTGTATACACAGATGTCCCACGTATTTACGGTAATCTCTGCTCTATGACTCTGTTCAAAGGTAATGTACTCCAATTTACTACTACCCTTTGTATTGTAAAACGTATAGAATATTTACATACAAAGAAATTGATTGATTGATTGATCTAATAATAAATGTGCAACAAGTGAAAATAGTGTTATCAATTAGTATTTAATCTAGATTTATGTCACAATTGTGAAATTAATATAGTGTATTCTTATCTATAGATGCTTAATATTGATATAAGTTTTGTCACAGCAATATCTTCAAAACAATTTTCGCGTAAAATCGGATAAATCAGTAATTTCCAATATTTCCATTATTCCCCTTGAAAATCAAGGAAGATATTAATATAACATATATCAACTCTAACAAAGTTTATATCGGACAAATGAACTGTCGGATGAATGTACGGCGAAACAAACATATCAGAGCCACCAAAAGAGATCTACCATCCTCATCTCTGGCCGACCATTTAAAATCCACGGGACACACGATAAATTTTACAAAGAGGAATATCCGGGTGGCAATCGAAATAAAAAACATACCGATAATCTCAAAAACGCGACGACGATTAGCCCCCCACTTGGAAATCCACTTTGTGCAACAAGCATAGTTCATTTACCGCACCATCCATTTTAATCCCCACATGTAATACCAACAAAATTCCTATTTATCTGTCCGGTCCAATTACGAACAGCCGCCCACGCGCCATTATACGTCTACCACCAACACTGCAGGTTTTGTAGTAGATACGTGCTCCAGAGCGGAAAATGATTTTGGTGTAGGTTCAAGTAAGAAAAACCGGATAGGCACCTAAATCAAAGCTATCCGGACCTCCCAAAGTGTGAGGACAACCAAAACAATACAGTGAGATAAATATTTCGCACTGATCTAAATTTACATCCATACAAGATTATGATTGGTCACGAATTACATCCAGAAGACCTATGGAGTATTTCAATGCGATCCTCTCAGCCGCACCTCCTATTGGTCTATGGAGTAGCGATGAAGTACATTTTTGTCTGATTTAAGTCAGTGTGACTTTTTTCTGTAGGGTACCTCAAAGCCGAGGTTTTCAAACAACATTCTCCATCTTTAGATGAACTAGAGGCGGCTTTGCGGCTTTTCAAAAAGCAAATAAAATTGCTGATAATATTATCAATATGCAGAATAACAATTTAGAATTAAAAATAATTTTAAAAATGAAATAAATTGACATTTACCCATGTTTAATATCAGAGTACAGTTTAGAATATTAGAAAGGTCAGGAATAATATCTTTGTGTCGACCCCGTCGGTGTGATGAGTGTATCCATCGTTAATTTCCTTGTATTTTTATATTTTTTTGCTTCTACTTAAACAATGGTTAATAACTGTGGTATATACGGTCGTGGAGTTAAGCCCAATACACCATATATTAAATCTAGTGGCAAGTGTGGTAAACATATTCACAGCTAATGTAGCGGGTTAGGAGATGATGAGATTATTAACATTATATCATCTAAATGTAAATGAATTTGTCCAAAATGCAATTCCACCATCTTAAATACAAAATTAACAATTGATTCCTTATGTACCTTAATTATTGAACGATTTAATTCTTTTAAAGAGGAAATTAAATGCTATATAACCGATCGTTTCGATATAATTAACTCCCGTATACTCAGATGAAAAATAAATGCTCTATTTATGAATCTGAATTGTCTCAATTAAGATCACTCACGGACGAGACATGCGAAAATATTATATCCTAGTCGGAAGACAGGCGTAATCGACTATTAAATGTTATTTGATTTTATTTCAAGGAGTCACCGTCTCGGATACTAAACGACAGAGTTCAACATCATACCAACTTTGTGAATGAAATCTTGGAGCTAAGAAAAATAACTGCCAAGGCAATTAAAATTATTAGATTGAGAAAAAAGGGAACTAACAATAAAAATCCAAAACCATTAAAACTAATTTTTGATACAAATGATGCAGCTAAAGAAGTTCTTCGTAGTAATTCTGCTTTAACGAGTGATAGAACCTTTTTCCATCAAGATAAAACTAGAAAACAAATTGAATATCACAATAAATTAAAACAAGAACTTGTCACTAGGAGATCGAATGGAAAATCAAATCTTAAACTTATAGAAATGGTCTTACTTGACCAATGATTCACGTAAACCTCAAATATCTCAAAAAAACTCAACATAAATTACCAGCACTGAATTGAAAAATTCACTATGTTTTAACCACAAATAATTATTGTAAAAATATTATATAACGTGTAGGCACAATTATATAAATCTAAACAACACAGCACGACTCGAGTTTCGACGTTTTATAAAACGACTCGAGTTTCGACGTTTATAAAACGTCGAAACTCGAGTCGTGCTGTGTTGTTTAGATTTATATAATTGTGCCTACACGTTATATAATATTTTTACAATAATTATTTGTGGTTAAAACATAGTGAATTTTTCAATTCAGTGTAAGTATGGATTACCACGTAGTAACGGTCGCAACCATTCTCTTTAATAAATTACCAGAATTGCGAGGGCATTAGAACTAAAATTAGTGAATTCTCCCTTGTCGTTAATAGTAGTAATTACAATATTATAGTTATAGTAGAAACATGGTCATTTGAAAATATTCTTGATAGTCAACTGCAGCTGCCCAATTGCAATATATACAAATCTAATCGCACCGTTCATGGTAATGTTAGGGGAGGAGGGATTTTAATTGCTGTTAAAAAGCAGTTTAATTCTTCACATCTCTCTAGTAACAATTCAATAGAACAGTTATTTATATTATTAAAACTTACAAATCTCCCGTATATTATTGGTGGGATTTACATAAAACCGGGTTCCTCAATTGAAAAGTATCAACATCTTTGCAGCAGTCTTGAGGAACTAGTCGACATCAATACCAATATAATTATCTGTGGTGACTATAACTTACCTCAAATCAAATGGGACGGTACAGCATCTGAGTATATTCACTATGGGTTTTCTGCCTTCACTTTGATGAATTTTTATATTTTTGTAAATGCCTCAAACTAAAATCAAACAAAGTGGTTCTCTAGATGATTATTGTATATTTTCGCATAACTGGGACGGATGTAAGAAGTTGCTACCAAACTTACCTCTCCAAAGTAGAAAACTATTTACAATCGAATAAAATTTTGGATTTCTGGCGATACGCAAAAATCATTAAAAAAGATAATGAATATCCTAGTACAATGCCTTTCGGTGAGTCAAAAGCTAAAAAATGGTTCTGATATAGCCAATCTATTATCTGACTTTTACTCCATGGTTTATGTTGAATCAACCAATCCGCCAGATTTATTTACTGGGCTTACCTCTAATACGATGCTGGATTACAATTTATCTGTAAATGTTCAAGAGGTGTTTAAGTTAATTATTAGTCTAAAAACATCCCATAGCCATGGCTCTGATCAAATTTCCAGCAATTTTTTTCAAAACTGTATTTATTTACTCTGTAACATAACTCTAACTTCCAAAATTATTCCAACTAAATGGAAGATAAGTTATGTATTACCAATACACAAGTCAGGCCCTATAGACTTAATGAACAACTACAGAGGAATACAGTTATTCTAAACATCTGGCATAGTTTTCACGTCAGATAATTTCAAATAATCAACATCGTTTTGTTAATGGACGATCTACAGTAACAAATCTATTTGAATATAAAAATTTCGTATCAAATGCTCTAGATAAACGATTGCAGATTGATACAATTAACACCGACTTCAGTAAAGCATTCGATAGAATTAACCATGCCTTGATGTTGAAAAAATGAAGTTTTACGGATTTTCAAGTAATACAATTGATTGGCTTTCCTCGTTTCTTGTAAATCGTACTCAAATTGTCCGCATAACCTATACATATTACCTCAGGGGTCACATTGTGCCCCCATACTCTTTATTTTATTTATCAATGACATAAGGGATACATTTTTTTATTAAACACTGTGACTTTAATCTTTTTGCGGTTGATTTGAAATTATTTAAAATTGTTCGAACCAACAACGATTGTATTAATATTCAAGAGGACTTTTCAAATTTAAACGAGTGGTATATCAGGAATCGCTTATATCTTAATGTGTCCAAATGCCATTCAATGTCTACCTCAAGATGTAAACTTATAATAAATTACACTTACTCAATAGACTCGACTAATTTATCCAGGGTGGAATCATTTAAAGAACTAGGAGTTATTTTTGATTGTAAGGTTTCTTGTAATAATGACATCCTTTACATATCCAGGAAGGCAGAAGTTTCACTCCATGTGCCGAACAGAAGAACTCGATCAACGCCTCTCTTCCATGTGGACACTCATAGAACTAACTCCGACACCAATAATTAATTGGACCGTTTATTAAGCCTTGGAAACAAATATTGCAATAACCCTTATTTAATCCATCATTCCGTAGTTTTAAGTCTAATTTATTAATTATTTTATTATTTAGCTTATATAACGTACACATAAGTATTATTTTTGTATTTATTTTAATGTAAATGTGATTACCGTCAATAAAGTTTATTTATTTAATAAATATGAAGAGTAGTATAGGTCCCATATATGAGCCATGAGGGACCTCAAATCTGACTGAAAGAAATATACGTATTAATTTTAGTGTATTGTATTTTGCTGGTTAGATACGAAGAAATCCATTTTAAAAGAGGATCTTGGACTCTATAAGATTTCAGTTTCTGTTCAAGAATAGAGTGGTAGACACAATCGAGTGCTTAGATGAAGTCCATTTTAAAAGAATACATTTTAGCACTTTTTTCTAAAACTTTAGAAATTTAACCTAGATATATGAAAAAGTTTGTTTGAGCAGATCAAGTTGCGTAACAGCCATTGTCTGGATTTATGTTGCGAAAAATGAAAAACATTTCATTGTAGCTTATCAAATAGTCAAACAGAAAAGTGTGAGAGGACTTATTTATATGATTTCTTCAAAAATTCGAGGAATATACTACTATTAAGTAACACCGAGAAAATGTAGTTTAATGGTAATGATAAATTTTACAAAAAAAATTGTGTGTTTTATCATTCATATAAGGTTCTGCTGTCACTAAGTCAACAGAATTATTCATTAAAATATGACATGATGGTACTTTAAAGATAACGCCAATTAAATCTTCTCCTCTCATCGATTTTGGGCCGTATGCTTTAGATCGGTCCGTGCAATAAGCAATGAATTCAGAATGAAGCCACGATTTCGTTAACAGAACTACTTCAAACTCTTTAAAAACATAAACAATAACAATTATTTAGTTTAATTCATTTCATTCTGGTAGTAAAGAGTAATATTGTTAGTATACACAGGGTTTGTCACTAGGTGTAAAGTTTATAAATTGCCTAGTTTTTCTTTTCTTTACAATCTGAGAAGATCCATGAATATATATTTAATGGTTGATAAAAGAAAACAGAGACGAGAGAATCAGGGAGTCAAGAATAGCCTTGAAGTGTCTAACCATTTGCTTGATCTCCATTGAATCTAATGTTTGGTTTAAAGTTTGGAGTTGCTAGTACTTTTCTAGACACAGCTTCTTCATAATTCGGTACTCTTCAACTTCTTTAATAACCATTATATTTTCACAAAAGTAATTAAAGGTACATTTGACGTTTTTATACCACTATTTATTGTATAATATACAGAAACAAAGATTATAATACAGAGTGTGCGGTTTTTGGAGCTCAAACATTGGGATCTCGGTTATTTGAAGAGACAGAAGGTCGGCTAAATTAGAGTAAAGTTGCCCAATCTGGAGTATAACATAATGCTGTTTTGAAATATAAAATATTCCGACTACCTCTGAAGATATCAGAAAAAAATGGAAATTAAAAAAAAATGTTTTTATGGTTTAGCGAAACTTTATAAAGAGATATTTCAAAACAATTGACACATTATTATTGTCACTTTGTACGCTCTACAACGTGATGATATAATAATAAAAATTTGACGTTTTGATTTTCGCCAAACATCATCAACTTTGTTTTCTCTTATGCGATTTTTACATTTTCAAATACAGATTTTTTTCTAATTACGGTGATGTATCATGTATTGGGGTTTGTGTAATATTCTTGAGTTGGGTGTATGGAGTAGATTCGCAATGAATAAAATACTACTGCACATGAAACCTTTTATTTACCAATTGACATTAGAAACTATGACAACAACATTATTTTTTTGTCTATGCCGTGCGCGATGTTATTTGGGGCATATTATATTATATTTCTCCCCTTAAAAAAAATATAACTTAAATTAATACTGCAGCTTAACAGGTGGCTTTCGTAAACGCTGAGGCCTTATAGGTGCCTCTTCAGATGTAGATTCATTGACATCTAATTTGTTTTCTACCACTTCGTCTCGTTCTTAGCAATCTGCATCTTTACCTAAATTTCGTTTTGTGTCATCTTCGGATATATTTTTTTCACTATTGTGACCCACTAATGATTGGTCTGCATGACGTATCCAGTGCGTGTCACCAATTTTCACTTGATAAGTATTTACTCCGAACACTTTTGTAATAATCCCGGGTTTCCAGACCGGTTTAGTTGTGCGATAGTATTTTGACAACACTTCATCCCCTATATTAAATTTAACAAGTCTACTGCCCTTAAAATTACGACAATTGCGCTTTTGACTCTTTACAATATTTTTATTTATTATTTCAATATTTTTATTTGGTCTATATTCATTTTTCGGTTTTATTGTTATCGTATCTGGTAAGCCGAATCTTGCAAATAATTCGCGTAATTTTTTAATCGTGTGATGAGTCGTAATATTTTTCATCGGAAATACTTCTAACCATTTCGATAATGAGTCAGTAATTACCGGAAAAAAATGTCCTTTATACGGCCCTAAAAAGTCAAAATGAAGACGTTCCCAAACTCTTTTTGGTACAGGCCAACAACTTAATGTCACCCTTGATGGGTTTTGTCTAAATAATTGACATTCTTCACATTTATTAACTAATTTCACAATGTCGGCGTTTAAAGATGGCCACCAGACATAGGAACGCGCCAAAGATTTTGTTTTGACTATTCCCATATGGGTATTGTGCAATTCTCTTAAAATATCATCTTGCAAAGTTTTTGGAATTATGGCTCTATATCCCCATACTAAAAGATTATCTTGTATATTAATTTCATTTTTCCTATTAACGAACGGTTTTAGTTCTGAGTCATATTTCTTAGGCCACCCTTTTGATATATATTCGCGAACTATTAATAATATTTGATCATTTTCATATTCTTTTTTAATCTTTTCTAAGTTAACAGAAAACTTACTTTCGTTTTTGTAATTGAAAACATGTACATTTTCCAAAATTTCACTATCATTATTACTTTTTCGTCAATGGGCATTCTAACATCCCTTCTTCTTATTTTGGCCCTTAAAATTGTAATGATCTTTCTTCGCAAGTCAGTGATTTCAGTGCGTACAGATTTATAAATAATGTTTTTCATAGCTCCCCATAAATAAAAATCTAATAGGAAAAGATCTGAAGAACATGAAGGCCAACGTACATCTTCACTATTTAAAATAAGTCTGTTGAAAAAGTTGAAAAATATGTGAGACAAGTAATCAGACACTCTTCTAGCGTAATATGGTTGAGCTCCATCTTGCTGGAACCAAAGGCTATTTAGGCGGTTGAGGTAAATGTTGTCATCGATGTAATTGGTTAGATAAGTAATTAAAAAGTTCAAATATCCATCTACAGTCAAATGGTCTTCGTAAATATACGGGCCAATGATGTTATCGCCAAATAATCAAATCCATGCATTTAGACCAAAACGTGCTTGTGGTCGTCGTCCTTGGTGTTCGTGTGCATTTTCAACGGACCATACATATTCATTGTGACGATTGAACATGCCTGTGTTGGTAAACATGCACTCATCTGTGAGTATCACGTTTGAAAGAAAATGGGGATTTTACAATATCAGCGTCATGATGTTCCTACAAAACGTTACTCTTCGTTCAGTGTCTCCTGGATGCAAAACTTGCGTGATATGAATTTTAAAGGGGCGATACTTATGTTTTTTTTTTAAGACTCTCCACACTACCTGACGAAATACATGTATTTTTTCTGCTATAGCTCTTGTCAAACTGGGAGGATTATTTTAAATCTAATGGAAAATTAAATTTATAACCATTTATTATTTTTCAAAAGGTTTCAAATTTTACTGACTGCTTGTAAAATTTCCATTTTTATCCGTTGGGTCTATAAACACGTATTCTAAGCTTTGGAAATACACCAAATTCAGCTAAATTAAATTTTTAGGAAGAAACAGAAATAATTTTCAGCAGGTTGTTGTCTTTCTGGATACTGCTGAAGGTATGTTTCGGAAGTGCACATTTCGATGCGATGTTCTAGCATATTGCGTTTTTCTTCACTTAAAAACGGCATTTTGTTATGAATGTATATCAGTTTTGGAACTGTAGGTCAGGATAAACGCTATTCAGTCCAAGTGTCAAAAATTTCTTTGTTAAACAAATGTGTAGCTGTCATTTCCTATGCACTTTTTGCAAAAGCAGGAATTTTGGGATTTCGATCAAACTACTAGACCAAACCCCATCGATTGTCTTTTTGATATCTTCGGAAGTAGTTGAAATATTTTATGTTTAAAAACGACATTATATTATACTTCAAATTGGGCAACTTTGCCCTAATTTAACCAACCTTGTGTCTTTTCAAATAACCGAGATCCCCATGCTTGAGCTCCAAAAAAAAAATTCAGAGATTTAATATCGAAACTGCAACATATTTTTCGCCACACAGTGGCTTTATCAGGAAGATGTAACTGTTTGCTCTTATTGCAAGTGTGTAGGATTTTGATATTTTTGTTGAATGTGTTTTCCCTCTCTATGATATGGTTGATATATGTTGAGGATGTTTTTTGCTTAGGCCTGTTTGTCCAACTTACAACATTGTTTTTTTGTTTTTGTCAATCTTATCTTTTGCGTTATTTATGTATTTATGTGATGAGTTATTGCTTTCGTATGCAAATGAGATTTGATGTGAAATTATTTCTTTTATAATAGTCAGGAAGCGAGCCAATATAAGTAATATAACAATAATTTGAATTGGTTTTACTGGTAGATAACGGAAAAATTTTAGTATGTTTTGACGGTACACCAAAACAGTTGAATATTTTCCTCACATATCTTAACTCACTACACCATAGTATAAAATTCGTGTTAGAATTCGAGGTTAGAAAACTATTAATTCACATGATCTTACAATTTCACATGAAAACAACAAACTAGAGTTTAATATTTACTATAAACCCACCCACACCGATAACACAATTCACTTCAAATCCTTTTACCTCATAAATTAGCAGCATACAATTCGTTTATCCATAATAAGCATCCCTTTATCAGAGAAAAAATTTGGAATTTAACTATACAGAATTTTCATAATTGCTACAAATAATGTGTTCCTACAAAATTTATAATGAATATTTTAAATAAAAAATAACATTAAAATGTTTAAATTTTGTATTCGTTCGATCTATAATATTCGATCATGTTGACTTGTAAAGTATTTTAATGAATTAAATTTTGATTTAGACTAACTAAAAAGTCTCCTTATATGTATCATGGAATGAAATGCAGATAACTTATAAGACAGAGGATGATTTGAATTGTAGGGAATTGTAGAGTTGCTGTTTTTTTATCTCTTCCTCTAATGTCAATTTTATTTTTGAGTGAACACTGTTAATTGAGTTTAAAAATTGATCTAACTGACCTGATGAAGAATGCGATGATATTATCTACATATCTAAACCAAAATAAGATTTTTGTTTTTGTGAAATTTATTTATATAGATATATATAATATATTTCTTCGATATTTTACATAAAAACGTCTGCTAACAGAGATCAAAGGGGATCCCATCGGTAATCCGTTACTTTTTGTGTGAAATATAAGAATAATATAGCGATAAAAGAAATTTAATTTCATCATACTCAAATAGTACAACAAAGTAAACGTCTCCGCAATCAAAAATTTAACTCAAAATGGGTTAGTAGTAATATTATCTAAGTGGCGTTCGTTTTTGATATATATGTCCCATAAGCATGTAATCCATAACATCGACTGCATGTCGTTTTATTTGGCTTCATGCCGATTTCCTTATTTTAGCATTTTATTAAGTAAAAAATAAAATGTAATTGATTTTACGGTTACATAATTATAATAGAATGAAAAAAATTAAGTAATGTATAAAGTATCTTAATCAAGACCTCTCAAATTAGTTTTAATTCAATAATACCTTGTTCGTCCAAAATAAAGGATTAGTGATAGGAGACCTCGTCATTATTCATCTGTCTGATGAAACCACTCTGAGGTGAAACATATCAATAATAAAAGTAAAACTCTTTTCATTATTTAGTTTTATTTTAACATATTATAGGTTTCTATCATGTAGCGGCCTAATCAATTCAATAAGTAAATTAAAGTACTTGTATTTTATTTGAGAGAAATAAATACATTAAAATTAGTGTCGTTCATATCATATTCACCCCAAGAGTAATAACACTACAGTCCTTAAAACATGAAGTTTGAAATAAACAATAGCGCAAGTAAAAAAGTTATCGTAAAAAATTACTGATTATAAACTCTTCTAAATTAAGTCTTCTGAATCTATGGTATATAGCACTGCTATATACCATTGTTTCACCATACCGTCGCTTCATCAGACTGATCCGCATTTTATTAATTTAAATGCGTAATGGAGTTTCGCCAAGTTACAGCTTCATCAATCCATTCATTGTCAAATACTTCTTAATTTCTTTCGACTGCGTGAAATATTGAATAATAGAAAAACATTTAGTTATTAACTTAATCATTAGTAAAACAATAAATACAAGTCACCACGTGTCTAAGCAGTTCGTATAAAAAGATCCTATTATGCATACCTGAAAATGTATCATAACTGCATTTCTCTATTACCAGAATTGCTACAAGAACAATATTACTATATACTAAAGTTGTAGTCAGTGGTGTTATAATGTTAAGCACATTCAACTTTCAAACTGTCTAAATATGTATCTTTTCTTGGCCCTCTTTATAATGCATGGTTTCAGCGATATAATTATTTCTTTAATTCGTTTATATCTCTACTAAATACTAAATAAATAAATATGTGGTTTCTAGTGGCATTACACAAGGATCAAACCTGAGCGCATTGGTATTTATAATTTTTATTAATGACAAGTGGTAAATATGTTTTATCGCCAACCGTCAGTAAAACCATGCATTACCATAGTGCGTTCCGGAAGTAAACAAACACTTTATTTAACTGTAAAATTTGCGGCAGGTAAAGTACTTTACCTGCCGCTAAGTACAATAAAGTATTTTACCTGCCGCAAATGTTTATCGACATAGCCATGACTACATGACATTGACAGAAATCGTGCGTCTCGCTGACTCAGCTCCTCCAACAGTGAAAATATAATCGAGAATTATTTACTAAAAAATAGTGGAAGAAAACAAAAAGGAAGATTTTTTTTTAAGTGCACCGGATGAAATCTACTTGATGATGAAGGTAATTTATGCAAACTTATCAAAACAAATTTGATATGTATGTTAACGTTTTACATATGGAAATGAGACAAGTTTGATATGTTAATATTTTTAAATTATAAATGTTTACGGTTGGCGATAAAAGTTTGTATGCACCACGTCAGTAAAGTGTCTTTATTGAACTCGTCTGTTACTCGCCTCGTTCGCTTCGCTCACTCATAATCTCAGACTCGTTCAATAAAGTATCACTTTACTGACTAGGTACATAAATAACTATTACCTGCCGCTAAACAGTACAATAAAGTATTTACCTGCCGCAAATGTTTATCGACATAGCCATGACTACATGACATTGACAGAAATCGTGCGTCTCGCTGACTCAGCTCCAACAGTGAAAATTTAATCGAGAATTATTTACTAAAAAATAGTGGAAGAAAACAAAAAGGAAGATTTTTCCAAGTGCACCGGATGAAATCTACTTGATGATGAAGGTAATTTATGCAAACTTTTCAAAACAAATTTGATATGTATGTTTACGTTTTACATATGGAAATGTGACAAGTTTGATATGTTACTATTTTTAAATTATAAATGTTTACGGTTGGCGATAAAAGTTTGTATGCACCACGTCAGTAAAGTGTCTTTATTGAACTCGTCTGTTACTCGCCTCGTTCGCTTCGCTCACTCGGCTCATAATCTCAGACTCGTTCAATAAAGTATCACTTTACTGACTAGGTACATAAATAACTATTATTTGAATCTATCAAAATGTAAATGTTAACCTTTTTCACTTGTCAGATGTAATTATTTATTACAGGATTTCTGCTCTTTTATAGATTTTGGGGTGATTTTGATTGCTAATTAAACATTTAAATGGTTTGTGAATTATTTGTTTATTAATATATATATTTCCATTTTCTCGTCGTTCACCTTTTTATACATTTATTGCGGATTAGTGTGTCCGTCACAAATAGATAGTGAATTAATAGATCCATTTCAAGCCAAGTAATTAAAGTATTAATATTGAATTTTATTCCTTTGTGCTCTTATGTAATTCCTCCCGTGACCTATTCCAGCCCTGTGATTTTTTGTCTCATTTATGTTAGTCACCACGACGGGTCGCGTTGGTGTGAAGCACTGTGTCCCTGTTTTAAATTTTCCTTAACTGACGGCCATAGTCTTATTATACAATAACATATATTAAATTGCAGTATGGTTTTTAAGTGTGGTATTTGTGACCAAGGAGTCACTCCTAATACTCCTTACATGAAATGTAACGGGTAATGCAATAAATCCATACATATTCGTTGTTCGCGCTTAAGTGATAGTGAAGTTTCGTTTATAATTAATAGCAAATCAAAGTGGTCTTGTCATAAATGCACATCTCCAGCACCGCAAATGAATCCTTCCAGCAACTCTAAGAACAGTTCGGTTACTCTTGAAGATTTAAATAGAATTATTTCAGAACAATTAAATGTATTTAGACAAGAAATTATTAATCTTAAACAAGACATAATAGATTCTATTACCACTCGTTTTTGTGACATTGAAAATAGATTGGCAAAGCTAGAAAACTCGACAGAAAATTTCGATGTCAATAATGTTCTTGCTGAAATTGAAGAGAGACAAAAAAGAAAACGCAATCTACTACATTTTAATATTACAGAGTCTGAATCATTGACTAATCAACAGAAAGTCGATGATGATATTACTGAAGTAGATAAGATACTCATGCCCCTTGGATTTCATTCTAAACCAATAAATGGTGATGTGGCCATCATAGTACTTTCCCTATATTTTTCTCGAAAACTATGAGGTTTACGCAAAAAGGCTATTCTTAATAATTTGTTCAGTTTTGAATTCTTTAGAATTATCTGTAATACAAGTTTCATGTAACTCTAATAGTTTATTAGCAATTGACAAAAAATGTCAAAATTTTCAATTTTGATTTTCTCGAAAGTTAAGAATTTTATGAAAAAAATGTTTTAATAAAAGTCATTTATATTCTCATTCTCTCTAACTATTGTTTGAAAAGTTTTGTAATATTTTTCATATTTAGAAAAATATCGACAAAAAACCTCATTTTCATGCATTTTCATGCACAATACTATTCAAATTGTGATGTGGCCATCATAGTACTTTCCATATATTTTACTCGAAAACTATGAGATTTACGCAAAAAAGTTATTCTTAATAATTTGTTCAGTTTTAAATTCTCTATAATTATTTGTTATAGAAGATTCATGTAACTTCAATAGTTTATTAGCAATTAGCAAAAAATATCAAAATTTTCAGTTTTTATTATTTTTCTTGAAAGTTAAGAATTTTATAAAAAACATGTTCAAATAAAACTTGTTCAGTTTATAATCCCCTTTAACTTTTGTTTGAACCGTTTTTAAATTTTTTTTTATATTTAGAGAAATATATCAAAATTTTCAATTTTTATTTTTTTCTCAAAAGTTAAAAATTTTATGAAAAGTATGTTCAGATTTTCATTCTCTTTAACTTTTGTTAGTAAAGTTTTGTAAAATTTTTCATATTAAAAAAAATATGGATAAAAAACAAAAAAATGGCTCGAGTAAACACCCACTTCCGGTTTATGAATGTTTACCAAAAGCTTTTCAGTTCCAGTTTTTAACGATAAAACCTTAAGTTTATAGTTTCATCTCAATCGGATAATTCGTTTTTGAGATACAGCACCCACCGACAGACACACACACATACACACAGACACAATTTTTTTTTTCCAGAAATTAGTTTTTTGGGCTCAGGGAACCCCAAAACGGATATTTCCGCAAAAAAAATTTTTCAAAAAAAAATCACGAAAACAATACTCCCCCTATATATACTACGTATATAGGGAAAGTAACAAAGTGATCCGTCTAGGCGTAAAAAAGTCAAATAATGGTTTTCCGATGAAAACTCCGCCAAAGAAATTCTTAAAACTAACGCAGTGAATAATGATTCTCGTTTTCATTTTAGAGCTGATAGAACAGTAAAACAACGTGAGTTTTATAACAAAGTAAGAGCTGAGTTAAATACAAGAATTAATAATGGCGAACAGAATATTTGTATAAAATACCGAAATGACCTGCCGTACATAACTCGAATTGTTACTACATCTATCCCCAAGTCCACTTGAAGTTCAACTCCTACAGGAAACATCACGGCCTACTATCAGAACGTCAGAGGATTAAATGCGAAAACTTCAACATTTTACGACAACGTCAGTATTTGCGATTACGACCTTTTATTTATTACAGAGACATGGTTAAATTCATCAGTGTATAACAATGAATTATTTAGTGAAGTATATACAGTAGCCAGAACAGACCGCGATACATTTCTTTTTGGTAAATCTAAGGGCGGTAGAGTATTAATTGCTGTTCGCAACACCTACCAAATTGATATTATTCCTACTGAAAACATTAAACTGCATGTACCTCTCATTGACTTACTGATATGTCGATGTAAGCTTAATTCTTGCTGGCTCTATTTAATTCTTATTTATATTCCGCCAAACATACCGATTCAAGATGTAAAACTATTGTTTGATTTGTTATTGCAGATTAATTTTAATACTAACAAAATAATCTTATTGGGATATTTTAATTGTCCTACAATTACTAATGATCCTTGTAATTTATCTAATAAAGCGTCACATATTATTAATTTTTGTATTTTTTTGGGCCTTCAGCAATTTAACACAATACCTAATTCAACAAATATTACTTTAGATCTTCTGTACTCTAACTTAAATTGTAATGTGCAGAGAGAACTAAATGCCTTAGTTTCTGAGGACAGTTATCATCCCGCATTTACATTTACAGTTCAATGTTTATTAGTATGTCACCAGTTAATGAAAATTCACTTAAATTTAACTTAAAAAAAGGTAATTATACGGAATTGTACGCATACTTATCCGAGATTGACTGGAGTTATCTTTCAACTTTCTCGGATATAGACTTAGCGTTTGATTAATTTTATACCATCATAAATACAACCCTTTCACAATTTATACCTAAATTTAATTTGAAACGTAAATTTAAATATCCGCCATGGTTCACCTCAGAAATAATCAAACTTTTAAAAGAAAAAATGCACTTAGGAATAAACTTAAACGTAATTCTTCCATGTGCTTATTATCAGAACAACTAAAAAAACTAAGATCTGTAATTAAATACAAAATAAAATATGCACACACATATTATATAAAAACAGTAGAAAATAACCTTATAACTAACCCTAAGCAATTTTGGCCATATATAAATTCAAAGAGAACTAATTCATCTAGGATTCCTTCATCTTTGTCATATAATGATATCGTCCTAGATAATCCTAATGATATCGTTAATGGCTTCCGAGAGTTTTTTGAGTCTGTGCATAATCCTCCAACAGCAAACAATAATATTACCTCTAATTTAAGTTTAATTCCTAATTTCGTTTTTGCACCTACATCAGATCAGCTTGTTTTCAAGCTATTAAAGAAGTTACCAAATAACCTTCATTTTTATTAAAAGCTTGCGCTAGTCTACTAAATGTTTCTCTTGCAATATTAATTAATTTATCAATAAAAACGTGTACCTTTCCGAAATGTATAAAAATTGCAACAATTTGTCCTATACCTAAGACATCTCTGAAGTTACAGAATATTAATAATTTTCGTCCTATTGCCATCCTCCTGCATATTGCTAAAATATATGAACGTTTACTTTTTGATCAAATTTATAATCATATTAAACTTTATATTTCTAATAAACAACATGGATTCATTCCCAACCGATCAACTGTAACTAATCTTACCCTCATTACTCATGATATTGCTGAAACCGTCCATGATAAGGGACAACTTGATGTGATTTACATGGACCTGTCAAAAGCCTTTGATACAGTTCAACATAATATTCTGTTATGAAAGCTAAATACTTTCGTTTTTTGTACGTCGTCCATGTCCTTAATTCAAAGTTATCTTAGTGAACGAATTGCATACGTGGTGGTTAATGGCTTCAAATCACTCGAATACTCTCCAACCTCTGGGGTACCCCAAGGTTTAATCTTGGTACCGATTCTCTTTAATCTATTTATTAACGATCTTTCGGAATCTCTGACTTGTCTGACTTGTAAACACCTACTTTATGCAGATGACATATATGGCAATGTTACAAATATCATTCATGGTGCATAAAAAACGGACTCAATCTTAATATCTCGAAATGTAAACACATGTCGTTCACTAAGGTAACTACTCCACATAAATTTAATTATACAATTAATGGAAATATTTTAGAGTATGTTACAGTATTTAAAGATTTGGGAGTTTATTTTGACAGTAATTTAACTTTCAATTATCATGTTGACGCTATTGTTAAAGAATCTTGTAAATCTTTAGGTTTTATCTGTCAAAATTCCTCTCAATTCCACAATCTTAACACACTAAAATCGTTGTTTCATTCTTATGTACGCTCAAAGATGGAATATGCAGCCATAGTTTGGTTTCCTCAGAACCTGGGTCAAATCCGTCAAATAGAAAGCATACAACGTAAGTTTTTAAAATTATTATGTTTTAAATCAAAAGGATCTTATCCAGATAGAGGTGTAGATCATAACCTACTTCTGCGCAAATTTGATTTTGAGAGTCTCGCATCTCGTCGACAAAAAATGTGCATTTCCTTCCTTTACAAACTTCTGCACAATTCTATTGACTCACCTGACTTGTTAAATACAATTAGGCTGCATATTCCATCTTTTTATAGTCGACGATCGCGAACGTTTAATGTGGTAGCTAATAGAATCGATATTGGTCGGAAATCACCTATCAGAATTATGTCAACATGTTTTAATAAAATATCTGAATCCTGCGATATATTTTTCGATAACTTAATTACAATTTTAACTACTTTAGATCGATGTATTCGAGAACTATAATTATTGTAGTGCGGCTATTATATTATATTACAGTTTTTCATATTTTCTTTATATTATATTTGTATTTGTTTATTGTACATTTGTCTTGTAATTAGGACTAGTTTCCTGTTGGACAATAAAGATTTATTTATTTATGTGAAGCATATTAATAATTTTTGTTCTAAGAGTGTTAAAATGCTGAGATTAATCTAACGCACTAGTAAAAACTTTGAAAATATCATACATTTAGCAATAGCATTCTTATAAATTAAATTGTTATTTGTTTTATTTAATACCATTTCAGATCAAATTGCTAATGTTTTTAGATATGAATGTTTAAGTTAGGGTTTAATATTATATTTATAAATACTGGATAAATTAATAAATCTATCAAAAGAAAAGATTTGGAAAGTGTCTATGTCTGTAGGCTGAATATTTTTGACTGATAAACTTTCTTCCTTATCGTTTCATTTTGAATGCGTTATCTTCAAGTACATTAAGATGGTGTCCTCTCAGCTAGGAGATACTTAAAAAATCGTTAGCAACTTCCACCGCCTTTTAGTTACTCTGCTGTTGCTGTTTGTTTAAATGTAGATGTAGTTATGAATTATTGATGAACCAGATGTTTTGATCACTAATTTTAAATCTCAGTTGTAGTTTAAAAGAACTATTATATTTACATATTTACAACCACTGCCTTTTCTTAAATTAAATATTGGTAAATCAAAAACAACTAGATAAAATAATATTCAAGCTTTTCATCCAATTCTTTAATGTGCTTCTATTATTATTATTATTATTATTGACCACATATAGTCTACATAAAACAATTTTTATAATTCTAAAAATTCTTTTAGTAAATAAGATACACTTTTTAAACAAAGTCATAATTAAAAATATTTATATACTATTTAATATACAATATATTCTACGTTATTAATAAGAAGAAATTAGTAAGCCATTTCTTATTTACACAAAGCATTTCAAATCCGCTTAATTCCCCGCTATTAGATTTTGCGTTCAAGTTTGTATTTATGTTACAGTTTATCTTAATATGGCAATTAAGAAACGCGTACGTCAGGGTTATATTACGGGTTCAAACTTGGGAAATTCAGCCGGGACAAACATAGCGATGAGAAGGGAAATAGTAATTATAGGACGTGTTTGCCGTTTGTCACACTTCCTACTGTGAAGACAAGCGTATAAAATGAAAGTGAGGTAGAATAGACGACACGACCTGAAAGGTAGAAATTAATTACAGTCCCATCAGACTACGATAATAGAACGTGCGTTAAAAGTTTATGTAGTCACGATAAAGCAGCACTGCGTTAACGACATAAAAATACAGATAAAATAACCATCATCGTAAACACAAGTTTTATTATTGTGATGATAATATAAAACACCATTAAATTAAAATATTACAGCGGCTAATTCATTTATTATTGTTCTTATTATTTATAAATTCTAAAATATACATTTAATTTAATTGGAAATATACGTTATTGTTACATAATGTATGTTATTAGATTATTTTAAATAATAATTAATTTAGAACTAAAGCTACTAAATAATATTTAAACACAACATATTTAATAGTATTAAGTTAATTTCTTTCTCTCTCTCGTACAAAAAAATTTATTTGAAATTTATCACGCCCATCTCCCTATTTCACATGTCACAGCTTTAATGTTATGTTTCTTACTCATCTGGAGTGAATGAAATCAAGCCTCGTAAAAGTTGAGTTGTGTTACGCCCTTTCTCTGTAAGGAGTAATTTAGACACGTCAGTTGTACCTAATAATGAAAAGAAGTAAATAATGTGCTCCTTTAAGAATTCGATGTTTTAACTAAGAGAAGGCGTGTTTCGGACCGCGTTACGGATCACAAAAACAATGATCTTTATTGTTGCAATTATTTATCTTCAGTTAGAACATAAATTATATTGAATATTGGTTTAAAATTCAATTCGTATTTTAATCATATCGCGTATATTGTATATTAAACATTTACTAGTGAAGCTATTTTATTGTCATCAAAATTAAGTTTTTGTCATTGAATAAGTTGGACAGAATTAAATTGACTACATTAAAAACGTATGAAATATAATATAATTTAAATAGAGCGAATTTAGATTTAATTATGCACGACCTATTAAGAATTTATTGGATTATACATTTAGTGGTAAAAATTATCCCGTCTGGTTTAATACACATTTAATATATTTGAATTAAGGGCAAAAATATGCTCATGCAACATATAAACATACTGGGAATATCAGTGATATGAATTACGGAATTGCAAAAATCATGCAAAACGTTAAGTAAAAATGTATATTCTAAATACAATACGCGATTGGAGAAGGACATTGTGATCAAGCCAAAGTTTTTAGATAAACTTTGAAAATGCAATGATATTCCAAATAGTATTCAGTGGATGATACACTACTGGTGAATATGTTGTTACTGTATTCAATTTTGAATCTTGAAAGACTTTACCATAGTCGTCGTTTTCTGTTATACGGAAGAGGACACCTAGATCTCCCGGTTTGTGCGTTTTAAATTTTTTTTTCTTTTTTTTCTGTGGGGTTTTGTAAAAGCCAAAGCGTATCAAAAATCATATTAATCCGTGGAGGATCATAAAATAGCTGTTATTGAAACATTTAAATCAATTTACATCAGAATAGTAAAAAAAACCATAAATTCAATTTTAAAAAGATATAATTTATGTCATAATAATATTAATAGTAGACCATATTTTTGTAATATTAAAATTTCTCTCCCATTAATATTTTAAAAATTACAGAATTACTTTATGCAGTTGTTTCATTTTGCAATTGTTTACTTTCATCTTTTTCATGGCTACCGATTTTTTATTTATAATAAAACTTAAAATGACTACTTATTTTTAGAAATAACTATGTCATATATCATATTGGATTAAAGAGAAAATAATAAATTATAGTTGTATGTGACACGGTATAAAGCGTGTGTGAGAGAATCTAGTAAAGTGCTCAGTGTTATAGACAAATTATTAAAGTAGACTTAGAGGAGTTAATAAAACATAATACATTAAAATTGGTGAGAGATTATAGAACGTTTGTGAAAAGTAATAAGTGAATTATAGACATTTTTAAAAGATACAATTTTTATAACCTAAAAATTTACGAAGCCGATAAGCGAAAAATAAACAACAACACGAAAATAAAACTAGAAGAACCAAGTAATAGCGAATAAAAGTTGCAGCTGAGTAGCGTTGGATTTGTCCGAGTTGAAACGACATAAACGGAGGTTCGAACCCCGAGGGAGAAGAGTTTATTTTTATTTTATAAATTAAATAAAAATCAACAATATCAATAATACTTGCAATAAATAATCAAAATAAAACATAAAGAGTAACATAATAAATAAATACGAGGACATACTAACGTAGTCAAAATAAATTAAAAACAGGCAACAAACGATAAAGTTTTAAAAGGTACTAAATAATAATATATAAATATTAACAGGCTACAAACAAAACATAAAGTAAAATTTAAAAAATAAATACGTAATAAGTTCATAGAATCAGATCGAAGTAACCAATAAAGTAAACCAGTATAATAAACACACATACAGAAAAGCAGATCTATGCAAAAAAAACAAACAAAACGTAAACTGCTGGATACAAGCATCGAAAACCAGGAATTGGAAGAAAATATTTTTAGAAAAAGTAAAACAACGAAAAGATCTCCAGAGAGAAAGGAGGCAAGAAACAAAGAGATGGAGGAAATTCGATCAACGAAATGAGAAGTGAAATGAATGGAAGATTCGACCAAAATGAAGAACAAAATAAAAACATGAAAAAAGAAATAGAAAAAATAAACCGAGAACTAGAACAAATAAGGAACGAAATGAAAAGAAAAGAAGAAGAATGAGCAAAAGAAAAGGAAGGCTTAAAAATGAAAATACAAACGCTAGAAGAAAGAGAAGAAAAACGAGAAAAAGAAAAGAGAAGAAACAACTTAGTGATAAAGAATTCGAATATACGTGGTAATGAAGTAGCAAAACAAGTCAAAGATTTTCTTGAGAAAAATCTGAAAGTACAAACGAATATAGAGGAAGCATACGAAATGAATAACGGAATAATAATGGTCAAAATGCAGAACTGGCAAAACAAAAAAAATATAATGGAAAACAGAAGAAGATTAATAGGAACACAAATATACTAGAAAGAAACTAGAAAGAGAAATACAAACAAACTTGCGACATCTAGCAAAACATGAAATCGAAAAAGGAAACACAGCAAAAGTGGGATACCAAAAAATAACAATTAACAACAAAATATATGATTGGAACGAAATTAAAAATAAAAATATGACAAAAAACTAAGAACAGAATTATGGACAGAGGATACGGCAACGAAAAAACAGGAAAACTGGAGGAAATATCAAAACAACTAAATATATACAACATTGCAGTGGCAGCTCTAAAAGAAGTAAGATGGAAGGAAGGTGGGCAAATTAATAAAAAACAGTATACGATATTTTACTCCGGAGATAAAGAACAGGGCAGGAATGGAGTAGCCTTCATTATAACTGAAAAAATAAAGCATAACATAATAGATTTTAAAGCAATAAATGGTCGATTAGCCTACATAAGAATAAAAACAAAACCCTTTAACATGAGACGTGTACTGACCGTCGAAGGGTACGGACGTGCCTAACCCTCGCGCTACCGTCATAAAAAAATCCCTAAAATGGCCCCAGAACTTCGCAGCCGCGGGGAAGAAATATTAACATTTCTAAAAAGTGCGGAATTCGAAAATATTATAAAAAAGTGTGTAGAATCTCAAACCAGGACTTTATACAGTGAAATTAGTGATTTAAAAAATGAACTAAAAAGTTTAAAAGCAGAAGTGAACAGTCTCAAGCAGAACAAAGAAGTGGAAAAAAACCAAGAGGCCTTGACAAAAACAACAGCAGTTTATGCAAATGCAGTCAAACAAACAAACAAAAATAAAAAACAATCGGACACAAAAACGCTAAGCAACTCTGAAAGCAATAAAATATCAGAAATTGATGAAATAAAATGCTCAGAAATAACAATAAGACAAGAGTAATGAGTGGCAAGTGAAATCACAGCGAAGAAACGCTAAACGCTCCAGAATCCAAGGGACCAATGAAGAAATATGCGAAATAAAAAGCAGCATCAAATACTCTCACTACCACGTGTGTAAATTGGACCCAGCCTTGAACGAAGATGACATCGTTAAATATTTAACAAAGAATAAAATTAAAGATGTAATGTGCGAGAAAATGAATTCCAGACACCCACAGGAATATTCATCTTTTAAAATTTCGGTACCCTCGGATAATGCCAACGAGGTATTAAAACCCGAATTATGGCCAAAAAATGCTTACATCGATCCTTTTTTATTCCACCTTCAGAAGAAACACGATCGACATCACCATCCATTAAACCAGACGACCAATGCACATCAAAATTAACAATAATTCATCAAAACATTCAGTCAATTGGAAACTGCAGTGAAACGCTTGCTGAAGAAATAAATAACAACAACTGTGACATCCTTTGCCTTACGGAACATTGGAAAAACGAAGAACAATTAAACGCAATTAAGCTTAATAATTATACCCTGGCTACCGCATTTTGTAGAAAATATAACCAACATGGTGGAGTGGGAATCTATATAGTTAAGAGAAGGTCTGATATATCAAGAACTTAATTACATCCGCAGTATGAGTAAACCATATATATGTGAATGTGCTGGTGTGAATATTGCCTTTAACGTAAGTAATATAATTGTAGTCGTTGTGTACAAACCACCGAATGTATGTATAGATGATTTTTTCAGTTTATTTGAGCGATTGTTAACAACATTACATAGTGAGAACAAAACAACTATAATTGCAGGTGATTTTAACATTAACACGTTAATTGAAACCCAACAGAGCCGAGAATTGATTAATTTAATAAAAGAATACGGCTTCATAAAACATTTTAATGAACCCACTAGAGTCACAAACAAATCAATGACATGTATTGATAACATATTCATAAATCAAAACAGTCACTGTGAAAAAGAAATTATAAACATGCATGTATCTGATCATTTGGCACAAAAGATCCAATTAATAACACAAACTAAACACCATTGTCTCAAAAGGTCAAAAAGAATATATAGTAAAAAAAAGCATGGAACAATTTAGATTAGAATTGATGTCAGTTGATTGGAAATATATTTATACTATTGCTGAAAATAACGTCAATGAGCAGTGGAACGTGTTTAGTAACATTATCAACAATATTGTAAATAAATATTTCCCAGAACAAAATACATTCATAAAGAAAAGAAAAAGTCACAAAATAAATTCATCCGAAGAATTAAAACTTTGCAAAAATGAATTGGACATATTATATGTAGTGTCTCGCCATAATAATAATTATCTCGACAAATACAATGAAACAAAAAAGAAGTATAATAAACTACTAATTCAAAATCGTGCAATTTACTATTCCTCTCAAATTCAAAATTCAAATAATACAGGCAAATGTGTCTGGAATATCATTAACAATATCAGTGGAAAGCAAAAGAATATCTCAAAAATAGATATACCGGGCACAGCTAAAGAAGTAGCATCTAAATTTAACAGATATTATAAAAATGCCATTGACGAAATAACAAAAAATAATACACGTATCGATTACTCCGACAATATTCCACCCAACACTAATAGTATCTTTATCAATCCTATAACTGAATCCGAATGCTATAATTTAATCAGCAAACTAAAAAACACTCTTTCCTGTGGCTACGACAACATTCCCAGTATAGTGATCAAATATTGTGTACTAGAAATAATAAAGCCCCTAACGTATATAATAAATAATTCACTTGAACATGGAATATTCCCTGACAAATTAAAAACTGCGATCATAAAACCTATATTTAAAAAAGGAAATACAAAAAATGTTGAAAACTATAGACCAATTAGCCTTTTACCTGTATTTTCAAAAATCTTTGAACAAACTATGATCAGTAGAATGAATACATTTTTTAACAAATGCAACACTATTAGCAATACACAGCATGGATATCGCAAAGGGAAATCCACGTCTACGGCAATTTATGATTTCATAGAAAATATTATATCGCACACAGAAAACAGGGAAACGATCATAGGTATATTTATCGATCTCACAAAAGCCTATGATTGTGTCGATCATAAAATTTTGCTGTACAAGCTCGAAAAAAATGGCATTAGAGGTAACGCCCTAAACTGGTTTAGGTCGTACTTGAGCAATCGAAACCAGCGGGTGGTCATTGATGTGGACGGTATTGCGGCTCAATCTGAACCAGCTGGAATAACTACCGGGCTGCCCCAAGGAAGTTTAACAGCACCAATTCTCTTCTTATTGTTCATCAACGACCTAAATCTCGAAATAAAATCTGATAATAAAACGATTGTTAACTATGCAGACGACACAAATGTACTTGTTGCAGGTAAAGACATCAATGCGTTGTTAACCGATACAAACTTAGTATTTTGCCGAATACAAAAATGGTTTGAAAAAAACAAATTATTAATTAACAACCAAAAAACCAACGCCCTGCTCTTCAGTTCATCTAAAAATACAAACGAAATCGAAACCATAAATTTAGACGACCAAGAAATCAACATATCCGAGTCGGTTAAATTTTTAGGGGTTCACATAGATAACAGAATAAACTGGAAAAATCATATTCAGAAAACTGAAAGTAAGCTCAGGTCAGTTCTATACTCACTTAGAGAGCTTTCAAAGTATCTAAACAAATCGGTGGTGAAAACAGCATACAACGCCAACTTTGAAAGCATAATGAGATATGGCATAATATTTTGGGGAAAGAAGTCATACGCTAGGGCAATTTTCACACTACAGAAAAAAGCACTTCGCATTATATATGGTTTAAAAACCAGAGAATCATGTCGCGGGGTATTCAGGTCAAATAACATCCTCACCTTCTATGGAATCTACACGATGGAAACCATATTATTTTATCACAAACACGCTAAGGGAGGTGACAACAAATTAAACACATACAAAACCAGAACTAACAACTACATTTTTCCGCGCCATAAAAGAAAAATCACAGAAGATGGAGTACATTATTCGGCAATTAAGCTCTTTAATGCTCTCCCGGAGCATATAAAAAAATTAAAAAATAATTTTAAAGGATTCAAAATATCCTTATTAAACTACCTAATTGAGAAGGAACCATATACACTCCAAGATGTATTATAAACTATATTTTTTAATTTAATAAATAAGTAGTTTGTAAGCTGAATGTATAATATGTATACTTAAGGAATTTATTGTAATTTCTACTTTGTAATTAATTGTATATACAACTAGTATTATGTAACCTGACGCAATTTTCACTTTGTACAAATTTTTGACACTTTGAAAATAAAGACACATTATTATTATTATTATTATTATCCATCTTAAATGTGTATGCACCAACAGAAGGAGCAGACGAGGAACAAAAAGACGAATTATATGAAGAAATTGAAAAGATACATGCAACTATACCTAAACAAGATACTATAATAATCATGGGAGATTTCAACGCCCAAATAGGAAAGGAGGAGTATGTAAGAGCTGTAGCATGGAAAAACACGATACATGAAAACACAAACGACAATGGGCAAAGATTATGCAATTTGGCAACAACAACAGGGACAAAGATTATAAGCACAAAGTTTAAACACCAAAAAGAACACAAAATAACATGGATGGCACCGGGACACTATTACGGAAACCAAATCGACCACATATTAATTAAAAAAGAAAGAGCATCGGCTATACTAGACGTGAGATCATACAGAGGTGCAAACGCTGACACAGACCACATCATGGTAACAGCAACAATGAGACAAGTAGTATCAAATCTGAAGAAATCGGATAGAAAAAATAAATGGGACATAGACAAACTTAACAATTTAAAATTAAGGGAGGAATATAAAAACACGGTAAAACATAAAATGGAAGACATCATACCTGTTACAAACGACATAAATAAAAAATGGGAACAACTGAAAAATACATTAAATGATGCGGCAAAGGAAAAAATAGGAGTAATGAAAAAACAGCACAATAATGAATGGTGGAACGATGAATGCAGTAAACTTATCGAAGAAAAATTGAAACTAAGGCAAAAATGGATACAACACAACAACCAAGACGACAAAATGAAGTACGACAAGAAAAGAAAAGAATGCAATAAAATAATAAAGAATACGAAAAACCTATGGATACAAAGAAAGATGGAACGAATAGAAAGTGAGTACCGAAACAGAAATACAAAAAAGTTTTATAAACAAATAAATTATGAACGGAAACAAAATAAAGTTAAAACATTAGGGATTAAAAATAATGAAGGAAAGACAGTAGAAAGTAAAGAAGATTCCAAATTAATATGGGAAGAACACTTTCGAAAATTATTGACAACCACAAACAGCACAGAACAATTGGCAGAAATCGAAGAAACAGATGAAATCGACAACAGTGTAGACGAACCGACAATAGAGGAAATAAACGAAATAATTAAGAAATATAAAAATGGAAAATCACCAGGAGAAGACAACATTAACACAGAAATGATTAAATATGGCGGAGATAAAGTACACGAGGAAATTGGAAAGTTAATTCAGGAAATATGGAGAACAGAAACAATGCCAAAAGAATGGAGCAAAGGGGTGATAATCCCCATACATAAAAAAGGAGATAAGGCGCAATGCAAAAATTACAGAGGAATTACACTATTAAATAGCGCTTACAAACAATAATTCAAAAAAAAACTATATAAAATATAGCTGGGGATTACCAATGTGGTTTTGTATCTGGCAAATCAACAGTAGATGCAATTCATGTTCTAAAACAAATAATAGAAAAATCACAAGAACAAAGTATTAACTAAGAATTACTATTCATAGATTTTAAACAGGCATTTGACGAATTGAATAGACACCAATTAATGAAAGCTCTAATAGAATTCAAAATACCAACAAAGTTAATTAATCTAATACAAATGACACTAAATAATACCAAAGCTGCGGTACAAACAGAACACGGACAAACTGAAGAGTTCACGATAAACAAAGGAGTAAGGCAAGGCGATTCTCTTTCAGCTACTCTGTTTAATATCGGTTTAACATATGTACTAAGAAAGTTAAACACGAAGGGAACACTTAGAACAAAGGGAAGTCAAATCATTGCCTACGCAGACGATATAGTGATAATCTCAAAACAACGAAACCTAATGAGTGGCATTCTAAAAGAAATTGTCGAAGAAGGAACAAAAATGGGTCTGACAATAAATGAAGAAAAAACAAAATTTATGAGAATTGGAACAAAAATAGGTACTGAAAAAATAAAAATAGGAGAACACAAATTTCAACAAATCAACAAAATGAAGTACTTGGGAATAATAATAAGTAACAGTACCGGAGATAATACAGAAATTGACGAAAAAATACAGAAGGCAAATAGTGCATACTATGCTAATCGGAAAGTCTTAACAAACAAAACAATAAGTAAAAAAACAAAGATACAAATATATAAGACAGTAATAAGACCAATAATGACGTATGCCGCGGAAACAATGACAATGACAAAAAGAGATGAACTGAAATTTAGAGTAGCTGAAAGAAAAATGATTAGAAGAATGGTGGGCCCAATAAGAAGTGAAGGTGAAATAAGACGAAGAACAAATGCAGAAATCTTGAAGGGAAAGATGTCGTGAGCATTATCAAGACTGCTCGCATAAAGTGGCTAGGGCACGTATGGAGATCGGGGAGCCATAGCAACATAAGAGCGGTAATGGAATGGAAATCGAGCAAAAAGAAGAGAAGGGGAAGACCAAACAGTAGATGGCAGGATGAGGTGGAAGCTGATATTAAGAGAAGAGAAATCACCAATTGGAGGCAGAAAACAGAAGACAGGAAAAAGTGGAGAGAAATAGCGATGATAAGTCTAAACACTGATGCGACATAGAAAACGATAGATGATGGGGACTAATCCACCCCAAAAAATGGATTGTAAGGGCTTCAGCAAGAAGCGGCGAAACTCCACAAGGAGTGAAGTACCATAGATATATATATATAATAAATTTTGAATGAGGCTATAGCCAACAATGGTTTCCATTAAAAAATGTAAGTTTGCAACATATCTCGGAAAATAATGGCGATAAAAATTTTCTGATTATTTTTTATTAATATGCATAAAATTATCTTAAACTTTGTCTTTTACAGTTTTTTCTATCTGTTATAATAACCAAGATATATTGATTTGAAAAAAATTGACACTTTTTACTTTTTTCAAAATATCTAGTTACCCTTGATTTCTTTGAAAACTTTGAAAGTGGAATTTTATTCATCTCGTAAATCTACACTTCTTTCCCCATTTAACCCTTTCTCTGTCTCTTATAGTTTCCGAGATCCCCATAGAGAACATCTAAAAAACTCACCCTGTATAATTGATGAAAGTGTGCAAAAATCTCTGTAATTTATTTTTGATTCATCCGCGGTCGTTTGATCCGTTATTGCGTTAGTAATTTTCTGAATGAAAAATTTCGATATTTGTCTACTTTCTTATTTACTGTCAGTAATTTTTTATTTTATATTGAATGATTAAAATGTAAACGTCCTTAGTCAATTGGTTATATTTCTGTTTTCAATGTCACGTCTTCAATCCATCTAGCAGTGAATCCTATTTTAATAATTTCTATAATATATTCTTACCAAGTTTTAACAAAAATTGTCCAAAAATAATCCAAAGGTTAAATAACTTTAGTGTTAAAAGTACATGGTTTACAACACCTTACGGTAGAAAAAGATGAAGTTGAATATTATTATCAACTATATCTTCGCTCTAATAGTTTAGCTATAAATAGTAAATATAAATTTATAAAAAAAGCAATATAAAATCATTCAGACTACATAGCAAAATCTAATACTAAAGCTAAAGAATTATGGACTATAATTAAGGAAAGAAGTCAAAATAATAAATTTTCAGACTTGGAAATACTAGTAATATGAAAATAAAAAATCTACAAGATATAGCTGATAGCTTTAATACATTCTTTTGCAAAATTAAATTGTAAAACAAACGTCGAATATTAATAACTTCACTATTTAACACAAAACAAATGGCTCGATATTTCTCTATCCTGCCAGCCCAAACGAAATATTAAAAACATAATAACTGACATAAAATCATCTTACTCTAAAGATGTTGATGATAGAATAGAATAGAATAGAATACATTTATTGGTTCAAAATAATAATACATGACAGTGTTATGAGGACAGGTCATTACATAGTATGTATAGAAATAGATAAAAAAACGCACGTTTGATATAGGCAGATAGGGGTACAGAATAAATACAAATATAGACACATGTGTATATAAAATACAGTATCTATCACAGAACGTGAATCTGTAATTGGTTACAAAATTAAAAGGTATACATTTACAGTACAGGCAAATAAATATAAAAGTAAAGTAATATACAACATATTAAAATTTAAAATTAGTGTAAAGATAAAAAAGATAAAATAAAATAAATGAATGAACATATACAACACATTAAAATTGGTGTATAAATAAAAATAAAACGTTAAAACATAAATAACATAGTAAAATTGGTGACTAGATAATAAATTATTGTACTCTAATTAGTATACAGACCCATATCGATTTTAAAATAATCTTCGATATTATACGGTTCTCAATTGATTAGGACTTCCTTGACTCATTGTTTGAATTTATTTCTTGGCAAATTTCTCAAACAATCAGGTAAACAATTATAGAATTTGACGGCCTGTATTATAAAACTTTTGTTTGTTCTGCTTAGACGATGTGTTGGTATATATAAGTCAGATTTTGATCTCGTATCATAGCTATGTATGTCTTCGTGACAACGGTGCTTTGTTCTTCGGGTGTATATATACAATAAACAAGAATGTATATATATTCCAGGTGACGTACAAATGTTTAATTTCCTAAAGTGACCTCTACAGCTCTCTGTAATTTTTAATCCTGCTATTATTCTAATACATCTCTTTTGTAATATGAGGATTTTGGTGGCAGTAGCTGTACTACCCCATAGTATGTTGTTTTGAAATATACTATGAATATAAGCATAATATGACATACGGACGATGTACCAGTTAACATTTTCTGATATTTTGCGTAGTAGGTATATATTTCTGCACAACTTCTTGCTGATCTGGTTTATATGTTTTTCCCAACTCAATATGGAATCTAAGGTACTGCCTAGAAATTAACAGTATCAGCTCTATTTGCACTTGACAATGTGAAATGAATGATTTTGGTTTTTTGTTCGTTTATCGTAAGATTGTTTTGCTTGAACCAATTTACAGCCTCGTTCTCAAATCCTGTTTGCACAGTACACACAATGGTATATTTCGGCTGTTGTTATCTTGCCTTTTAAGTCATTTGTATACAGCAGAAATAACAAAGGCCTACATTTGTTCCTTACGGAATGCCTTGTTTTAATGTTGTTCTGTTGGAACAAGTACCTTGAAAGTATACCGTTTGCTCTCTGCCATATAAAAATGATCTAATTAGTGAAAGAGCGATGCCACGTATACCATATTACTCCAGTTTATACAGGAGTTTATCCCAACATACTGTATCAAACGCTTTGCTGAGATCTAAGAAGGCGGCTTTAGTTATTTGGCCGTATTCAAATGCATGGTGTATGTTCTCAGTCAGATCTAACACTGCATCCAGTGTGGATCTTTCCGATACATATCCATAGTAACTAATACTAATAAACTTTACAATACAGCTATATAAACGATTTTTAATTGCTACTTCGTATACTTTGAATAATATCGGTGTTATAGTTATGGGCCTATAATTGCTTTCATCGTTTATATCACCTTTTTTTTGTGAATAAGCACCATCTTACATTTTTTTAATTCAGTGGGAAATATTCCAGTTTCATATGATAAATTAATCAAGTATTCAAGTATCGGGCTTATGTGTTCCGCAATATTTTTTTAATACGTGTACGTTTATACCGTATATATCTGTTGAATTGGAATTCTTAAGTTTTTGCAAAATGGTTTTAATTTCGATTTCGCTAACTGGGTCTAAGAAAAACAACTTGCTTGTATTGATTTCTAACTTTTTCAATGAATTCTTAAAGTCTGTCATATTACATGTTGAAGTAACGTTCATATTTTTAACTACATTCGATATGTAGTGTTCAATACTATTTGCTGTGATATTGTTAGCTATAGGAATATATTTATTACTTCAACATACACTATTTACAATCTTTCATATCTATTTTGGCTTGTTTATGGCGTTTATTATTTTTGTTTCATGATTTGACTTCTTTGCATTATTTATGTTAATTTGATTACGTAATTTATTTAATTCGTCTTTTATAAATTGATGTCCCGTGTTTTTGTATACTGTAGTTAAGAGCTTGTATAATATTTTGTTGTTGTTTTAAATTGATTGACATTCCTGTTCTGGTGAAAATGTATTATTAGGCAGACATTTTGTCAATGGAAAGCACTCATTAAAAATGCACATGAATTCATTGAAAAATTTAGTCAATGTGTATACTGGGTTTGGATTAAGTATTTCAGAGAAGCTGTAGTTGGACACTTTATGTTTGAAATTAATCTTTTTTCTCTGTTATGATTTTACCTGTGATACATTTATTTTTCTCCTTTAAATAGCTATGTATATCGTTACAATGATAGAACTGTGATCCGATAAAATAGGATCAAATACTCTTGAATGATATCGAACCTGACCACTTATCAACACGTTGTCTAATCAGCTTCTTGTGAGGTTTGTTACTCTAGTATCTGAGTAGTTGGATATCCTGAAATTATAAGCACCTGTTAGCATACTAAAATTATACTAATTATTATTATTACACTTAAAATTTATAATAAAATCTACACATATTATCGACATTTATGTAAATACTGTTAAAAAAATTATAATCTCCTAGAGGGGATCTGTAAATAGATAAAAAATTAACTTGGGATTATTTAACTGAATGGTACAGACTTCACATATTATTTGATCTGATAAGTGGTCAATACATTGAACCCTTTCATAATTTCTACTTTATATATCTGTCATGCTGACATTAACTGCCAGAAGTTTCCTACAAATATTGGAATACAAAGCAAAACAAAATTGATTCCGGTTGTAGAAGATGACGCCAGCTTCCTACATGATGGTACAATATGGGTTTGAGTGGAAGAACGTATTTTAATATGAACTCCGCCCGTGCTTCTTTCGCCCAAAATTTTATGTATATTTTTTGTAATTTATTTGTTTTGAAATGTATTTCTTAAGAAAGATGTACAAAGAATTAATAAACATAAACATAAACATAAACAATTAAATGTCTTATCCACTAAAATCAAACTTCCTCCATGTTGCGATGTTTTCCCTGAAAATATGTTCGCCTCGTTATGTCCATTCAGTGTTAGTGCCTCCTCTTCTTCAGGCTTCAGCCAATGCTCATTAATCGATACAATATGTATTCCATTATCTTGTCAAAATGTTGTTTCCAAAGATGTCCGCAATTGTCATTAAACATGCAATGCATCACATACTCGAGCCATTGACGCAGGCGATTAATATGTCGATAGCTGAAGGTGTATTTCCATCTATTTTAAAAATCGGGCGAATTATGCCTGCCTACAAGAAAAATGATCGGCACAATCTAGAAAATTACAGACCAATATTTCTACTGTCGATATTCTCAAAAATACTCGAAAGGGTAATATACAACAGAATTACATCTTTCATAGAAAAACATAATATTCTGTGTGGTCAACAATTTGGTTTTAGGAAAGGTTTCACAATAAGTCATGCCATTATGTACTGACCAATTTGGACATAAACACACATGTCTATTTCGTATTTCTGGACCTGTCTAAGGTGCTTGACTCCGTTCCATATCAGTTGCTTTTGGATAAGGTTTGGAAATATGGAATAAGGGGTAACTGCTAACTTATTAAATCGGTAAGTATAGATGGTAAACTATATACGTCGAAGGATGCTTACCCTGTTGTTGGTGTACCTCAGGGAAGTATTTTAGGGCCACTATTATTTCTATTATTCATAAATGACATGCCACTAGCAGTAAAGGGTCATATCACAATGTTTGCAGACGATACAACAATTTGCTTAAACGATATTTCGTCTAACAACTTAAACATGGCAACTAATCAAATGTTAAACCAAGTAAGTATCTGGCTCGATTTCAATAATTTAAAAGTAAATGCCACAAAAATCCGCCTGTAATTCCTGCGGCCAAAATTTTTGTATGGTTCTATGTATATATTTATTTAAATATGTTAGCAGGAAAAGCAAGGCTAATAAAGAATAAAGAATACCTATAATGAACATAAAAGCACCGCTGGGTCAAACAAATATTATCCTAAATGGCGAGAAAGTTTCCGAAACGACATATGTACAATTTCTAGGGGTTACCCCCCAAAATAACCTCAAGTGGAACCTACACATTAATAAAATCTATTCAACAATTTGAAAATACACGTATCTAATATATTCATCACGAAATGACATTCATCTTGAATACGTCGTATTGTCAGCCTAAATTGATATATAGAATAATTTTCTGGGTTTGTTTGAAAATTATTCAAAAAGTGTTTGCTGTACAAAAAAATACGCGCGATATGTAACAGAAAGCCAAATACAAACTGCAGAGAATTCTACAAAAATATTCAAATTATGCAAATTGTAAGCTTATTCATATTTGACTCACTAAAATTCCTAATAAACAATATGCATTTATTTGATATCTGGAAAACTCAACATGGTCATAACGTTAGAAGAGGAACTCTTACAATTCCAAAACACAACCATAGCTTCATGTTTAATCTGCCCCTTACCTACATTTAAAGTTTTATATATTTATTATCCTTTTATATATACACTAATTTTAATCTGTGTGTATTTATATTTTAAGTTTTAATAATTTATGTTCTATTTTATTTATACACTAATCCTAGTCTGTTAGTTTCTAATATGCATTATTCACTAGATGTATGCAGTAATAATTGCTGTTTCACTTAGTTTTATTATTGATTATCATTTTAAAATTTATTTGACTATTTATATTGAGTATTATATTAAACTTTTAGTTGACTTTCCCATGAATGTATTCATTCTTTTTTAAAAATAAATAAACTGTAAACTCTAGTCTTTAAAAATTATTTTAGATAAGTGATTAGATTGTTGGTGAAAATACGATAAAAAAATGTCTGTCCATGTTAGTCGGTTTATTATTTGTCGCATAAACGTCGATGATGAAATCGCAAAGTGTGATGGATACGTAAATTTTTGTAAACACTTTGTCAATTTGTAATGATTTTCTATTTTAATTTTAATATTTGGGATTCCCTCGATTCGTTTCTGAGGCTTCTTCGTAGTAAACCATGCATCATGGTCTGTACTTCCACAATTCTCGCATTTTTAATATAAAATTTTAATCATTTGTTTTATATCATTGGGATCTGAATACTGCCTTTTTACAAAATTAGAAAATACTGACATTTCACAGAAACTATTATTTTGAGGATTTTATTATCTAATATTTGTTCCCACTTTTTTAAACTATAGTTCTATTAAAACTAAAGATGAAACAAAAATAAAACCTTCAAAATAACTTTAGAAGGCAAAGAAATTATTCTAATTTTATTCTTATCATATTTGTTCAATAATTGAGAGAGAAGCTCCAATTGAAAATTTTAAATAGGAATTCCCTATGATGCGTCTTGAAACGGGACACGCGGTATATATGACATCGTTTCTGGAAATAATTGGAGGAAATAGAATTACATCGCTATTTTTAACCCACTTCTATTTCTAAATATATAATAGCGATCGATTCTACTCTTGCACAAACAAACATGTTTTGTTTGTTTATCTCATTCTTTGAGCAAACAGAAAAAATATTAGCTCATTTATATTTGTCTTATTCTAAATAAAATAAGTTTTTTTTTTTTAAAGCAGTTAACGGTGAAGGCTTCTACTTTGTTATACATCATTATTCACAAATAAAACACTTTTAAACTTTGTTTATATAACAGTTTAAAAGTGTTTTATTAATATTTTTTTTAACTTTATTATCTAATTTTAAAAATATTACTTCATTAAAAATAAAATGAATAGTGGCCATAGTTAGTAAGTGGTAGTTCAGTTTTATAGAACATTAAAAAAATAAAAATATGTGTTAATAATAATAACCTTCATTTTTTATTTTAGTACTATCAACAGTTACTATTTAGTTACATGTTGCTTTTCACATTTGAATCCACCTTTTTTCTGCGTTTAATACACACTATTAAAATATTTACAGTGCTGCAGTTGACCTTTACTATAATAACACCTTTTAACTATATATGCCCTCGCTCTCACATACCTTACAACATCTTTTACGCATCTTAGAATATCTCACACCTTAAAATAATATCTGCACAATTCTATCTGCGGTAAAATGCGGCAAACCTTGACATTCCTTTTAAATACCAACCGTAATTTGAACTATGACCGCAAAATTGATTCAGCATAATATCGAGGCTTTATACATTTTGTTAAAATCGGTTGCAAACTTTTTTTAAATTAGGCTAATGCTGCATTTCTTATATAACCTATTAACTTTATAATTAAATAAACCTGTTCCTTTCTTATTGTACATAAATTGAATTCCGAATGATTAAACATGTATTGAAAAACGAACCTCGATCCAGCGAACTAGAAATAAGCTCAAACTAATCAAAATCGTCCGACAGGATTCCGCCCTTGATATTATTTTTAAATCGATTACATTCTGCTTCATTAATCATCTGATTAATTACTAGCGTCGCTATTATTATAAAATTATCTCGCCGGCGAGAATAAACCCGGCTTCATTACCCGTTAGAAAATACAAACTAAAATAACATTCTGATGCTTGTGCATATTGTCATTTCACATTGAAAGCACACCTTATGTAAATATAAATCTTTGCAGCATAACAAAGACATTATTTAATTAAATATAAGTAGTTTATGGCGGCTATATTTAAAATTTAAATTGTAAACGTATTGCGTGCGTGATTGAATCAAGAAACTATTTGAAATCTTTTAGAATTTTAAGTTAATGTTAAAATTCTTATATACTTTAGATTGCATATATCTTATATATCATACATAGTTTTCTAATCATACCACGGAATACTTGAGTAAGTAGATACATTAAACAATGGTCGTCTGCGTTCATGTGATTTTGTTATCAATTTTAAAGTGTGGCTTAATAGATTCTTATAAATAATAAGTGGCTTATTAAATATTTGTAATTGTTTCAATATAGCCTTTATTCTCGCGAAAAAATCATGTGCACAGTAATTAATCTGTAATGGATTCAGAATCGTATGAAAATATTTTATTATAATTTTAATGAATGTAATTTCAATCCTAGCCTCTGTTTTTATTAATATTATTTAATTTACTTTTCCCTGGACTATTTTTTGTTTGTCTTAATAATAGTCATCGCATCCGCTCAAAATTCATAAATTCATTTGTCGAATCATCATGACAGTTCAGCTAGCTAACAAATATACTTTTTTCTCTCACATTATTAAATTCAAGACAGGGCAGAAAGACCCCAGGTCTATGGCCGAGACGGACTAACACCATTTATTTGTTATAAATTGCATTTACCATGATAAAGAAGTGTGGTATTTGCGACCAAGCAGTGACACATAAAATTTGACTTGCTTCGGTACATGTAATAAAAATATTCATGTTAAATGTATCTGATGTGTCAAATACAGATGTCTCTGCAATAAATAGCTGTAAATTGAACTGATGTTCCTCAAAGTGTGAAAAGTCTTCTCCTTCATTAGAAAATAGTCCAATTAGCTCAACGATTACACATGAAGATCTAGTTCGGTTAATTACCGATCAATTAACTGCTTTTAAAGTAGAAACTAAAACACGTATAAATCATTTAGAATTACGACTAACAGAACTTGAAACAAAATGCGACTCAATTAATAATACCCAAGTATTATTTCAGGAGAATTTATAATAGAGATTGAGGAGAGGGTAAATAGAAAGAAAAATGTTATATTATTTAATTTAGAAGTGAGGTTGATATTCGAATTAATGATGATTTGAAATCAGTGAATACAATATTGCAGAAGCGTGGTTTTAAGTTCACATTCAAGAAATTATTTAGATTATGTAAATATAAATCTGATAAGCCTCGTCCCCTGAAGATTATTTTTCATAGTGTTAATGAGGCAACAGAAGTATTAAAATGATAATTAATAATAAGAAAAATAATTTTTCTTTATAAGCATTTCTGCCCTTATGATTTACATTATAATGTAAATACTCCAACTAACAGTTAAAACAGTTCAATATTTAATTTGTAGAAGTATTAAAAAGTAATTCCCATAATTTTTTATAAAAAGCAGTATTTCCGTGCTGATAAAACAAAAAAACAGATAACTTGTTTCGAAAACCTTCAGAATCAAATGAACAAAAGGAAGTCTAAAGGAGAAATTAATCTTTTAATCAAGCACAACAATGAACTATCTTATATGGCTTCCTCTAGTTAATTTTCTAAACAAAAAGCAAAAAAATAACAATTTATCACCAGAATGGCGGAGGGTTAAGATCAAAACTTCATAAGTTAATATTATCAGTAAACTGTAATCGTTATGATATTATTATTCTCACAGAAACTTAGTTATATGAAGCCATATCAAATAGTGAATTACAATTTATATATTATAATGTTTATAGATCTGATTGCAGTGTAAATGATGAATTATGGGTGGCGGCATATTGATTGCGATAAAAAAGTGTTTTAAATCGTCTTTTTTTTCATAGTAATTGTGTTGAGCCTTTATTTCTTTCTCTATCTCATAACAACATTTACTACATTATTGGTGGTGTTTATTTATTACCTAGTTCGTCAATAGATAATCCAAGTTCATATCTCATTTGCCAAGATTATAGCATATCCAATATTAAATGAAATTATGCTGGACCTATATTAAAGTGCAATGATAGTAAAGCTAAAATTATTCTTGATACATTCAATTTTTCAGGTTTAGATCAAATAATTCTGTATTCTAGGAACGTAGTTCTTGATTTATTTTTTGAATATAACTGATTCTGTTGTTCGTTATCTGACAATATATTGTCTAATATTGATGAACATAATTTTGCTTATGCCATTACAGTACCCAAATTACATTGAAACCATTTAAAATCACAAGATAAAATATATTTGTATAATAGTGCTAATTGTGATGCTCTGAATATTTTTTATAATAATTGTTTTGGATCTGATGAGTGGAAAACTAAAGTAGCCAAATCGGATATTGATGTACTAATGGATTATTTTCATGACATTATGCAGTGTGGTATTAATAAGTTTGTTCTTTATAAAATAATTAATCGATATACAGATAATTATCCAGAATAGATAACTAAAGAACTTAAAATTCTAATTCAAAATAAAAAATGTGCCCATCTTCATTATAAACAAACTGGCAGATACGATAAATATCTTACTTTCAAATCATTACATACGCAATGTATAATATAATAATAATAATAATAATAATACTTAATATAATAATAATAGTAAACTATTGATGATTTTCAACTTTTTATTTTACTCACCACAATTGTTTCGCTACACCGTAGCTTCTTCAGGTGAAGAAATATAAAACAAAAATTATTACAAACTTATTTACATTATATATAGATTTCAGAAGTGTGGGTGGAGTGTTTATTTTTCTTTAACTTAAGTAGGGGGGAGTTGGAGAGTTCTAGTTGATCGTTCAACAAATTCCCTGAGTGAATATTTTTATTTATTTCTAAATTTTCCAATAAATTTAGTTTCCGTCCTTTGTTGGAAATGTGGAGGATTTTAAAATTGTTGTCAAAGCGGTGGTTTTGTTCAATCAGGTGGTTTGAATATGTAGACGTGTTTTTCTGATGAATAAATGCTTTTTGATGTTCGTTTATTCTATCATTGAATGCTCTTGCAGTTTGGCCTATACAAAAATTCGGGCAATCAGCACAATTAAGCCAATAAACCTCACAGCGTTGACCCTTTTTAGTTTTATCCTTATTGTTTTTTTATGATTTTTGATAAAGTGTTCCTTGCATTTCGTTATGGGGAATATTAATTTATTAGTTTATTTTTCTTTGTTTATGATTAATTTATTTATTGTTTCTAATTTAAAATTATTTCTAACCGCAATACATTTAATTGTTAATGTTGATTTCTTTTTCTAAGTTTATAAGTGCCTCAACAATCAACGATAATAATAATAATAATAATAGATTTATTTCCCGACAGAAACAATAATTCTATTTACAGGGAAAATGTATAATATTCCAGAAAAATTATAATTAAAATTAAGTCTAAAAAACAGAATATAACATAAAATATATCTAAATTATAACGAAAAACAAAATACCAAAATATATGTGAAAATAACATAACAAAATTTCGCTATATTTAATTATGGTTGAAAAAGTAACTAACTAACGGATTAACAAAATGACAAATAATTACAACAGTTCACAAAGTTTGCTTTTAAATGTAGTAATAGAATCCCCAAAAATATCAATTGAATGATGGATTTGATTGTATAATCTAATCATGTTAAACAGTGGTAAGTTTAGATTTAACGTTGTACAACTTCTCAAGGATTGAAATATCTGAGGATTTCTACTTACACAATAAAAGACGTATATATTGATTAGACGTAGACAGTTTAGATCATCAACTGCCCCATTAACAATTTTGCATAAATAAGTAAATGAATTTATACATCTACGCTTGCTTAGAGAGTTAAGATTAAAAATTGAAAACAAATTGTTGTATGTAACAGAATCATCTAGATAATGTCTGAATTTTTTTAAATAAAGGTATTTAAGAAATCTTCGTTGCACTTTTTCAATTATATTTATTCATATTCCATATTCCCATATTCCAATTTGCTCCTTACATATGCAAAATATAGTAAAAGTATTGACCGCGTGTTATTAAAATTCTGAGTATTGCGTTTAATGAAACCGAGCAGTTTATAACTTTCAGCACAAATTTTATTAATATGTATGTTAAAGCTGAGTTCCCTATGAAAAGCAATCCCCAAGTCCTTTACAAAAGAGCATTTCTGTATAGAAATATCATTCATTTTATAATTGTAGTTAATAATAGATACTTTTCGTGTAAAGGATATTAGTTTATATTTTCTGATATTTAGAGGAAGGTCATTATTAAGGCACCAAGTTTTAATATTATGAAGGTCATTCTGAAGAATATCGCAATCTTTCTTCGATATGACTGTTCTAAATAACTTCACATCATCAGCTGCATAACTTTTGATTAACATTCTTAATTGAATTTTCAATTTTTATAATGTAGTTTTTATAATCCTCGGATATTAAACGACGAACTTCTTTTCGTGTATTAGTAAATTTTAATTTGTAGTAGCAATATTTCGTTTTTTTGCAACATTTTACGGTAGTGGTTTTTAGAATTAATTAACCTAATTGTGTATTTACTAAACCAAGGGGGATATTTCTTTACGACAGCATTAATTTTTTTTTAGGAATACATCCATCAAATATGGAATATATTGTGTTATAAAGAATGCTTCATTAGAATCGCTTCAATTTAAAACAACGGACCAATCATTGTCAATAAATAATTGTTGAATTTGGTTCTCGTTTATGACGTGGTGAAACATTTTTAATATTAAGGGTTGTTTATAGAAAGGCACTTGGTTGGTTTCACAATTTTTTTCCTAGATAATGATGTAAAAATTGAAACTAGTCGGAATAAATCGTAAAAATTTTGAAACCAACCAAGTGCCTTTCTATAAACAACCCTTAATATCAATAAATAAATTATAAATTTTAAGAAAATCCTCATTTTTTAAATTATAACTTTCAACGTTATTATTAGTTATGAAACTATCGGTATTAGATGATTCTAAGTGTAAATTAAAACAGATGTCTGGATGGAGGGTGTCCATTTTGACAATGCCGAGCTCATTACGCATTTCTGTGCATTTTATATTTTTAGAGATAAATATTAGATCTAATAAGCGCGAGGTACTATTTAAAATATAATTGTTTTGAATTATATTATTCACTTGCACTAAATTAAATAATTCTTGGACATATTTATCTCCGATAATACCATTACAAAAGAAATTTTGAGCATTTGGAATGTTAAAATCGCCCGAGAGTACAACTTTATCATGCGAGCTAATGACACTATCAAAAATATCAAAAAGGCGAGAATAAACCTCAATGGATTGTGCTGGTGGAATATATACACATATAAAGCAAATTTTTAAATTGTTTATATTGACTTTAACACAAATTAATTCAACGCTGTCACATTTATAATGATCATAATAATTATCGACGGCGATTAATACTCCTCCACCTTTTCTTCCTATTCAGTAAGTCCTAAAAACGGCGTATTGATCGGGAAATATTTCTGCATCATGAATATCTTCTCGTAACCAGGTTTCGCAACGCATTATGATTTTGTAATGGCTTGAAGATATGTTGTTAAAGAGTTCATGTGTCTTCGAACAAAGTCCACGCACATTTTGGAAAAACACCACACAATTAGTATTTGACTGTTGGAATGACATTAGTTTAAAGGCACTATTGTAGGTAGATTATTCACGTATTTGATTTTAATGTTTTGGTTCACCATTGATCCTTCTTCGCAAAAATTCAGACCGAATATTGTTGTTGTAATTAATTTGCATTGGTGTGCGATCGTTCCTAATTCGATAATTTTTTAAAGATTCCCAATTTTCCAATTTTTTAGCGTTACGAATTATTTTATTAGTGTTAACGGGGGAGCGGAAGACGTCCTGGTGACGGACTGGCAAGGAAGTAGCACCGACGGTACTCTCTGGAACCAACACGCACTGGAGGCGGCACAGGGATCCGTGGCGAGGCTCACCATCGATTAACAGCCGCAGTCGTTAATTGAAACACCGAGTCGTTACTTGCGCACACACAAATCTTGATATCTGATCATTTGTATAACAATTATATGCTAAACATTGAAACTAAGTTGAGTGATAATCCAAAGCATTTTTGGAATTATATTTGATCAATGAAAAATAATAATTCTATTCCTTCTTTAATGGAATATGAGACAATTCAGTCTTCTGATGGTGCAGAAATCACTAATTTATTTGCACAATATTTTGCTACAGTCAGGAGAGTTACTCTAAAAATAATATTCCAACCTCAAGGCACACATTGTGGTCCAATTTTTGATATTTATAAACGACATTGATAGACATTGATAATAAGTTGGATCTATGGATGAATGTAAATTAATAGAAAACGATATGGACAAATTATTTGAAATTTAAAATCTCGGATTTGATACCAAACTCTTTAATTCTCACATTTTAAACGTATGTTCTAAATCAATGAAAACATGGGAATTTGTTTGAAGGTTGTGTTAAACATTAAATGTGAGTTGTTTAAAACAACTTTCCTGTGCATTTATTCTGCATATTGTGGAATATGCTTCTGTGATTTGGTCACCAGACATTCAATATAGCATTTATAAATTGGAATCAGTGCAAAAAAGTTTCTTCGTACTCTTCAGTTAAACTGGGAAGGGTTCATGGGCAGGGATGTTATCTAGACATAATGTTAGAATATATTATGAAAACTTCTATACAAACTTGTTAATGGTATGATTGATTGCTCTGAACTTATTTTGCAGCTATACTTTTATTTTTAATCAAATAATCTCGAATTAAGAAAAGTACCATTGTTTAGATTGATAACCTCCACTAAAAATTTCACCTGAAATAACCCGATGAGGGGAATGATGTGTTCAGCCAACAAATATAGTAACCAACCCTGGTATAAATTATTTCATATATTATTAATATATATTTCATATCATACTTACAAAAAGTAAGTATTTTAAAAGTGTTTTGAATACATTTTCTTATATACATTAAAATAGAAGCTGTTTCAAGTTTTAGAAAATTGTTGTAGATAATATACCTTGCATTTTCAAGATAGAATATTCAAAATTTTATTCGTCCACATTATATGGCCGTGTATAAGTCTTCATGCCTAAAAAATGCTTTCTGAATGTAATGATTTTACCTTTTGTTTTATTTTATTTATTTGAATACTGATGAAAAATTTGAAATCTAAAAAAATTGCAAAAAATTATTTCATAGAGGCCACATATTTAAGGCTCAAGATATTTGAGCGTTTTCCTCTAATTTTTTTTAGTATCTAGGTAAATAATTGATAAACTGATTAGTGAGGTCTTAGATTGACACGGTCAGTTAGATGTCATTTACACGGACCTCTCCGTGCTTTTGACACTCTTAATCATTATATATAGGCCGCCATTAGTAAAAAAAACACAAAGAATTCGTCACTCAATTTTTATGAAAATTTCATGATTAAAATTTCAATATAAAATCATGGTAACTTTTTGATAAATTTACTTTGGAGTATAAAAAATTATAGAAATTTTATTGTTATTTTGTTAAATTAACTGAGTAGTGACATTACTCTTTTATCGTGCATTAAGTGATTTTGAACACATCTGGCTCAGAGAAGTCAATTCGTGATATTGCCCAACGAATTGGCAGAAATTTCAGTACAATATCTCGATGCTGGCTTAGATGGACCGAGGAACCAGAACAACGGTGGAGATTACTACCTGGGCGCCTTAGAAAAACTACAGAACGTGAAGATCAAGCTATTCGGCTCATCGCTGTCCGGGATTTCAAAACAAGTCATTGGAGATATCTGGAGATGTTTAACTAACCAAGGAAACTCCGTTCGATCAGTTTACCGGAGAATTCGATATATTATTATCAAATCGTACAGTCCTTCGAATTCAAGAAGCTTGGGATAAAATCCCTCAGGCTGACATTAACAATTTGATTTATAGTAAGTCCAGGCGAGTTTTTGTAAATGGTTACAGTATTTAGAAAATAATGTCCCCGATTAACAAATGTGAGTCATGCCTACCAAAAATAAGTGGCACAGTTTGGGATTACAAACTAAAAAACTAATACAGGCCATATTTACTAAATAATGAATAATAGGACTTCCTTCAGCATAATACGTTATTTAATTTTTGAATTGTTAGAATTTTAATTTTGTTAACTATTTCAACGTATCATAGTTTCGGGTATTTGGATAGTATTTATTTCTAATTAGAAGAAGTAAAACTCTTGTTATGTTCCATTACTTTATTTTCAGATAACTGACAGGTGTCAGTTTCTCGAGATTCGATGAAATTAGATCAATGGACTTGGATGTTGTATGAGATATGAATGAAAATTGAAGGAGGGAAATGGAGAATCATGTAAATAGTTCAAATCTACATGCAATGATAGAAATACGGAAGATACTGAGATGGTGTATTAGATACAGATTTTAAAAAGAACGAGCAATGAATTGGAAAAGGGGGAAAATGAAAATGAGCACACATGTAGGATAGAAATGAAGGTTATAAGGAACAATGGAGATTTTCAAGAAGAGGAAGTGGAAATAGAGTTTGAGAGAATGGACATACCAAAGACTGATATGTAAAGGAGATAAGAAAAAAGGATCTGTATGGAGAGTGGGGGTTATGTGCCTGGTACATAAAAGAGGAAATAACCCTAACATAGGCAATTACAATGGACTATCAATAATGAAAATTGGGTAAAAGATTGCAATAATCGTGGTGAAGAACTTATTATATAAGTATAAGAAATGACAAAAACATTGGAGGTTTGTGGGGGTAAACGACGAAAGTGGTTAGTGAAGAGGCATGTAAGTTGTGAAAATTGTATATAAGTACATAGAGAGATCAGACGTAGTTTCTGAAGCGTATCCTGTGGATGAAAAAGGCGACTTTTACATTTTGTTTCAGGAGACGGAAAGAAAGTGGCTACTTATGAGATGATGCAGTGCAAATTAGAAGAGGAGAAAGATATATAAAATAAACATACCCACATTTGTTGGGCATAGGGAAATAATTAAGGGGAATATTGAGTGCAAAAGAATATATGTGATAAGTGGGAATTACGTAGTAAAGGAATGGTTAAGTGGCTAAGTGAAATTGAAGGAAAATGAAGTAGAAATTTATAAAAGACAGGAATATGTTACAAGGAGTGGATATAATTATATGTTTAAGGGGTGTATCATACTAGCTTGCTAAGGAATCTAAGTAACAGGAAACTAAGTAGGGACGAAAAGGTCACATTGGCAAAAGCTAGAGCTGTATGTGTATGAAGGAGAGTGAAGGTATGGAGAATGTGAGAAATGTATGAAACATTGATAAATAGAGACCATATCAAGTATTTTTTTTAATAATCTTATTAGAACAAAATATTTCATTACGATTAAAGTGAGAAATTAATTCGTCAGACTAAATTTATTATTGTTACACACCTATACAAACAAATAAATTTTAAATATAATTTGAAAATATGCTTATACCCGTTTATTGCATAAACAAGTGAATAACGTGAAAATCTTCAATACTATTACCTTTTATATACGTCGGCACGGAATCCTTTTGAAATCTATTTTATACGAGAATATTTTACAAAAGGCCAATTACGGAAATTTCCACCTACAAACATTCTAAAGTCCCCCAACAAGGTATTAATTAAAATCTAACCAGCCTCATAACATAAAATGAAAAATAAATATTTATCGTTTATCGGCGAAATTTAATAAAGGCACATTATGTAAGAACTTGTTTTGGAGTTTCCGTGCCATCGATTTATTTTTAATACTAAAATAGAAAATTCCCCTTGTACTAAATTAGTTTTATGCAGCACGAATTGATCACTGTGACATATATTTAATATTCTGAAACCGAGTTTTCATGATTACGTTTATTGCGCAATAAATCGGTGTAATAAATTTAATCGATTTTGCATTTGGTTCTATCGGATGGTTATCGTTTTAAATAATTTGTAATCTGTAAATGTTTAGTGTGGCAGATATTTAATTTATTTCGCTACTGTTTAATCATTCAATCCAAATAGCCAATTTATTTACTCAGTTACTGTATAATTAATTGTAAATAACTTTAAACCCACGTTATGTTTGGTTTATTTATCTTTAATTGGAATATCATACATCTGTCATTTAATTAAAAATATTCCGAATAATAACAAAACCAATATAGAACATGTGGAACATTTGCTATTTCTTTATGAGGATTTAATAAGTTATTCAAAATATTATTAAAATTGTAAATTGTTTGTGTTGTGTTCATTTTAATATATTATAAATTTATTATACAGTATTTTTGTATTTTAAAGAATTTGAAAGTGATTTAGGTTAAATGAGCTTGAATTGTTAAAAATGAGAAAAATATTAAAAATCCAATTTACATAAATAAAATAAATAATAATTTACTTCTTCTGCTACTTCAAATATTCATTTATTCCTATGGTATCGTCGTTATATACTATTATAATCCACTCTAAAAAAGTTGATAATTTAGTAATGGATTATGATACTGTAATTATTAGTATAGATACATATAATGTACCTACATAAATAATTACAGCATCAAAATCCATCCAATTATTAAGGATCATCACTTTTTTTAAATTAATAATTCTCAGAACCGCCACTAGGCCCCCTGCCTGTGCTTCTTAGTTGTATTCAGCAACCACTTTTCGTGACTTTCAGGTTATCAATTTTAGCACAGAGCTCTTCCATATTTCAGTTCTATAACTCCAAAATTAAATATGTCTGTAATACGTAATACTGTAATATGAATAACATCAAGAAGGGGCAGGATTTTTTTCATCAAACTTGGGAACAACGTTTAACTATTAAAAGATAGCAACTGATTAAAATTTTAAGAAAAAAGAGCAAAAATTAACATTTTTTTAATAATATTAGGTTGGGTCATCCCTGTTGAGTAATCTCTTAAGGTATTATATCCCAAGCAACCTGTAATTCATGCTGAAGAGCTTACAGCGTCTGCGAAGGTTACTGTTCTTAAATCTTCTTCTCATAATATTCTATACATGCTCAATGGGCTAAAGATCAGAAAAAGACATTAAGCTCTGCAAATCGATCCATAAAAACTAATATTGCTTCGAATAAATACCAAGCGAAACCTATCCATAAGTTATAACACTCCAATCCCAACAGTTTGATGCATATGCCTCTCTACAGAAAATTTCATGTGACGTTCTCTACGTTTTCGTCTGACCCTCTTACGGCCACCATGCATCTCCAAGCAGAATCGGAATTCATCCCTAAATACCACATAAATGTGAACAGATCCGCATAGATTGGCAATTGTTCTGATACTGGGGAATCGATCTATTGTTTCATAAGTCGAAGATAACGGTTTTGAAAATTATTTGTTCTTCTTTGCTGCCCGGTTCCTTTTCTGAGACGTGCCTAACCCTCTTTGGTCTAGGCCTGATAGCAACGCAGGAAGGTGGATTGGTATATTTTCGTAGTCAAGAAGTCAAATTTATGTAAATGCGACTTTTATGTCATATTATACAACTCTCTGTTAGTCCAAATAAATTTAGTCTAGTTGTTTGACTTTCTGGTTCTATATAACTTTTTGTATATCGATAATTACAAAAGTTGTTTAGTCTATAAACTCTTATGGTATTATTATAATGATGATGATGATGACTACAGTAGACATAAACTTGCAAAACAAAATACAAAAACATTAATGCAATTTATCATATAAGTATTTAGCAATTCAGTATATTGGATTTCTAGGCTGTTTTGAATTTGACCTATTTAATAAATCAAATTAAATATAAACCAAATAACTACGTGCCGTTTGCCAAGGTTGAAGAGTTGCATGCCCATTATTGGGCTCCAGGTGTTTCTGCTTAATTGCTACAAGTCAATTTCTCAACTGCTGAAAAAAATGATGTATCCTATTTTTAAGACAGGTGACCCATCGCATAGAGACAATTATCATATTATCATCCAATTTCAATCTTATCGAACTTTGCCAAGATATGTGAAATTTGTGCTCCACAGTTCTATTTTTAACAGTGTTTGCCCTTACATTTCTTCCTATCAACATGATTTTATGACTGTTCTTTCAACAATGACCAACCTCGACACACGTGGCCAAGTTGATATTATTTATACCGACTTCTCACGTGTGTTCGTTTAATTAACCACATAGTGTTCATTAATAAACTTACTTTCTTAGGTGCTGCACCAGCACTCAGTAAACTCATCCAATCTTATTTAAGTAATCGAGAATTTTATGTTTTAAATAACGGCTATAAATCTTACGTGATTACTTCACCCTCTAGTGTCCCCCAGGGTTCTCGCCAAAGACCTCTCTTGTTCAATACTTTTATTAAAGACCTGCCCGATCTATTAACATGTCCTATATTTGCATATGCTGATGACCTTAAAATTTACACTAAAATTGAATCACAGAGTGGCATTTATAGTCTCCAATCAAACTTAAACTTCATCGCTGACTGGTGCTCCTGTGTAATACTAAATACAGCAAAATGTCAAGTTGTGCACTATAATCGAACCTACAAAATATCGAAATCTAATTACTACATATTTGACTGCCAATTATCATGTGTTGATATAGGATCTTGGTGTCGTTTTTGACGAGAAACTTACATTCGTGGATCATGTGGACTCTGACCGCATCTAAATCTTTATATCCAGAGTCAGAGTCGCGAAACAATTAATTAAAAGTAAGATGGATACTGTTCCTTAATCTGGTATCCAATTAATGTATTTTGCTCCCTCTTACTGGATCACATTCATCATAGATTCTTGAAGTTTCTGTTATTCAAGCAAGATTGTATTTATCCTCTTATTGGAATAGCTCAGAATGATCTCCTCAATCGGCACCATATGACCTAATTGGCTGTTAGAAGAAACAACCGCCGCTTTGGAAAATTCTACGAGGAACGCACTCATTAAAATTCACTGTAGTTGCATCGACCAATGCAGCCTTCGTGTTTTTGCCCATGTATAATTTTAGACAATTATCATTCTGTATCAGTAAATACATAATTTAGGAACTTTAAAAGAAACTGCACTATTAATATCATAAACAGAAGAAGAAAGTGCATTTTCTTTATTCTTTATTTATTTATTATTCTTGTGTATTAAACAAAGTAATGGCTTCCGCATTCATGCCAATTTCATTGGTATTATATCTTGTTGCCTTTTGTTGGCCTGACATTTAATGATGAATGATAATCATAATTCTTTCATTATATTTTAAATTCCTCTATTTTTTCAACTAAGTGCACTTTATCACTTACGTCATTGGGTTGACTTTAATATACAATCCAATCTTACTGCATACTGATTCCCAACTCATTTGTTTCTATTAGCATTATTTCAAAATAAATATTTCTCCAAAAATCCTTTCAACTTTAACATATTTTACCCACATTCTACCATTTTTTACATCATTTCGTGCATCTACTCATTAAAGACTGACGCCATATGATTGGACAAATCAAGACAGAAAGATCTTTGGTCGATAGCCTTTTGACAGATTAACATACTAACACCTCGTCAATTATTTATTATTTTAATGTTTTAATTTTATTGTACATATTTGTCAATAAAGATGTATATAATACTACTAAAATAAATAAACAATTTGATATTTAACGTCAAACTTAAAATAAACAAAATGAAAAATGAGGGTATATAAGTTGAATTACGGCTCATATTCTTCCATTTTATGTCAGCTCCTATGTTCGTAAAAATCATAACTCAACATACGCGAATCACATTTCAGATTTAAATTCTAAAGAATTAAAGGGATTAAAATTAACATATTCAGAATCCTCAAAAAGACAAAAAAACAAATTTATCCCGAAAAAATCTTGGAACCTGTACGATGAATTAAATTCTCATTTAACCCGTGGTGAAACATTTTTATATTAATTAGAGGTTAATTAAACTCTTGGTGTTGTTTCATAAATTTTATATATTTCTCCGACTAGTTTCGACCGTAAGTTAAGTTTGTGCTTAATTAACCTCTAAGTAATTTGTATTGTTATTTGAAAATATCGAAATACGATGAAACTACTTACAACTAGAATTGAAATTTCATGATACTGGCAATGTTTTTAATTAATTCCTAACCTACTTTTTTCTTTTTAAATTCTGACCAATTTACTTGCGGAATCATATCCAATAGGTTAAAGTGTTATCTATAGTTTTTTTTTCTTTAAAAAAGTATTATACATTTGATTACTATTCTACCCCTCGACACTTGAGCCACATTATGAAACTATTTTTAAGACGTTTTGTAAACCTTATCTTATTTATAATTTATTTTAGAAATGTTTCTTTTCTTAAATTAGTAAACTCATTTTGCCTTTATTTAAATGTGATTTAAGCGTTTTCTTCTTATTATCACGCGCATTTCGTGCCATTCAACTTCTTTAAGTAGATCAAATGTTCAACTAAATAAGTGCTGTTGAAAGGTTTTGGATGAGGAAAATGCCAAGAGACATTTTATACACTGTATTTGTTATGTTTACAGACATTATTCAAGCAATAGTTATACAGATACTGCCCGATACAGTAGGCTAGATAGTCCAAATCCATGTCCAACTCAGGAGCGCTAGCAGGAGGAATTTAGTGAAGTTAAGTCGATAGAGTTGCGAAGACTGATGATTTTGGGGTTTGAAGTGGTACTTATAACCCCAAATTGGCTAGGTGGTGTAGACAAGAGAGAAAGTAGTGTGCCCTCACGTAACAGAATGGGTGGTGTATGCCCCAAGTAGGTATTAACGTAGCACTCTAGCAGTCAACGCACAACCGCAGCGTCATGTCCCATTTGAGCATTCCTTAATGGTGCCGTTTGCTATCAGTAGGGCTGTAGTGCTCCGGTACGTCCTGGCGTTAGGCGGTTCTGCGGAGAGGCAATTGGTAGGCTGTCGATAGTCTCGATGTGGTACTTGAAAAGTGTTGTGGGAGGTTCTACATTCTCGAACATCTCTACATATTTTGTAAGAACAGCATCGACTTGTCCGCACTAGCTGGTTAGTAATTGAGGTTCTTCATCCTGCCTTAATGCGACGGCATAGGTGTCGATTGATACTAATTCGGCGTGCGGAAACTTACTGCCAAAATCCATCGATTTCTATGTGATATCGAAATCTGGATCCATGACCTCAGGTTTGCCAAAACAGTTCCTTTCTGGACAATAATCCAGCCTTCATCGCGTCGTGTGGTTCCGCGATTGGTGACACCGGTTTTATGGGCTGATGTGGAGCTAAGTTGACTGAATTTCGTGGTCATTAGTCTTTATATTGATATGTTTAAATGCTCAGAGCAGGCTTTATATCCGTTGTGATATGTTTTTAAACGCGCCTCGAAAATTGAACATCGGCAATATTTTAATAATTCTGTCTGGAATTAATTCATTCTCGTCGCGGACTTTCACTAGGAAAGACTGCACTGCAGCACTGAGGAGTTGTGATACAGCGAAATACGTGTCTGCAGATAGTCATTACATAACACATTTTGAGACGCTGTTAAAAAACGATTACACCACAAAAATTTTGCATTTTGCTGAAAATATTTCAGACATGTAACGACGATTAACAGTTATATCAATCAATGCCTGGCGGTGCATTAGTACGAGGAGTAGTTATTGTTTTAACTGATGACTGGTAACTTTTTACATTAATCATAATGAAAAAAATAGTGTAGAAATGCTCATTGAAAATAATATTTCATATTATTACTTTTATTATTTATATTCGAAATGGTACGTCTAGTTGGGAACTCCGCCAAGTACCACCTACTGGCTCGAAACTATTACTCCAACTTCCTCGATAAGGTCGATTTCTAGGAGGTTCTGGGCATTGGGAGCATCCGGGAGGACGATCAGTTTATTTTTAACTTCCCTTCCTTTACGAACTGAGACTTTTGTCACCTCCAAGATCCTGATGTTTCCGTGTTATTTTCATAATCTTTCGTGTTTCTAGGTATACTGGTACAGGCTACCGTCTCCACGAAAGCCGTTTTGCTGCACAACCGTAACATTTCATTGATTCTCTTCGCTGCTCGATTTGTGGCTGCTCGTGTTGACGTGTTACTGTTTTGGGAGCGTGTACTTCTGCTTTGGCTCCGCTTTTGCACTCTGCTACTGCATTTTTGAAATTCCGGCAAAATCCGGAATAAGTTTAGGTATTTGCGCTTCCTCCAGTAGTCTGGATTTTATTAGGAGCTCATCGTAATCACTTTCTTGGGATTGGGATGGTTCATCAGCGATTTCTTTAGAAATCCGTATAATATATTTAACACTATCATGTTGTGTTTGTCGTTTAGTTGGGAAAACAAGTCGCGTTTGTTGCAGATAAACTTATATTTCGGTTTCTCTGACGTCTGCTCTGTATCAAATATTCCGCGGTAGTCTGGTATAGTTGGCGCGTAAGCTTTGCGTAGTATTGTCTTGGCTTGGTCCCATGTCGTTGCTTGATCCTTGACTTTATTCCACCATTTATGGGCATCCGCTTTAAGGAGAAGTGGAAGAGCGTTGAGAGATTCGACGAAGGTGATTCCCTCAACTTTTTTATAAATCATTGTTTGGTTGATGAATTCTGTTACCACGTTGTGGTTTTGTTCGCTACTAAATCTCGCTGTACACTGGGTGAAGTTCCTCTTCCTTGCACCTCCATTGACGCATCGGATCAGATCCTGGAGCTCTCTGTTTCCGCGAATTCGGCCTCATCTTGCTCGCAAGGGCTGTTGGCCCTTTAATAATGGTTTTTGAAGATGAGGTAGCACTGGTACTAATAATGGTCATAAAACGCTTGTTTCTCCAAGCCAATAAGAGGAAATCTTTCCGTCTGTAGGCAACTATTTAATTTTTTTTAATCTTTAGTTCTTTATTTAATCTGGAATAAAGGTCCTATTCGTCTGGTTGTTCCCAGTTATATTACATTTCATATTCAGTAGTTAATCTGCTAAAGGAATGCTTGTGTAATACCGGACGTTGAAGATATGGTATCCTACAACGTCAGGATTGGATTGCAATAAATTGTGATATAGTTGTAAGGCTACTCTTGTACTTCGTATAAGATCTGGTCTAAGTAATTTCTTTATAATAAAACTGACATAATATAGTAAAATAGTCTACATATAACCAACATTGGCGTCTGCAAGAACATATATGCGGATACCCCACTTGATTGGTTTCTGGGGGTTGTAGGTAATGCAAGTTATTCACCCTTAAAATTTGACAATGGATTCATCATTCATTCGGGTACAAAATTTCTTTACATCTACTATCAATGTAATCTAAAAAAATGATAATTTTTTGCGTCCTTTTTGTCATGATTGCCTACCTTAAATATTTTAATTTGTGTTACACATCCAAAATACTTTTAAAAATCAATCTCTTCTGAATACTTCGGAAAAAGTACGGGATCCTACATGTCTTGTCTATAATACAATAATCCTTTAGGTATTGTTCCCATAAGCAATATTATTCCGAGAATTGCTCGCATTTCTTGTTTCTTGTGACATTAGTCCAGAACTAAATTGTATTTTTTTTGTGAAATGATATCGTGATTTGTAACATTCGTCCATTCGTTATCACTAAGGCTTTTATTTTCCTGAATATTCATATCTTCATTACTGCTACTATCACTGCCCCATATTGCTTATTTGAAGTGACTTCCATTGGATGAGCTAATAGCACCTTCTGTGTTGTCAGATTCAAACTGGAACCCATCATTAAATTGCTAGCTGGAGTTATTTAGTGAAACTGAGTCGAGATAGTTACCAAGACATGATTTTGGGGTTTGGAGTGGTACTTATAACTCCAAATTAGACAGTTGGTGTGGTGGTGGTGTAGACTAGAGAGAGGATAGTATGACGTCACGTAGCAGTTAAATAGTTTTAAAAAATTTTCAAAAGCATTGATTTGGACAACACGTAATATCGTTGTTTGTAAAACTAATATATTTAAAATTTCAGTAACTCGATTTTCAGACATTACTTCTTACTAATTTTAATATTATTTATTGTTTAATAAACAATACATATCAGACTTTATTATATTTAGATATTAGCTTATTGCCTGTTGTATATTGAAAGATATCTCACTATAAGTCATCGAAATTATAACTCTTAATTTTAAAGTTAATTAATTAATGTTATATGATAAATAGATATTATTAATGTAATAACCAAAGCCGTTATGAATTGAATTATCATATTGTAGTGTAACTTTTACGAATCAATAATGATAATTTTTAGATACATAAACTTGTTTAATTATTTATATGTACCCGCAACATTATTTAAAGTTGTACATTATATTATATAAACTATATGATAAATAACATACCTTCGGTTGAATGTTAATTAATGAGCTCCTGGCATAATCCCATTGAATACCCTGAAACTCGCTATTGCCACACATCCCAAAAAATCCAACGATGTAGGTTTACTGCTTTAACGATCCGACGAGATAATTATTGAAGCTTGTCCTACGGCTTATATAAGAGATAATTAAAGCAAATTTGGCGAAAACTCGAGAACACGTAATTAGTTTCCCTTCAAAAGAAACAAGTCGAAAAGCTGGAGTCAAGTCTCTGCTTAAAAGTGTTTAGCAAGCAAAGTGATGTTATTTATACAGTAAGGCGTTAATTCGTGTAATTTTATCTTAACAGTTATTTAAAAAATATAATAGAATATAAATGTTATTAAAACTCCGAAATTACTTGATAAAACACATATTTTCTCCACGGATGTTGAATTATACATCACTAAACCAACCCCACAAAAAATAGCATTATAATTTCAAACATGGCGAGTGACAGAAACGTTGCGAAAATATTAAATAAGTCACAGACTTCTTCGTGAGTTCTAATGCGATTACTCGAGCCGAAAATCATTAATATTTCAGCCCATATTTTTTTAGACAAATAAAACGTTTCCGATGTAGGACTCGACAGATATTGATGATAATAAAATAACACCTAACAATTCCTGCATTTGTGTAATGCGATTTATTTTAATACACCAAAACAAATAAATTATTTTTATTGGGAAAAATGTATGAATTGAAACAATAATAACACCATATAAATGAAATATGTATAGATAATTCAAGTTAAATCAGATATTTAATAAATGTACAAATATGTACACATCAATCGCGTAGAAAAAATAAATCTATTAATTAGAATTAAGTAATTATATAAATCAATGATTGTTTTTTTTTATTTCTTGAAATAATATTAGATTATTTAATGTCATTATATTGTTTCTATAGTTTTTATTTATAAAGTTTGATTCATTGTTAATTTTGTTCTATAGTAATCCCGAAATTTGTTTTGCTATTTGTATTTTTATGCTAGTAAATTTAACTAAATAATAAAAATCATATTAATTAAAATTAAAACTACATTAATTATTAAGAGGAAAGTTTTTTAAGAGTCGATGATAGTTAAAATAATGATAAACTTATTCTTGTTCTCAAATATGTTAATGTTATATGTCACGAAAAATGTCTTTTAATGACTAAAATATGCTTTATATAGGGTGGGCCAACTAGTGGTTTCTTTTTAAATCATGGATTATTTTGATACTGACAGCTTTTTTCTTGACTGTAAGTCAGTATCGTACTTCCGCGGTATGAAATGAGTCGATTTACGCTTGAACAACGTTAAGAAATATTCCAAACTTATTTCCAAAGTAAGTGCTTAAAAATCATTTTTCTGACGTGGCACATTTTCATCTTGGCGGGTACGTTAACAAACAAAATTGACGCATCTGGGGACGGAAAACGCGCACGTTATTGTCGAGAAGCCAATGCAACCACAGAGATTGAGAGTTTGGTACGAATTATGCAGTGATGGCATCATTCGACCATTTTTCTTCGAAAATGAGGCTGGGAACAACGTTTCGGCAATGGTGAGCGTTACGGAGCCATGTTATCCGAATTTTTTTACTGAAATTGAAGACATGAATTCGGATGACCCTTGTTCATGCAGGGTGGCGCGCTATTCAATACAGCCCATGCCACAATCGATCTTTTCTGCACCAAATTTCCAAATCGTGTTATGAGCCATCTTGGCGTTGTCAATGGGCCGCGTGTGAGCTGCGATTCGATCCCTTTGGATTTATTTTTGTGGGGAACCGTGAAGAACCAATGTTATGCCAACAATTCAGAAATGATTTTAGCACTTCAGGCTAATATCATCCAAGTAATCAGTGAGTTATAGCCCAAAATCATCAACAAGGTCTTGGAAAATTGGAATGACAGAATGCGCTACTACAAAAGCCAGACGAGGCAGCCATTTAAACAAAGCTGTGTTTCATAATTAATGTTTGCTCTTACTAATAAAGCCATAATACATGTAAAAAAATTAAAATTTGTGCATTTTATTGCATTTTTAAAAAGAAACTTGTATCTGGCCCACCTCGTATAAGCAATAAATATATAAATGGATACCTCTAAAAGCATTTGGAAGCAGCATTGATGATCCATAGTAATGGGTTTGAGTGGAAGATCCTTCGAAGAAGTGAACTTCGCCCGTCCTCCCTTCAGCCAAAATTTTGAGTATATTTTATTATTTTCTAATATATTTTTTGTGATATTTATTTTATTAGAAAGGAGTAACAAGATATAATAAAGAATAAAAAATAATATTTATTTATATACAGGGTGTTCAATTTAAGTGAAGACATTGAAATATCTCGAAAACTACACATCGAATAAAAAAAAAATATAATTGAAATGTGTTCGCCTAGGAGGTTCCTATTTAACTTTTCTATGTCTCACACCCTACCCCTAGGGGGTTGAGGGTAGTGGGTCAAATTTCGTACCATTAGAAGTCTGTCTCCGAGGCGAACAAATTTTAATTTTAATTTTTTTTTATTCGATGTGTAGTATTTCGATTTATGGCAGCTTTTCTTGTAATTCTTATATTATTTTATTGGCAATAACATTTTAAAGCATTGATATATCAATCTGAAACTATGCTTTGAAAAGTTAGGTTTATTTTTCTTAGTTTCATCCATTTACTTGCTTATCACACATGTGTGTATATTTTATTTAACTACCCTATTAAAAATGTATGACAAAATAATTACCTCAAGCATCAATCACAGTTAGTAGTATAGTCAATTAAATCGTAGTTTAATTGAAACAATTATCTCTACTTATTGTGAACATAATAATGTTAGAATATCTAAACTGATTTATATATGTTGCTATTAATAAATAGTCAATGCATCGATAAATTAAAATAGACAAAAGCAAATATAATATTTCACCTTATACGATTATCAATAAGGACATGAGAAACACACAGAGCAGACCATGAAGAAGAATAAATTGAAGAAAATTTAAACGAAATAAAAGAGTATTCGATTTAATTGATTGGTAAATATAAAACAATCAGTTCAGTGACCGGTGATAAATATTTTTCGAGATAAGGACATTGGAAAATTACCAAAATAACATATCAAAACACTTAACTATTATTTAATACAAATATTTGATAATCATTCATCGTCTCTATAGTACAGAGAAAAAAATATAATATATAATTTCTTTACAATTTTTACATCAATACAGGGTGTTTTTTAAACCTCCTACAAAAAGTCAATAGGTTATTTCCCTTGACTATTTTATGAAAATGTTGTCCTTTTGTCCTTTGATGATTTTTCGAAATCCGGTTTCTTTCAAAGATAAAGGCCGAACATAATTTTCGACCACATAATTTTTGATATTTTTAAGATTACTACTGTGGTGGGAAAAAAACAAACTAGACTCGTTTTTTTTAATGCGTTGTTATCTATTTAGAACTTTGTAATATCTAAGAACGGTTTTTATTCATTAAGAGCGGGCAAGTGCATACATCGAAAAAATGATAGTTTAAACGTCGATTTTATTTGAATATATCTCGTGATTGATCATTTGATATCTGTCAAATTTGATGAGAGTGAGTGACGTTTATTTTCTGTCTTTAATAGTACTTTTATTAGTGCAATCCTTTATCATGAATCGCTATACAAACGCCCAGATGGGCTGACATTTTATTTAAGGACTTGCTGATGGAAATTTATTAGCTAGGCGGTTGTACATTGAACGATTTCTTGGCCGTAACGTTCCTGATAGAAAAACCTACCAAAGTATTCATTAACATCTTCATAAAACAGAGAAATTAAAACGAAGTAAACGAAGAAGAGGACCAGGAAGGCAGACAGAATGAATGGTGAAAGAGACAGGATAGAGGTACTTCTACTCGAAAACTTGCAAGTATTATAAATGTAAGTAATAGGACTGCTTGGAGAAGAAACTATTTGTTATATAAACATCACCTACTGATATAGCATTTTGTTAATGGCTTTTTCAAATTATGTAATAAGAATTTTTATAATAAGCATGTGTAAGCTAAAAAATCCGCATGTGATACTTGAAGATCGTTTTCAACATTAATTTTTGTTAAATGTTTGGGTTGAAATTAATAAACAATTAATTGAATGTGATTTATGCACGTTGGTGCACCAGTGCATTTTTGTTTTAACCAGTAACATTCGAAAATTCCCATGGATTATTCCCTATGGAACTATCTTAAGTGATTAGTTTACACTACTCGAGTTGACTTGTGAAATCGGATAACTGCTGGGTGTAACATAATAAGAAACACTCTGCTGTTCTTAAAATAGTTCGGCAGTCATTGAGGAGAAAGTTATATTATTTTTATTCTAGCTGGAGATAAATAAAATGATTCAGCATTTTTTGTAGATTCTAAGCTTAAATTTTTAAATTATGATAGTTATCAGAGATCCACATGACTAAAGATTTAAAATTATTTATGAATAATTATATTATCACCAAAAATTCTAATGATTAAATGGAATTTGCAAATTTTATCGTTTTATTTCTGAATTTATTTGTTCTAGATTTTGAAACTGTTTAGTGACAATAGTTAGAATAATTTTAAAATTTAAGAAATATAACCGCATTAGATATTAAAGAAACACATCTAAAGAAACTATAACAAACATATTTCCTAGTAGAGAGATAAATCCGACGCTAACTCTTAAAAACGTAGATTTAAAATATTGTAACAAATCGGATTATCAAGAGTGTTTCAAATGATTATAGACTAATTTTAAAAATATTATATACTTGTAGCAATTTAATAAATAATTTCAGAAGAAAAGGATAATATAGCTTTACAGTTTAATATAATTTCTGTTCAGTATGCAACCGTAAAAAGCAAATTTTTAATTAAATCTTTATAGCATCATCATGATTGTCGCATACAAAGTTAGACAGACAAATGGGCTCTTTTGGATACTTTGAATTAAGGTCGAATCAGGCAATTAACGAATCAATTTATTAGAAACTAACTCCCTCACAAAGAAATGGCAATACAACATAATTCAGTACATCAAACCCCACACAAATTGGCATTAGTATGATTCATAGATTATTAAATGTTGTAATGATTAAAAAAGAAACTTTAATTTTAATGAAGAACTAAACATACCTATACGAAAATGGGCACCAAAAATCAATTAAACTATATACAAATATCACTAACTTGAAATATCTTATCGTAATGAAACAACTGAACACTCATATCCTACTACCAATGTTAAAGAATGTAGGTTTTAGTAGGTTTTAATCGGATTGGAATACGTAATGAGAAAGATAGACGCAAAGGGAACTCTCAGAACGAAAGGGAGCCACATAATTGCTTACGCAGACGATATAGTCACAATTACAAAACAAAGAGTACAAATGGAAAACATCGTGAGAGAATTATTCTTCGAGGGAAAAAATTGGGAATGTCAATAAATTAACAAAATACTAAATACATGATAATCGGAAACACAGGCGTAGAAGAAACAATAAAAATAGGACAGCACAATTGAAGAAAATCAACAAAATAAAGTATTTAGGCATAACAATTAGCAACAGGAACGAAGAAAAAAAAATACATAAAGCAAATAGTGCGCCCCATGCAAACAGAAAAGTAATTACAAACAAAACAATTAGCAAGAACGCAAAGATAAAAATATATAAAACAATAATAAGACCAATCCTCTCCGCGCCATGTCTACTCTAATTAATTCCAGGAAATATGAAGCTGATAAATTTAACAATTTCTTTGCATCAGCGGCTGATGCTGGTATTGGATCTCTTCTACCATCCACAACAGCTCCAATAAATTTTCTAACAAATATTCTTCCATCAAACACCAAGGCAGAATATTTCAAATTCTCAAAAATGCCAGGGCTACCGTAAACACATTAAAAAACAAAGAGAAGCTGAGCCATTTATAGTTTTAGTGCACATTTAATCAAACACATTTTAGACTATAATAATACCACTAAGTATACTCAGTGAGCAAATATCAAACTGCTTTGAAAATCTATTAAATAGATAATAGATCGCGATTTGGCTTTAGGCGTGATCTGTCTACTGGTGAAGCTATGCTCGGATTTGTTGATAGACATGTAGATGCATTTAAAATCGGTGAAATCGCAGTCTGTAACTTTTTAAATGTAAGTAGAGCTTGTGGTTCATACAATCCGGCCCGCGAGAGAAATTTCAAAAATTGCGCAAAAAAAATTAGGATTTACTTCTATAATTTCAATCCAAGTGCCTCCAGGCTCTTACTCTCCAATCTATCCATTATAACACAATGTGTTTATAGAAACCAGCAATTGAAGTACCTAAATATACCAATTACTCCAAAGATCAGTCATCGGCGGTTCTTGATCTATATTAATGACATTCCCTATAGTATCAAGACAAATTGGCCATTTCTGTATGCAGATGACACCATACTCTAAGCAATGGATAAATCATTAGACAGAGCGCAGACTAGAGTCAATCAAGACATGCAAAATGCAAGTGAGTGGTTTAACAGCAAGAGAATAAAATTAAATTAATAAAAAAACTGTAAAACAAACAATAACTTTAAAGCAAGTTCCTTTATCAGAGACAAGATCCACAATATTTTGGGTTAACATTCAAAAGATCTGACATCAATATTAGAAAAAAACATGTTTCTATTCTCGCATGGTTTCGGATGTTGTAAGGTAAGGTTGTTTAAGTTATACCACAACCATTTAGTACAAATTACAGTGACAACAGCACCATCATCGAAAACCAAATATACATCTGAGTCAACTATGTCGTGTGTGTATTATTATTGCATGTAAACAAACCATTCTTTAAAATTTGACAGCATGTAAGGATGCAGAACTACCAAAAATATGCAGAATGTTATAAGAAAATTATGTCAATTTTAATCTTGCAAGTAAATTATTGATAATATTATGTTATTAAGTATAGGTTCAGTAAAATTTACATAATCGTTTGGTCTAAACGAAATTGTGTTAATTGTATTAAATATTAAATTATATTTAGTTTTAATCATAGTGGTACGACTTAAGAAATTATTTTTTTGTTTTTCATACTCTCATTTGATGTTTTCTACATGCTTCACATTTTAAGCCAAACAAGAAATTATGAACGATGCGTTAAACAAATTATCGGAAGGAGTTATTGGATTCAATTAAACTCATCGACAATATAACTTCCCTAAACCAACGTTACGTCGTCATTTTAAAGTATTAAATAAGAATGTCAAATTGGGATTACTACTACTTTTCAGTTGGCAAAACAATTTAAATTACCATACCGTTTCAATAAAGAAGAAGAAATTGCAGGGAAGGAGTGGTACCATAAATTCATGAAATATAATCCTTGTTTATCTTTATGTACTTCAGAAGCAACATCAATAGCCAGGGCCAGGCTTTCAATACAGAAAGTTTATGGATTGTTTGATAAATATGAATCCATATAAGATGAATACAAGTTAACTGCTAACCAGATATATAACCTTTACGAAACAGGATTATCAACTATTCACAAACCATCCAAAATAATTACTCAGAAATGCAAACATCAAGTTGGCGCACTTACAAGTGGTAATAAAGGTTTGACCGCTACAAGTGTATGCTATATGAATGCTGCAGGTAAATACATACCTCCTATGTTAATATTTAAACTCATGCGGATGAACGATTTTTAAAAACGAAGCACCATCGGGTACTGTCTTTGGATGACCTAAAAACGGGTGGATAAAGTCAGAATTTGTTATTCAATGTTTGGAACATTTCATCAAATATACACAGTTAGATATTAGTAACAATAAGCAAATACTGTTTCTTTTGGATGGACATGCTACCCATACAAGAACTATTGCAGCTATAGAACTAGCTTGCAATTTTTTAATCTCTAATCTTGGTTAAGAACAAATCCTGGTAATACAATTAAACAAACTACTATGTCAGAACTATTTAGAATTGCATAATTAATATCAATTCGTATGAATATTGCTTGGTTTCAAATATACCAGTTTTTGACCTTGCATCAAGCAAACATTTTATGACGATTTTTACGCTTCTATTGTTGTGATTTGACATCAATAATCAAGAAATAAAACTACAATAAAATACTTTAGCTCTGATTCCTATAATAAACCAAAGCAAAAAGTTCCATAGATGCTCTACCCCGTCAATCGAAATTACGTCTAAGCCGAATATAGAAAGCAAAAAAACTGCAAGTAAAAGAAGAAATACAAGAAGTTTTTGCTAGATTTACCTGAGAACAAAAAGACTTGTATGTAATGTTGTACTAATTGCATGCATCTGTAAACATGAATAAAAATACGTTTTAATTATCTTTAATTGAACTCCTAGGTATGACTTAGGAAATATGTAGTACGACTTAGGCTATAGGTTGTACGACCTAAGAAACCAGTTGACTTATTTGTACCGATGTAAGTTTTTGTAGATTTAGTTTTTTTTTACGTGAAAACATATATAGATTTTCTAGTTTCGTTGTGTCACATAATACCTATATTATCAAAGGTCTGAATAATAAGTTTTATACAATTCTTTTCTTAAGGGGTACAATTTGAGGAACCTCACCCTACTGCGGCACGCCTAATTTACTTACATACATTTGATATGGGGTCACTTGTCAATCAATAATTATTATTATTATTAATAACCGCAAATAAATAAAGATCAATTAAAGGAAAGCATCTCCAAACTATGATCTGCAATCACCTAGGTTTCTGGTACTCTTCGTTCTTGTGAAACAATTGTGCTTTAGAGTGACTCTATAAGTAACAGGCTCATCAACTCACAAAAAACAAAAAAATATCGATAGTCAATAACTATACTGCTGCAAATACTAATGATTATAATAATTTCAAATTATCATAAGAGTAATCTTCATAATTATTTTAACACATTCATTGATATATGTCAGTAACGGGAAATTATTATTATTGATTGAAGAAATTAATAATTCTCAGGCATTTCCACTTTTCTGTTACATTATAATATGATATAAGAAAGCGATATATTTTTCTGTCTGTAAATTGAGATAAATCTCTTGTTATTTAATCTTAAAATCAGTTTATGTTAGGTATATAGACACAGTTAATGTGACATCTATTATTTAAGCGTTGCACTGATTTTCTTAATTGAGTGGACAAACCCTCGACAATTAGGAAATTATCAACTTCTACAATTAACAATATCATTGGAAAATTCCAAAAGAAAACAATTCTTAAGAGAAATTGGACCAGAACTTAATCAAAAGAAATGTGGTACTTCTACCGAGCCCACATAACTGATAATAAAAGTTTTTCCTAAAATTAGAGATATCGATATGTAATAGGTTGTTGAAAAAATTCACTTGGTTTGTTTCACTAAATTGTTTATTTTCGACTAGTTTCGGCGCTGGGCCATTATCAAGAATGATGTACAAACAAAATTTTTACATATTTATATAAAGATGTCAGGTAATAAGTGCGTTCGAAATTGGGGAAATCCAGAGATCTTCATTATCGTTGACCTCGTTTTTGCCTGCTGCTCGGGCTTTGCTAATCTCTAGGCCTTCCCGGTAATTGAGAATTTTTCCTTTATTACCTGTATATAAAATTCTACAATTATGCGCGCTAAAATAATGATTAGAGGTTACACAATGTTTTACAAAACCAGTAGAGAGTTTATTATTGAGTATGTCCGTGCGATGTTCTTTTATTCTTGTTTCGAAGGATCTTCCCGTTTGCCCTACATATAAAGCATCACATTCTTCACAAGTTATCTCATATATTCCACTTGTTTTCATTTTACTGTTTTCTGTTTTTATTTTATTATTTATTAGCAATTTTCCTAAAGTGATGGAATTGGTCATTATGATATTGTAATCTTTACTTTTTAATGTATTCTTGATTTTTTGGGAGAGATTTTTTATGTGCTCTAATCTTTTCCAGTTTATTTTCTGTGAAGTATTTGCATTATAAAAATATTTTTGAAGTTGTTTTTGTTTTTTCATTTTAATCATGTGATCGATTAGTTCTTCTTTATAACCATTATTAATAGCTATAGTTTTTATTGTTTTCAATTCAATTTGGTAAGCTTCGTTATTAAGGGGGATATTGAGCAACCTGTGCAAGAGAGAATGAAAGGCACTGAATTTTATTTGATTATGTGTATTTGAATTTTCGTGAATTATTGTGTCTGTGTAGGTTTCTTTTCTATATATCTTATATGACAATGTGTTATTGACTGTTTTTGAAATATTTAAGTCTAAAAAGTTGATGCTATTGTTTATTTCTTTTTCTACTGTAAATTGTATGTTTTTGTTTAAGGAATTTAAATGTTTTGTAAAAATGTCTAATTCTCTGAATGATCCTGTCCAAATGCAAAAAATGTCGTCTACGTATCTTGACCAGAAATATATATGTTTGCTTGAATAAAATACAAGATATATCGATATGTACCTTGGAAAAAGAAGAAGAAAATATAACAACACACCAGAAAAGAATGTTTTATAACAATTCAATTATCCCTGTCGCAGTCTACGTCATGGATAATATCCTACCAAACGAAATTATATCAACACCGACAAAATGCAGAAAAATGGCTGGAAAAATAAGGCAACATCGAATTAACGAGCATATTTTCCACATACGATAAGAAGTGTCGGCTTTAAAACTATAGGAGCAGAAACAAAAATCCATTACCTTAGCAAAAATGCTTACTTTTGAATGGACTTGGAAATGAAACAGACATTTAAAGAGTTTAGGAAGCTGCATGAAGGTGGACATCGAACACCGATTGGCGAATATAATTATATAGTCAATAAATACAAGCTAACAGATTCTTGCGTCGAAAACTTGACATATAATTTTAACTTATTTTCAAAAGCTATGATCTAGCAATAAAATAAAGCAGAATCAAAAAGAAGGACGGACGACTGGGCAACTGATAAACAGTTTAAACAGTTATTTGTTTGCGGTTGCATTTATTAGATAAAACAGTTTTGATGAATCTGTTCCGGCGAACGTAACTGCAAAAAAAAACTAATATAAGACTTGTTTTTTACCAGCTTCAAGTAGTATAATAATTTTGATCAGGACAAGGAATTGCGCCCTTCTTGTTGATTCTGCTTTATTTTATTGCTAGATCATGACTTTTGACAAAAAAGTATCTAACATCAACATGCAACAAATACCCTCTAGAGTGCAACCGTCGGGGAACAGCTTACTACGCAGTGTCAGAATGTACAAAGCAAAACAGCATCAAAGCCAAAATCGGGGCGGAACCAGATATCCTTACGAAAAATAAACTAATCAATAATCATAAACCTAATATGATATTGTGAAAGAATATGCGAAATCAAAAAGTACATAAAGTTTCAACTCCACACAAACAAAACTACGGAATTCAGCAGACAATTTTGAGTCTTTTCGGCGCAGCGATGTTGAAGAAAACGGAGTTTATAATACCCTAGTTCTCTGTTAACGATAAAGACACCTTTAGACAATATATGTCAACCCAATAATGTATCTATTCATAACGGAGAATTTTAAACTTCGTAGAATCATCCGTAGTAAGCAATAATTTAATGTTTACCAGTTTAAGTAATATTTATTTGTAACTATTCGCTTTCAGATTGTAAAATTTAATAAACTTAATTATGATATAATAATCATAGGTACTTTTTCATAGAAAAAATAATTTTATTTAGTTATAGATTCATCATTTTCTTTTGGTAACCTTTTACCATTTTTTGGATAACATTATGTTGCCACGCTCAGAAAACTTCTGGCCATTCTCAGCAAAAAAAAAAAAATTAAGCACGTGCTTTTTGACACCATTGTTTAAATTTAATTGTTTACCATTCAAAGAGTTTTATAAACATTGAAACGTATAATAGGCAGACGGCGCAAAGTCTGATGAGTATGGTGGATAGTTCAACAAATCGCATCCAAGCTCCAGCAACTTCTGGCGGGTCACTAAACTTATGTGTGGCCTTGCGTTGTTATGCTGAAACACAACACCCTTACGATCTGCCAATTCTGTTAAATAAATTTCTTAAGCTTCATGTAGAACCTAAATAAGTTTACTTACATATCCTAGCTTGTGCAAATGTCTTTTCACGGTCATTTAAAATCATTTAAAATCTGCGACCTCTTACAAGTAGGGTAACGGTTTGCTTTAATTAATGTCTTAATTTTATCATCTTAAGCTTCAAGTGGCTTTCCTGTGGTGCAATTTTGATAATAGAACTACAGAAACGGAAGTTGGCAAACCAAATTTAGATATGACATTCTGTTAAGCAATCTTTATTATCCACTGCACAAAACTTTTTATGGGCTTGCTTTGCGTTTTTTCCTTTTCTGAAGTATAAAAGGAAAGCATAGCGATATTCCTTGGTTTGCTTTTCTATCTTTCGACCACTGCTTAACGACGACTACTCAATTGATTCACTTACTTTTTAATGGCAAACGAATTGTCTCCTATCAAATGGTATTTAGGTTAGATGATTGGACTGAATATGGTTAAAAATACAAGTTTAGATATATATTGACTGGAACCTAAATGATAATAATCAATCCAATATGTTTAAAATTGATACATATTCTGATATATTTAAGAAAATCTATTATGATCATTTTTGTTTAGGTTATTTATTAGTAATATATTTTATTTGAATATTATAATTTTATAACATTCGTGCATGATTTAAACTTATTTTATACAAATGATAATATTAACAACTTTTGAGATCTTTAACTTAATAAGAAAAAAAAGTATTTCAGCTGTGATAGTATCTTTGATTTTGCGATAAATCCTGGATTCTTGTACTTCATAATTCATAGATGAATTAGAGGTTTTTTGATTAAAAAATAATTCATTTTGTAACCAATAAATCTTTAAAGATTTTAGAGTTCAGTCTCCCTCTCAGACACTTGTATTTACAAAAATATTTATCTGCTGGGCTGGGTTAATATTATAACCCTCACTTTTTCTCACATTTACCATATAAATTACTTTTCTAGAAACTTTCAAGATAGCGTATCGTATTACTCTTTACGGATGACCTTTTTAAATGGGGGAAGTTTAGTATACAGTTCCCCAATTGTCATTGGTTTCTTCTCTAAATTAGGGAAATCGGTGCAAGGTTTAGACAATATATGTTACCCTAATAGATAGATAGATAGATGTAATATGGGTGGCACCAGCGCCTGTTGCATCGCGACCTCTTCAGTCTGTTGTGGATCCCTACTTCTCTCAGCTCTAGCTTGGCCTCTTTGATTAGTTAATGATTAGCAATGGCATAGGATGTAGAACGAGTCCTCTTCTTCCTCTAGCGAGAATCTGCATAGTGCTTCTTCCACCAGGCCTATTTTGCTTATATGTTTGTTGAGCTTGCAGTATTCTGTCATCAGACCTACTATTGTTTTGACCATTTTCCTGTCTTGGTTCAGAAGTTCGGTCATTAATTTTGGCGATTGTTACTTAAGGAACTGTTTCGCCTGTCTCTGTCCTGGTGAGTTCGTCCACCAGGTTTGTGCCTGTGTCTCCACCCATTTTATTGGATCGTTTGACTGCAGTTTTGGAGATGCCGCAGGAGGGTTCCTTATTTGGCCAGTTCATCTGCTTTGTAATTCTCCGGATGTCCTCCGTGTCCTGAGACCCAAGTGATTATTACTTTTTTGTACTCCCAAGTTCATTGAGAGCACATATACAGTACCATACTAGTTTAGATTGGACCTGTGTGGAACTTAGTGTTTTTAGTAGCACCTGGCTGTCGGAGAATATATCTATTGACCTACTTTTGGTGTCTTGTCTTGCTATTTCTCTTGTGCAGTGGTGAAGCGCTATCCCCTGTGCTTGGAACAAGGTGGTGTCCTTGTTGAGACTGACAGAAATCTTTATCTCGGGTTTTGTACCGTCTGCTACTACTCCTTTGGTGGTCTTTGAACCGTCCGTGAACCAATTTGATTCTACTTTGGTGGGTTGATCGTCGGCTCAGTCTTCTCTTTGCAGGATCAGTACCTTGGAATTCCTTTCGAAATTGTATTTTTTTACCATTACATCACTTGGTATTGCTGTGATCGCGTTTTCCTTCATCTCATCTTCCAGTCGTTGGTGTGTTTTTCCATGTGATCGGATTGTGGGCGTCAAGATAACTTCTAGGGCTGCTTAGGGCTCCTATTGTACTGAGACATGCTAATCTCTGTGTACTGTTCATGAGTACCCTAATGGTATCTATATCCTTAATGTACAACTAAAGGGTTATAAACTCCATAGTAACATTCAATATTCCTGTCATTAAGTGCGCTGCAATGAAAACACATACAAAATATGTGGAAGCCCGTCCGTGGCTATTGTTGGCAGGGAAGCAATAATTTAATGTTTAGGTGTTTAAGTTATATTTATTTTTAACTATTATACTTTTGAAATTGACAGCTGATGTTCTGGTATATCTCAAAAATCTAAAATGACAATTTTTTAATAGTTATTTATTGATAATATAATTTATTTAAATATTCTTTAATACAGTAGACGCCGCTTATTAGAATCACGGATAATGTTATCAATCGGATATTGTTATCACTTTTGCGAAGAACGGGCTGGACGTATAATACTACATACAAAAATTTTCGTTTATAGTAATCATGATTTCGGTTTATGTTATCATTTTTTCTTAGAAATGTTTTCGTCATGAGCAATACAACCCCCAACAATTAGCGAAATGAGAAAAGCGCTGGAAGTTTTGCGACGTGGTGTGCAGCACAGGTCATCTGATTTTCAGACGCATTACGTCTATGAAATTTTCGTTAATAACTTCCTCCGCGAAAATCAGAGACAAAAAAACGCTGGATGAGTTTTTTTAATATGAATTTGTTTTTTATTTTGTTTCAAATTTAAATGAAGTACATATTGAATGCAGTAATAATTTTTTAAGAGTTTATGTTACGTTTTTATAGTTTGTTACGTTATATATTTTTATTTAAAATAAAGTTTTGTTTTTTCGGCTATTATTATCAATCGGTTATTGTTATCAAAAACCCCAAGTCCCGTTGTGATCACATTAAGCGGTGTGCACTGTATTTCTTTTCGATGATAATAGTATTTTTACTTTTGTAATAAATGTGAGTTCTTGCAAAGTTCATAATTTATAAATTTGGGAAAATAGTTTAATTAAAAATTGATTTTTAAAATTTATTCATTTTCTAACCAACAAAGTTTTAGAGTTTATCTTTATGAAGAGTTATAGACACGCTCTAAAATACCTTTATTCGACAGGTTAATTATTCGTTAGGTACCTCAAGGGTCCACGTCAGAACCTGTGCTTTTATTATAAATGACCTTCCTTCTCATACAAAATGAGAAAAAATAAGCCAGTAATGGCCAAAATATAGCCTAAATTGGCTGAAAATACACTGCTGGTGAGGATACCGTCATCCAGTACTATGGGTCTGAGTGGAAGAACACTACGTGAACTCCGCCCACATGTTCCCTGCTCTAAATTGCTAAGTCGTTTTTAAATTTATATTAATTGATAGAATATATTTTTTTAAGAGGACATGTAAAGTAATATCAATAAATCAATAAATAAATCAATAAATACTTTCAAGATAACTTTGTATCACTTTTGGTGGATGATACTGTAATTTTAAATCTGGGAAGTTCAGTAGATGAAGTTTTTGATAAATAACAGATTCCTTAAAAACTGCTAATAATAAGTACTCTAACAATGGTTTAATTCTGAATTCAACAGAAACCAATACAATTTTTTATAAACAGCAGTTTTTGAAGATTCGTGTTTATGATATTTGAAATAGCATAAATCTGTTGGCCCCTATCAAATAACACCTTTTATTTACGTAACTCGAAAAGTAAAAATTTCTATCTTACGGCCTACATACTTTTCATTAACTGAATCTCACTTACGGTATGGTATATTCCTGCTAGCAGACGCCAAATATTTAGACTATTCGGAACACGCCTGTGTGATGCAAATATACGTATTGCATATGGAATACTAAAGAGAAAAATATATAAAGCGTTATTGACAAAATATGGCATATTAACTTTAGAGAATAAACAAGAAATAAAAGTAACATGTGACAATTATTTTAGAATTAAATATTTTAATATATCAACATAATAAACACGTCAACTTCTACTAAAATTATTTAAAGACAAAATTAAAGAATTTATTTTGTTTGTTCCAATTTTACTCGTTTGATAAATTTATGAATTGCAATTGTGTGATCTAGATAAGATTCTTAATAATTTTTAATTTTTTATGTTTATGTACTTTAACATTTAACGTGTTTAACTGTATATTTCTTTCATACAATTACCGTGTTTGTAAATTTGTATTATATAGTTTTAATCATATATGTTCTTCAACATCTACGTATTTTTTTTATTGTGATGTTTATTTTAGAAACTATTATAATTATACATATTTCTCTTTAAAATACAAATGTGTTAGACTAATTTAAGGATGTATGTAAACCAATCACATAAATAAATAGAAATTAAAAATTAAAAGATAAAAAATCCCATATATTTATTAAAACAGGGTTGACAGAGTTACGTAAATTAATAACTAGTTTTGAGGACGCCTCTGGTCGAGCGCGCCGGGGTAACCAGGGGGTTGGTTGTCGGTTTACGAGTTCAGGCATGAATGTGCTAGTCGTTAATGATTTATTTACATGCAGTTTGAAAGTTGTACGATAATTCGCAAACTGCGCTTCCTATTTTGCAAACAGCATTTCGTTTAGGCGCCACTTACACAATTTTGATTATAATAAATAAAATTTTTACAACTAATTAAATTTGTGTATGTAATACAAAATAAACAAATAAAAATTCCGTTATTTTTCTTATGACTAATAGATCTTTCATTATTTTTAAATCATTAAATATTTGCTATAAATATATGTCAATATGTATTAAGTAATAACAAAAAAGTCAATTCGAATTGATGTCATTTAATATTCAAACATTCATTTTTCTAGAATATTTATATTAACATGTCTTTATGAAATGGATGAGATTTGTAATACATCACAAATCTCGACCATATCTCGTATCAGTAATTGATGACCTAGTTTGCTCCAATAAGGGATGATTGGTGCGGGAACATGAAATAATTATTATATTTTCCTATATAAAAAAGCAAAACTGAAAAAAAAATATTACAAATTATATATGAAGATTTTTTATTAAAAACGTTTCAACTTGTTTTAATGTCTAAATGCATATTAATAATATTTTTTTAAATTTTATTATTACTTTTAATTACCGATCATATTTGATTAATGTTGTAGTTATAAAAATGCATTATTGTTTAAAATCATTTCATGACATATTTTCTCTTATATTTACATTAATTATTGTTTAAATTTATTTTTGGGGATTTTTCCTGAGGAAAATATTAATTTAATTAATTATTATAATCTGAATCTACTTGACGGAGGTTCTGAGACAAGTAATTTTTCACAATTACGCAAACATTCGCCCCAAAATTAGGAAAGTATATGATGTAAACAAAGGGATGTTCATGCCCGTTAACAACAAAACGTTGTGTGGGAGGGACTCCGGAGGTCCGCATTACCAAGTGCGAGCTGGGCCGCAGCAGTCTACCCCGATCGATGTGCGGTACGGTAGCTACCCTTAGCGCATTCTAGCACTCTCAACTTACAACCCCCTATTATCTGCATGGTCATCCAGAATCTTACGGAGATCTATAATCCCTAATTAATATTAATAAAAAAATTACCTAGTTCGTTTCGGCTAAAATAATAGTTCTTCCACCCCCTTAAAACCCCGTGTGTTTTGCTGCTTGCGTGTGAGAAACGTGACTTTCCTTAAATAAATTAAAAAAAAAATAGTTATTAATAGTGCTGTTAACTAGTGGTTTTAAGAAATTTCCTCGTTGTTCTAATGCTAGTTATTAAAGTAGAGTTCTTGTTATAATAGCAATAGTGTTGTTGTTACATGAGTTTAAATATCGTGTGTTGCAATAATAACCCACCAATGTTATCAGCTGTGAATACTGCAAAGGTACAACACGATTAAATCATTTCCCATTCACCCCATACATGACAATAACACAACACCTCGCTATTAAGTAATAACAATCCCCATGGAATTTGGTGCCGATTCAATCATCGCTCTCTGCAAACTTAAAGTGCGCATTCAGTGCACAACCCCCGGGATGGGAAGCAGATTCAATTCGATACACAGACGAAATCGAATATTTTTTAAAATGCAAAATCAATAAGTTTTTAACTATTTCCCAATTTAATGAAACTTTAATATTAAGGATGAATTTATTTCACACTGACTAATCAAGAATTTAATTTAATTTGAAAGGAAGCAGCTCTAATTTTTATAGCTAAAATAATACCATTTGCTTGTCACGATCGTGACCCATGCGTTTCCTTAACCTAAATCTGCAGATGTACGCATGTGCAGCCTTGAATGTAACAATTAAAATTTAATATTTCCATTCATTCATATTTAATTATAGCTTAAAGGGATCTCTTTCAAATCCATTCACTTATGAAACAAAAAGCAAATACCTCGTAAAACTGACTGATAGCTTAGTGACACTCTAAATATTTAATCAGTACTTACAATATTCCATATTTAACGTTGTTCCCTTTTCACGTTATATCAATATTTGTTAAATGAAATAGAATAATTAATGTCCACTAAAGTAAACTGTTCAAGTGTAAGTAAACCTAAGATGTATCATCTCGTGAAATCGTAATTACCCTTGCGTCATCACACAGAATATTATTAATAAAGGTTCATTAATATAATTAAATACTATTGTATTTAATGTAGTGTTATATCAGGGTAATAGAATATCCGTGCACGTTTCAGCTTTTAATTTTAGGAAGTTGTAAAGATTGACTGCTCGTAACACGTTCTGCTCGTACACGTTTGATATAAAGGTGTTTTATAATATAAATGTTTCTAATAAATCACAGGGAGACGCTCTCAATCAATATCCTCATAACCGTATTAAATAATTCGTAACATGTTAAACACTTACAATTACAATATGGTAAACAAATTTTTGGGATTCAAAAAATCTGACCAGTAAAAAAAAATTGTTTCTTTATAATAATGATTAATACATTATTTTTATTTATAGTCTAGTTTATATAGTTATAGTTTAATTATATTTAAGTACTATATTTTAAAAATTAGGTTACACGTAAATACATGTGTAATAATAAATAGCAATAATATTTGCAAATAATAATGTAGTGCTGAAAACAAATAATAATTTGAATTTTTCCCTAAAAATATAGCGATGAATTGAATAATTATTTAAAAAAATAAAACGCATTGGAACAAAATGGTTTTTAACAAAAATCTATTATTTCTAATAAGCTCTGGTACCTGGAGGTACAACACTAAAAATTATGTGACATAAATCATTTTGATATGTTTTAATATTTTCTGCAGTCAAACTTTTCAGCATATTATGTTAATTTTTATTTATTTTCAAATCATTTTTCATTTTTCCTTTATTTTTGTGGAATATTAATCCTCTAAATGTTGATATTTTTTTCTTCATTCTTTATTATTTTACGTTGTTCTTTAAGTTTCATTTGTTAATATTTTAAAAAATCATTCCATTCCATCTCTTATACCAATTTTTTTTTTACGAATGCTTTTGAATTTTCCAAAGAATTTATTTCAATTCTTATTTTCTTCGTTAATTATATTAATATTTCCATTAAAATCTTTTTCAAATTGTAAGAAAATTTTTAGATGCTTTCTAGATTATAATTTTCAGCAAATTCTCTTTGAGATTTTTTTATCTTCTCATCATTTTCTTATTTATTTTATTTCTCTGTCATTCATTTAAATTGGATTTTACCGTGAACTTTTTTTCTAATTTTCAAGGAATATTTTTAAGAGTTCTGAAAATTTTCAGTATTTTTGTGTTGATGAAATATGAGTGGAGGATACTGATATTTAGAAGGAATATTTGAGTTTCGAAGAATACAAAATCCTGTTACTTTTCCTTATATCTTATATCTTTTCGTCCATTTTTCGAAATCTTTTTTAACTCTTGTTTTATCTTGTTGGAAAAATTTCAATAAGATAAAGCAAGGAATTTATACTCCAAATTGTTATTTATTTTTTTTTTCGATGGCTCTTCTTCACTTTATTATACAAAATTCCAATTATTCAATGAAGATTCAATTGTTTTCCTATTTTACGAAAAAAATCTATCTGTTTTGGCGTTTTCTTCTAAGAATCCTCTAAGATTGTTTTAAGCTAGAAATACGAGTGTTCTAATAATAACTAACTAGGTTTTAAGTAAAACTTTATTAATATAATAATAATAATAATTTGTTGTTAAGTAAGTTGATATTACAACTGTAAGACAAACGATTCTAAAATAACTTTATTTCATAATAATCTCTGGAGGTACAACACTTAAAATCCCAAAATTAGGTTAACATAAAACCCTCTGAAATGTTTCAGAATTTTCTTTGATAAAATTTTAACATATTCTGTAATATTTTTTTTCCTCCAGTATGTAGAAATGCTTTAATATTCATTTCTTTATTTTATTAGAATTTTCCAGGAATTTCTCTTCGAATTTGCGAAAAATTTGTTAAAGAACTTTAAAATTTTTCAGTTTTTTCTTCTTTTATTTTATTTCTTCAATCAGTTGCTAGAATTTCATCTCATAACAATTTTCTAGGATTATATCCTTTATATTGTGAGAATTTCGGTCGATGGTTCTTCTTCAATTTATTATATAAATTTTCCTTGAGGTTATCGACCAGAGGTCTTTCTGCCTTGTTTTGTTCAGTCATATGGCGTCAGTCGTTAATGCGAAAAATGATGATATGAAATCTAATATGGTTAAATTGGGATTTTTAAATTTAGGATTTATACTAGTGTTTCTAGGATGACGATTAAGGGATAATATATGGAAGTTGAAAGGATTTTTGGAGAATTTTTCTGATAGGAAGCGAAGGCCTTCTTGGATGGGGATAACTAAAGTAATGTCATAGAGGAGCGTTAGAGGGATTATATAGATGATTAAGAGTATGCCAGAGTTTTGTTAAGATACGGAGGGATACTCAGTCACTAACTTCAATATTGCGGGGTATTGAATTGCTAGAATTGGATAGAGGACACAACCATAGTCAAATAGTGGGCGGCAGATCATCTTATAATTTTTACAGCTATTTTTGTATTGATTACATTATTCTTAAATATTTGCCCTAAAAGTTATTTTGCTTTTTACTTTGGCTCTATGCTTGTTATAATTGATTTTTTGATCTACAATGATGCCCAGATATTTTATGGAAACTTTGGGAGGGATCATAATTTGGAAAATATGGACTTTGTGAAGGGAATTGTTGGCGCAATGGTAAGCGATTAGAAGCTGTGATTTGTGGGGATTGATTTTAATACGCCATTTTGCAAACCATCGTTAAAGGGAGTCAATAAGCACTTGGAGGGTTTGAAGGGCTTTTGGTAGTGTGAAAGTATGTGTGATTAGGGCAGTGTCATCTGCAAATTATGGAGATATTGGGATGGATTAAATTAGAGAAGTCCTTAGTTGTAAACATTACAAAATCCAAAAAAATATTATACAACAGAGGTGACAGGGGAGATCCTGGAGAGACTACTTGTTCAGGAGTAAAGAAAGAAGAAAATAAATTATGAATTTTGAGTTTTAAGGATCTATTACAGAGGTATTGTTTAAAAATGAATATGATATATTTAGGAGGTGGCATAATAGACCTTGGTGCCAGGCAGAGTCGAACGCTTTTGGGGTTCCATTTTTTATATTTTATAAAAATAAATAAATCTGTTTTAGCAAAGATCTCAAAATTATGTGACATAAAACTGTTTGCTCTGTTTTAGTATTTTCTTTAATGAAAATGTTTCAGTATATTCTATTATATATATTTTTAGACATCCGTTTTTTTCAGTCATGTTACCGTATTTCTTTATCTCATTGTAATATTTCTATTATTATTAGAATTTATTATAATTTCTTCCTTTATCATATTAAAATTTTAGAATGCGAGAATTTTATAATGAGTTCTAATTTTATTTTTAGTATTTTCTTCGATCTTTTCTAAATTAAATATTTTCATCAAATTCTTTTTGTGATGTTTATATCTTGTCAGCATTTTCTAATTGATTTAAATTCTTTTTCGTCATTTTTTCGGGAATGCATATAATTTACTTTAGCTTATCTTTCCAAAATTTTCCCTTCCAATTTTAGAAGAATTTTTTCAAAAGTTTTTAAATTGTTCAGATTTTTTTTAGCAGATTCTTCTTTTCCATCTGTTATCAGAAATTCTTTATCTTATTAATATTTTCCATAAATTTCTTTTCCAATTTGAATAGAATTTCTCCGAAATTCTAAACCGGTGAAATATTTGTTTTAAAGATTCCTAGACTTTTTCAGCATCTTCTCTTTTATTTTACCTCTTTGTCATCTATTTTTTAAAAATGTTAAATCGTTTCTTATGATTCATCTTTTTTGGACTATTTTCTTACTATTTCTAGATCTTTTTAAATTGCTAGAATTTTTCCATTTATTTTTTCAATTATTAAAGATTTGTTTACAATCTCTTGCTTTATCATTTCCAAAATATTTAGGAATTCCTTTTTTAAATTACAAAGAGTTTATTCCAGAGTTCTAAAATTCTACAATATTCTATATTCTACAATTTTTTTAAGATTACTTTATGTTTATATTCTTTAATTTTATTAATAGTTTTGTCATTTTTTGTTTCATATTCTTGAAATTTTTCAAGAAGTTATCCCTAAAATTGTGAATATTATTTCATCTTTTGATGAAATTATTTTTAAAAATTTCTTTAAGAATTATTTCTATATTTTCTTTTTGCTTTATCATATTAGAATTCTTTTCAGAAGTGCAAGAATTTTTATTAGGAATTCTAAAAATTTTGAGTATTTTAGATACATTTTATTATTATTTTTTGTATTTTATTTTCGAGGATTTTATTATTTCTATGGTTTTTCTTCAATAATTTTTCAACTTACTATTAAAGTTTTCAAATTTTTTAGAATCTTCTTAGATTAATTCTTTGAAATAGCCAGAATTTTCTATGAGTGTTATGGAATTTTCTCATATTAGAAAATTTCTCACAAAATCTTGCTTTTTCATATTAAAATTTTTCTAAAATTGTTCCATATTACAAAAAATTTCTTCAAGGTTTCTATTTTTTTGAGAATGTTCTTATAGATTTTTTCAGCATCTTTAATTTTGTTTGATTTCTTTTTCGTCAATTTTGCAAATATGTTGTTTAATTTCTTTATCTTATTGAAAATTTTGCAGGGGAGAGAGAGAATAACATCTTTATTCGAACACATTTATATATACATTTTGTGTTGACATATAGGTGATGAAATAGTATGGTTAGTCTGTCCGTTTAGGCTATCGACCATCGGTCTTTCTGCCCTGTCTTGACTCTAAGTTATGTGTGAAAAATAAATATCTTTGCTAGCTAGCTTAATAGTCAGGATGATTCGAACTAATGAATTGATGTAACGTGATTGATGGGTGTTTATGTTTAGGGGGGATATTGGGGTTTCCGGGAGTGCAAAATTTATTAAGTAGGGTTACATTGAAGGGATTATTGGCAAATTTGGCTGTTTATACGTTGGGATATTGGGGTGACTTGGGTGGTTTCATAGAGGAGAGCATTAGAAGGATTGTGTAGGGGGTTAATAGGGTGTCTTAGTTTAGTAAGGGAACGTAGGGCTTACCTTTCGGCGACGTTTAGGTGCTGGAGAGTGGAAGAACGGATTTGGTTAAATAGGATAGCACTGTAATCAATAAGAGGTCGGCAAATCGATGTATAAATGTTAACGGCTGTTTTGATGGAGATGCCTTTGTTTGTATATGTGAGTGCACGGAAATGCCTAGCTCTTATCTTTATTTTTTGACTTTATTAATTGTGCGTGGGCCGTAAAGGAAAGTTTGGAATCGAAAAGGACGCCTAGGTATTTACAGGGGTTGGAGGGGTAGATGTTGGAGTTGTTAATATTAATAGAAGGGGAATGTGGTGTGATTTTATGGCGAGGGATAAATAATTTGGATTTGGAAGGGTTTACTTTCATACGCCATTTGGAACACCATTATTGTATTGCATCGAATGATGATTGAAGGCGGCTTGGAGAGTTGGGGCGTGGGTAACCAGGGCAATGTCGTCGGCAAAGGGGGGATTTTCCTCCAAATTATATTCTCTTTTTATTTTATGAAAATGTTCTATCTATTTTGGTTCTTTACTAGTAAATAAATCTTTTCTAATTAATCTTTCAGGAAGTTTCTTGAATTTTTCATCATTATTAGAATTTATAATGTACAATTTCTTTCTTTATCATCATATTGGAATTTTCCATTAAATTGTCTTCAAAATTGCGAAAATTTTTATATCTCTTCAGCATCTTATAATTTAATTAATTTTATTCAAAGATTCTTTTCGAATTTTTTTTTTCGAAATGCTTGATTTTTTCAGCGTCTTCTGTTTTATTTTATTACTTTTTTATCAATGTTTTCATTTATTTTATATCCCAGAATTTTATCTTTAAAACTATTTTAAACATTACTATTTTTTACTATTTTACGAAAATTTTCTCTGTTTTGGGCGTTTCCTTTTAGATTTTTCTAGGAAATGTTTTTGCTATGAGTGTTCTAATTTTCCATAAATGTTTCTTTCAATTATTAGAGAATTTTCATAATTCCTTGCCTTTTCAAAATGAAATTTTTCATCAAAAAATTTCTTTTAAAAGTTCTAAAAATTATATTTCTGTAAAATAACATTATTTATTTTTCATCAAGTTTATTGAAATATTATCATTATTGTTATTATTATTATCCTTCGGATTACCTGTTAATAAAATATATCAATAGACACATGCGTAAAAGTACACTTAATTTCCAGCACAGAAATCACTAGCGTACTTCATGTTCTTCAAGTCAAACCCTGATAGAATTTTCCCATTTATTCCAGAATTTCTTCGACTTGAATATTCGTAATTATTTTAGTAAAATTATAAATTCTTAGAGAACTTTATACAACTGTAGATATTTATTTTACTTTCAACTTCAACTTAAGCTTGAAATTTGTATAAGTATTTGATTAATAACAACTTTTATTTTATTAGTATGTTTCAGGACTGAATCTTCAAAATTGTTAGAATTTCTTTTAATGGTTTTTCTTTAATTTATTATACAAATTTTCTATCTGTTTGGCTTTTCTTTTCTAATACAATGTGTATGATCTGAATTTTATGTTTATACAATGGTAAGAGTTTTATTTTGTTTCGTTATAATTATTATAACAAATGGCTGGAGTGCAAAGGGTTAATATTAAGACCTTAATAATATAGAAGGTAAAAAAACAACATAAATTCTAAAAACCATTTTTATTTCTCATTGAAATATACAATAGTTTTATTGTTGCATGCATGCTTCAAGTTCTTCGGCAATTTTAGCCAGTTCGGATTTAAAAGTCTCCATATTGCTTTTAACGCAAGCTCTTACAGATTCTCTATTTTCGCGTACAATGGCCAGGAAATGCGTAATGCTATCGCCCATAACTTTATTGACTTCCAAAACTTCCTCAGCGATCTGTTTGCCAACACCGGCTTTGCAGGACCAATCAGCGCAGGCGTAGAATTGATCAAGAAGAGCGAGAATTTCCTCGTTGACATCGTTCAGTGATTGGACAAGGTTGTCAAATAACTTAGTCAATTCGGCGACAACACCACTTACGCATTTTCTCAGTTCGGCCGCGGTGGCTTCATTCAACTTTTCAATTTTTTCCTTCTGCTGCATAACGCATTCGGCGGCGTCCTTTCCTAATTCCTTGGCTTGGTCTAATTTTTCTTTGACATCTTTAAGTACTGCCCCAACATTTTTGATGATTTCACTTTCATTTTCAGAAATGACTTCTTTAATATCGTGCAATATGTGTGTGAATTTTTCCTTCAGTTGTTCAATGTAATCAGCAACGATGTGTTTGGCTGTTTCGATGAGTTTATTGATTGCTTCAATGACTGCGTTTTCATTTCTAAATCCCAAATGTTGGTCTTCAAGAGAAGCCTAAAATAATTTTAATATTTTTATTATTATTGAGACAATTGAATTATTTTTATTATATAAAAAATAATAATTTTTTAAACTTCATATCAACATTCTTATCTATCGACTCTAATAGATCAAAAGTAGTCTGTAATTATTGTTGACATGGTAATAATAATCAAATAAAATACATACCAACACTGGAGTTGCGACCAGGAGAGCCAACACGAAAAACTTGAGAGACATGTTGTCTGAATGCTAATTCCTACGAACCCAACCGTGTATTTATACAGCAGATAAGATTATTTAATAATATCAATTGATCAAGATAATAAAATAAATATTATAAAAATTGTGTATTTTTCATTTTCGAAATCGATAAGGTTGAAGTGGGTTATTACTTTGTGGCAACTACTATTTTTAATAGTATTTTCTAGATTAATTAGTGTATTTTCCCTGGAAATAAAAAGGGTTCTAACAGGAATTAAAAAAATATATATTAAATTAAAGAGCACACTGAAATATTGAAAATTTTATTATTAAATCTATTTTATAAATATAGCTTTCGTGAGAAAGATTCTGAACATCAAGTGTATAAATTTCATTTAAATAATTGTAATTCCACGACCGTTTTAAACAAGGAATGCCAATGTTAATAAACCATACATATTCATTAGGTTTAAATCTAAATTATAAGCTTTATAGATTTAGTTGATTCGTGGCGCCCAGTTTAATATCGCTGTTCAATAAATAATGCAAATTTAATATTATAAATTATTTATTATAAAACATAGCGTTGTGTTATTAAATTAATAACTCATAAACTAATTGCATGTAAATCATGGTCAGTATCACCTATTAAACTTCATAATAAAAAAGATGAATACTGTGTAATGAACTCTGCCTTTTTCTGGTTCAAATTTCCAGATTGTAAAGAATAATTTTATTAACGTATATTTTATTTTGCTTGTATTAGTTTTCATCAATACAAATAAACTAATCAACTAAATAATCAATCTTCCATTGATATTTTTACGCAAAACTTTAAAACTATACAAAATAGATATTATATGTGTTATCTTGTTAAATACATATACAATAAAGTATATCATCTAATTAATTTTACTTTTTAATATTATACACGAAATTATTTTTTGCCAACGAAAGTCGTAGAATTACTGCTTGTAGTCTTCTTGATTTATGAACATATTACCCAGAGTAAGGTACGGCGATGCCAAACCTTCCTCCCCGTTTATACATTATTATATATAATACCATAATTCTGTGGGTTTATATCTAATCTTATAACTAAAATTTAACTAAAGGAAATGTTTAAATTAAACTTTAAATTAAGTTTTTCTGCAGCTTTTGTTGTGTTTAATGAAAATGGGTATATTAAGTAGTTTCCATGTGTTTTTATTTTTGTTTTCGTTTTTATAAATATGGATAATATAAATTATATACATAACATTTATAAAAAAATAATTCTATAGGATAATAAAATGAACAATACGGTGAAAATACTATAACGACCACATTACCATTTTAGTATATATGTAAAGAGCGGCTTAACATGAATATTGCCTCTAATAATGGGAACTCGATAATTGTTCATTAAATGTGAAGTGGATTCCGTATCGTTCAGGAATATTTCAAATTATTCTGATCGGAATTAATTAACAATCATACACGTTTATAGGCAAATGCTCCAAATGATCATAAACGGCGGATAATTGGAAAGCATTAAGATGCAGAGCGTACATCTTAAGTTACCAATTCTCCAGACGAATCATATAACCCTTTCACTCCGTATTGTGATACCACTTAATATTGTAAATGGAATTTGTAATGCCATATGAATCAACTGGTCTAAATTCTTAGTTTATTAATGCACAATGACAAGTTTTAGATCCGACTCTAATTTAGAAATTATGAGAAATTAATAAAACAATAAACGCTAAGTTTAAAGTGTTAATCTTTAGAAGTTCTTGAAATACAGCATCCATGAATGAACACACACATATACACATATTTAAAGAAATTTATTATGTCTATAGATATTATTACTTATACAATTGTTTATTGTTTAAAATTGAGAGTGGACTTTAAAATTAATAGAGCCATAAATCGAGGAAGCCATCATTAATGACAACGAAAAGATTTGATCTTCTCCAATACTTATAGCACTTATTACCTGAATATATAAAATCTGCCGGTTTTCTTTTATAATGCTGTAAAAAGCGAAACTAGTTGAGTAAATATAAAAAATCATTGAATCTAACCAATTTGTTATACCTGCTTATTTCTTACTATAATCATTACGTTTATCTATTTCCATATTTAATTAAGTAGATAGTTATCATCCAATACCATTTAGAGCAGAAAATCCTACAAGTTATTAGATAAAACAGATCGTTATAACATATATACAATTAAGCAAATAAATATATCACATCAAAAACCTAAGGATAACTTACGGTTATAATAAAAGCTTAAATTTAAAGTATGAGTTTAAAAACTTTAGAAATTCTTAAGATTCAGTAGTCACAAAGATACACAATTTAAAATTTTCCAAATTTGACTCAAAAAATCCAAAAATATGTATTTCGAAATTTTGGATACAAAAAATCACGATAACAATAGTTTCCAGAACTTATGACTAGAAAAGTAAAAATGCTTCCATAGTTTATTATTATTCTACGTTCGTATATTCTTTTCATAAGTTTGATGGCTTATATAATTCGAACATTGCAGCAAATGGTTAAATGGATAAATAGAATACAGCCAACCATTCCTATGAGTGGAAGTGTAGTTTAATTACAAGTATCCAAAAACCCAACAAAAACCCCATGTCCCCTAACAGTAATTGACCTATCACATTACTTCCGGTACTCAGGAAGATCTTTGAATCGCTTATCAAAGACAAAATTTATACGCTTACCTCTCCCAATATTTCCACCTATTAGTTTGGTTTCCGCAACCATGAGTCTACCATCTTACCTCTCACCATCCTAAACTCAAACTGCCAAACTTCACAACTACAAAACCGCCACGCAGTTATTACATTTCTAGATATAAAACAGGCCTTTGATTCAGTTTGGCACAAAGGTTTACTGTTTAAATGTCATCAACTTGAAATACCTCCATTTTTAATCTAATTATCAATTTCCACCTTAGTAGATCCCTACATCTAGCCCAATCCCTCACAATTTTCTCCGAACAAGGTGTTCTACAAGGTTCTCCACTATTCTCCCTGTTGTACAATATATTTTGTTTTGACCTATATACACTGATTCTCTTTATTTTAACCCACCTATGTACTCCCTTCAGTTTGATAGTGACACTGTCCTAATCTCTCACTCCCATAATCTAAAAACCACCGTTTCTTTTAAGCCCTTATTAATAAAGTGAAACTTGGTGTTCCAAATGGAAAATACTAATAAACTCATCCAAAACACAACATCTAATCCCATTCCATAGAACTTCTCTAACCGATCCTAAAATTTATGTTGACAATATCACTATCCCACCATTATCATCCTGCAAATACCTTGGAATACTAATAGATTCCAAAATTTCATTTAAACCCCATAACAAAGCCATGAAAGCCAGAATCGTTGCAAGGTCTCTAACCTTCAAAAATCAAGGTATCTCTACCAACACTGCCTGTAAAATTTATAAGTCGATATATCGGCCCGTGCTCGATTATGGCTGTAACCTCTTTTCCCATTCCAGAAAACCTATAATAAATAATATACGGAGAGATCAGCCCTCCGATCAATAACCAAAATTCGAAATCCTTCCAATTCCCTCTTCAACCCCTTCAATGCCCTACTATATGACCTGACATAACGTTCCCCTATTGATGTTGGCATGGGTACTTTATTTACTAGCAGTTCTAATCGGGAAATTCTAAATATCTATTCTAATCACTTTGGTAAATTTTCGTAAATGAAATATCGTATTTCATTTACGAAAATTTACCAAAGTGATTAGAATATGAACTTTTAACAGCTAACAGCCTCAACTATTCAGTTATTAAATATCTATTGCCTGAAACTTAACCCTGGTATTTCCTCCAAATTTAAATTCCTCAAAAAAACCCTCTATGAAATCATTAGTGAAATTCCCCGAACAATTGAGCGATTAATATTTTAGGATGGGCCAAAAGACCTAAAGACCTTAAAGCTTAAATGTAAATACTATATTGTATAAGGAAAAAGAAAACATGCGAATAAAGATATTTATTATTATTATTTCCATTCCCATAGACAAGTGAAAGGGGTTACTATTACCCCCTGTTTTAGGCAACATAATTATGGAATACTACAGCAATATGAACTGCACCAAGTATGGTTACGATATGTAGATGATACTTTCGCTATTTAGCGACACAGAGAAGAATGTCTTAATAAATTCTTACAATACTTAAACAAAATACATTCCGCAATAAAATACATTTAAACCGATACCTACATGCAGAATCTAACCACCATCCAGGGTAACTACACTCACTAATTAAAACACTTATTACTCCATCGAAACGTCGTACCAATTCAACAAATACAGATCCAAAAACAGTCAAAGAGGTGCTAATACAAAACATTTTTGCATGACAATATATCAATAAAGTCGGAACGCACAATAAAATAGAAGAACAACCCTTAATTATAAACATTTTCAAGTACTCTTACTATCCAACAAGTACCTTGGCAAGGGCCTCACTCCTATGTACAAGAGGCACAACAGATAACATCGCACGCATTCTTAAAAAACACAAAATAATAACAGACTCTATAGCAGCAACGAAAATCAGAAACCTGATAGACAAACATAAAGACCGAACACTATAAGAAAATCAGGAGTTTACAAACAGGCATGGAAGAAACAAACAGACAAAATGTGGCAAGAATAATAGAAAATAAAAACTCTATAAAGCAGAAAAAGACCAGGTCATCATTGAGGCAACATCATCTTCAAAAAACTCTTGCGAAAATAGGTCATTTGAGCGCTCGAATCATTCGAGAGGTAATTGAAATTAAAATACGCCCAATGTAAATGTTTATGTTTTTGTTTATAAGACTTTAGCTTCCTTTCCAAAAAAAAATACATATAAATATACAAATATATTATACAAAACATACAAAAATTTTAGATGGATGAAGGTGGGCGGAGGTTATGCTGATGTAATGATCTTCTAATTCTTATTTCTGGTAGCCAGTGAGAACCAAAGAGATGACTGGCAACGCTTTCAGAATACCTGGAAACAACTACAAGTAGACAAGTGACGCGCAGCCAAACAAAAAGGCAAGCAGGAGGAGAATGGTGGCTACAAATATAAATGGACCGCCAGCCAGATAGCAAAATAGGTGAATGAAATCTCCAAAATATGACGTCACTTGCTTACAGCAAACGTCGAAGGTCGCGTATAATCCTAATTCGTACTCAATTAGCAACCAAAAACCTAGAACCATCGTGATCCGACCGGTGGCGCTACTCCTTTCGAGGAGAACGCTACATAGGACGACCGGATCCCCCAAACCTTAGCGATCCATTGCTTGAGGTCCAACTAGAAAAGACCTTTTGGTCCTGGACTAGTCACAACAACAGCAATCGCGAAGGAGTGGATCCAGAACTGCAAGAGTAAACACTTGAAAAAGATGGCATAGAGTCCATTGAAACATTGTGAAAATAATTTACAAACCACTGTTGAAATATAGTTAATCTTAACGACTCAACAAAACGCAAGAATAGACTCAAGCATATTCAATGCATCGAAAATATTTATAAGGCAGCAAAAAGGCATATTAAAATAGACGAAATAACTACGATTTTGGAGTAAGGTATGAGGCAGGGACACAGGAAAATACCATCTTCTCTAAATTGATTACACTAGCCCTTAAAGAAGTATTTAAAAAAGTTGAATTGAACTAACTCAGATTTGCAGTTGGCATAGCCCTAATAGGTAACAGCGTCACAGAAATAGAGGTATTAGATAAATTATATCCAGCATCTGCAAATTGAGGACTAAACATAAGTACAACAAAACAAAAATAATGAGCTCTCAAAATACCAAATTATATACTTAGGATTCAATAGTAGACTTACATAAGAAAATCAACACGCAGATAGCATTCGGAAAACTGAAATAATATTTTAAACAATATGGTCCTATATACGAAAAGTATATACAAACAAGCGGACTGTAAAATATTACACGATTTGTCGTAAATCAATCTGACAGAAATGCAAGTAATACCCTGAATAATCCAATGAGCTATCGAAAGATGTATGCCAGGCATCTCACTACAAGATAAAATAAAAACGAAACTTGAGACAAATCAGATATAATTACAGAACTGGCTGAGATAAAATATCATTAGACTTGGCTTAATAAAAACGTGTGGGTACATAAAATAACAGCGTGAATGTCTGTTATGGAAGTGTCAGGTAACGGTGGTTGAATACAGCACAGAACAGAGAGTCATGGAAAAGATTAAGAGGTACGTATGTTCAAGAGTGGATGAATGCAAATTGAAGAAGAAGAAGAAAATTGATAGCTAAGTGGTGTTACTTTATCTTTGCAGTCTTTATTATCACAGAGTGATGATAAAATTTCAGTCTATCTTCACAGTTAAAGTAATATATAGTATAAAATTTTTGAGCCATATTAAAATCTACAAATTTAAAAAATATAGTGGAATATCTGTATGTATCTAAAGTATATATGGAATAAATATGTCAATGAGAAAAAATAATTTTTGCAAGCCTGACTGAACTTTATCATATAACAATTATGTAAGAACTATCAGCGCATAGTTAAAACGAATACTCCTCGTAATAAAGCACTGCCAGGCATTGGATTACATAACTATTATAGTAATGATCAGACATGTGTTTCGCTTTATCACAGCTCATCGGTGGAGCTATGTCCTTATCATGTGAGTCCTTTCAAGTGAACAGCCCTCATAAGTATATATAAATACATACATTTTATACTGTAAAAACTTAATTAATTTCAAATAAAATGTAGTTATTTATTTCTATATGAATTATTTAAAACTAAATTAATGTACAGTGTAATCTGTTTAGAGGGCAAATTAAAAAGGAGCAGTATCTTGTTACAGCTTATAGCTGTTCTAAGATTTTAGTGTCACCTCCCAACGTGACAGAACGCGCGTAGGCAATATACATGTTATACCCCAATTAAGAAAATTAATTATAATTTTATATCCGACTGTCGTATTAATACAGTGAAATGACAACGTTAGGGGCGCCTTTAATTTTGGGATTGTGTATCTCCGGGATTCTCAACGCGCGTATCGATTGCAAGCGCGTAAACAGCATAACAAAATCATTATTTGGGACCCGCATAAGCTATGATGTTTTATCTGCACATTTACTCCACTTAGTTATCATAATAACTTATTTTATAGTATTGCCTTTATTTCATTTAAATTTTATGCACTGTTGCTTAAATAATGCACAAAATAGGAAATAATTAAGTAGTTTCATGTAACAATAGTTAAAACATTTATGTCCATTTGAACTGGCGAATCGTTATCACTCGCTTAACTAGCAAATTTGCATTAAAGTCATTACTATGCAAACCCTCTATAGTATTGGATCGGTCAGGTACTTTCTGAAATGCATTCCTAAAGGAGTAGTAGCACTAGTAATGTAATGAATAAACACGATTTCTTGGGAATAAATATAAATTTATAACATTCATTTTTAGTTGTTGAAACTAAATGTACTTTATGTATGTATAATTTCTAAATTTACGTTTATTGTCAATAAACAAAACCAAAAAAAAAACAATATATTTATCCGTATTTTCCAACTTATGTATTTCGATGATTAATAATTATTATTTATTTACAATTTTTGCATGCATTTTAAAATTTATTTTCATCGAATTAATATATCCGATGTCAGTAAAATACATTAATCAATAATTATTAAAGTATGGTATAAGAAAACTTTAGTTATATTAAAGCTATAATTAAATTAATTATTTTATATAATTAAATGTTATTAATTTCGTGTTTAATTTAATAAATTGTAAATTGTAGAAATGTAACTATTATAATTAATTTCCTTATTTGTAAAACAAGCAGTAACAGATAATAAACGAATTAAATATTAAGAAAAACCCAAAAGTAAAATATTTTATATGGTTATATTAAAAAACTATAACAGTTACATAAAAATTATATAATTGTATAACAATTGCAGAAAATAATAAAAATAAGTCAATAACAAAGAATACCTGTTTAGGTGCGACCCAGGATTTTCAAGAAATTTGCGGGGGAAATAAAATGATAGTGCGGATTCTAGATAGACCTATGAGCTCATTATTTCCACTAAACTGCAGTTTTACCCCTATTTCATTGAAATATGAATTTATTTAAATAAAAATCAGGAAAGACTTGTATTTATATCAGTGAGTTAGAAACGCAAGGGTAGGAGATTGGGGAATTATAGATGCAGGAGTAATTTCTATAGACGTTGAAAGAAAAATATATTAGATCGATTTGTTCATTAAAGCGATTAATTAGAGAGTTTCGATAATTGTGTAAAATTTGAGGTTAATAATGCCATAAAAATAATGTTTACATTTTTAAATGTGGTTTTCAAATGAACTATGTTTCTAATGTAATCTAAATATTTTTAGAAATTTCTCACTGTTTGGCGTACGTTTAAGTTATTTTATTCTGAACCATTTATCTCACCTCATTTCTTTAAAGTATTCACTTCATTTTTAGAATTAAACAAAATGTGTACCAATTTTTAGATGGTCTAAAAGTTACTTAATATTGAATTGTGAGAGTACGTAAAAGTAAAGTACAAGCAACATTTTTTCTTTTATATAGGACAGAGAATTCTAATAATCTTGCAAGTGAAACAACAAGAAAGGTGCCTTTTTTAAATAAGCCAGCATCTAAATACAGGATGTCCCGTTAATATGGGGAAATTGCTAAACCATAGATTTTTAGGATCAAATATGTTGACTCTATAATCAAAAGTTTACAGTTAAGCTGGGATTAGTATTCAAAGTTCTGAAAATAATAAATATTTATTCAATGTATAACAATTGAACACTACCTTCGGTGGAACTGAAATTTACTATTGTTGATAGTCATAATATAACACATAATTTCAGTTATTTTAGACATAATTGATTGACAAGAAGTACACAAAACAGTAGTATCACAACATAAAAACTATAATATTTTTAATAATAGGTAGTTGATTAAAATAATATTTCAGCAAGTGATTAATGAGAAATAAATACAAGATATATTAAAATATATTTGCACTTTAATATTTTTGCTATTTTGTACGGTTTAATATGCCTTTTATAATTCTGCTTTTGAACTTTTGATTTAAATCTATTAACTGGAATTTTAATTTTAGCATTTTTATTTATTAAACATATTACATAATTTATTAATGATATTAAGCAATTTTAACAAAAGCATGTTTTTCATTTATTAATAAACTAATTGCTTCAGTCTACCTGAACAAATAGTTGTTAAAATATCAAAATCTGTAGTTTAAGTAGTGAACAATGATGATCACATCACTTTTTATTAACTTAAACATTAAAGTTTCCTATAGGTAATATATTTTTTATGACAAGTCTTTTAAGATCTTTTCCTTAAATGTTTATCTTGATATTATGAATTAATACTATCGGCCAATGTAGGATAAACCTTGTTATGCATTTTTATTTATTAAACATATTACATAATTTATTAATGATATTGAGCAATTTTAACAAAAGTTTGTTTCTCATTTATTAATAAACTAATTGCTTCAGTCTACCTGAACAAATAGTTTTAAAAATATCAAAATCAGTAGTTTAAGTAATGAAAAATGACGATCACATTACTTTTTTATTAACTTAAACATTAAAGTTTCCTATAGGTAATATATTTTTTATGACAAGTCTTTTAAGATCTTTTCCTTAAATGTTTATCTTGATAAACAAATACTATCCGTCTATGTAGGATAAACCTTGTTATGCACTAATTCTTTCCTATTTTTATATAGTTTTTTTATAGAATAGGTTTGTTTATTGCACTAAATATACAAATGTATACTTAATTAATATAAGAAACAATGTAATGAATTTATTTGTAGTTATTTTTGCTCATTCTTGTTTTCTTCCCTTTGTCTTCACCTTGGGATTTGCGGGCATTGTTCCCATCCCAGGCTAATGTATCGTGGGATGTCTTGGTTTTCTTCTATTCTTCTTTTTTGGTTTATTATATTTTCTTGTTTAATATTAGGTTCCTAGGTTAGAGTTTTTGCGTTCCGATTATCTTCATATTTTGTATTTCCTTGTTTGTTTGTAATGCTATATTGCTCTTTATAAGGTTATTTTTTGATTGTGTAGATCATTAGCATCTTATTTAGTATTACCATATTTGTTATGTTTAGTTTCTGTATTTTTTTGTATAGTTTTGATGTATGTGTACGTCTTTCTAGATTCTACAGTGTTCTTCATATTTTGTTTTGTTATATTTGTAGCTTTTTTATATTTTTTCGTTATATTTCCCCAGACGTTGATTTAGTAGATGTTTTTTGAAGTAAAGAGTGCATAGTATATTTAACTTCTTGTTGAATCGCTGATTTAATTTTATTAATTGCTGCTATTATTTTCACATTTTTGTGTACTAGTCGATTTATGTGTTCATCCCATCTGAGGTTGTCTTGTATATCTTCAAGCGTAGTTACTCTACTTCCTTTATTCTTTTAATTGATTTTAATTTGGAGTTCTATCGATCGTTGATTATGGCTGAATATCATGCATTCTGTTTTTGTTTCATTGATTGTTAATAGGTTGTTGTAGTACCATTTTTCCAATAATTCTATATCTATGCTTATGTCTTGTTGTATGCAATCTCAGTTATTTCCAGTATATATTAAGCAGGTGTCGTCGGCGTATGTGTACAATTTTCCCTTCAGGTCAAGCTCTAATATATCTTTGGTATATATTATATATAATGTCGCAGATAAATTGCCTCCTAGCGATATTCCCAATTCGACATTGAGTTGTTGGCTTTCTGTACCGTTTACTTTTGTTTACAATGTGATCTATTCAATAAATAAGTTTTAATCAGGTTCATTTCGTTTCCTCGTATTCCTATTTTCATCAGTTTGTCTATCAGTTTTAGTTTAGAGATTGTGTTTAAAGCTTTTTATATCTATATTTCTGCAACTGCTTGTATCTTATCTAGACTAATTTTAATGTAGTTTATAAGATCTTGCACTGCAGATGTTGTCCCTGATTGCTGATGGAATGCGTATTGTTAATTATGTATAATATTGTTTCTATTAAGGTGCTCTGTGATTTGTAGATGTATTGTTTTCTCTAATATTTGGTTGAGCGATGATTGGAAGAAAATTGGTCTATAGTTTTCAACGTTGGTTTTGTCTCCTTTTTTTGTATTGGTGTAATAAACGATATCATATAATCTGGGTATATAATTGTTCTAATACTATATTTATGATTTTTCCAATGTAGGTATTAATATAGTTTTACTTTGTATTATAATGGAGTTTGTTATTTTATCAAACGCTGTTGCTTTATTGTCTTTTAGATTAGTTATTATTTTGTCAATTTCTTGATATGTTGTTTGTCTAAAGTCTAACTTGTCAATTTCCCTTCTAGTCGTTGTGGGATTATTCGTTTGCTTTTCCGCTAGTTTTCTAGTTACATTAGCAAAGTATGCGTTTACTTTGTGTGTAATTTCTGCGCTTTTGTTAGTGATGTTGCCATCTTCTTTTCATATATTTTCTTATGTTTTCCTTTTACTTTTCTTTTTTGTTCATTTGTGTATGCTTTTCCATAGTGCATTAGGGTTATTTCCGTTTTTGCGAACTTACTTATTTTTACAAAAATCATATCTAGTTCTATTCTACCAAACATGCGTATCTCATCGATTTATTAGGCGGTTTAAAGTAAATACAAATGAGGTCATTAATAATAATAAAAGAAACCCATTTTCTTATATCTTCAACATCTTTATTAACAGACAAACATACAACAAAAATATATATAATACATGTATAGTAGATGATGTTAGTGGATTAGTCCGTGAGTCCGTTAAATGGCTATCGACCAGCGGTCTTTCAGCCCGGATTTGTCAGTCTCTATATGTCTCGTCAGTCTGTCTCTGATGGTGGTGATGATGATGGATGATGTGATTCGATGAATTCGAATGTTGTGAATGAAGGGGTTTTATATTTAGGTATTAGGTCAGGATTTCTGCGCAAGCAGTAAAGGGAAAGGATGTGTTGGTTGAAGGAGTTTTTGGAAAAATTTTCGCTAAGGTATAGAAGGCGTTCATTGATGGGATGAACATAGGTAGTGTCATATAGGAGTTGGTTAGAAGGATTATGTAAAGGATTGCTAGGATGGCGGATTTTGGTTAAAGCTCTTAGGGATGATCGCTCGCTAACTTGGATATTATGGATAGTGGGATTGCAGGAGTTTAGGAAAAGATCATTACCATAGTCAAGTAAAGGGCGGCAAATCATTTTGTAAATTTTAACGGCTGTTTTTATGGATATTCCGTTGTTTTTGTAGGTTAGATTCCTAAATAATTTGGCCCTTGTAATGATTTTAGCCTTATTTCAAGCTGTGTGACTTTTAAAATTTACTTTTTGATCTGTGGTAATGCCTAGGTATTTTATGGACGTAGAAGGGGAATCAGTTGTGTGGAAGATATGGATATTATGTGTAGGATTGTTGTTGCGGTGATAGGGAATTGAAAGCTGGGATTTGTGGGGATTGATTTTAATTCGCCATTTTGCAAACCAGTGCTCCAGGGTGTCAATAAGCTGCTGAAGGGATTGCAGAGCTTTAGGTACAGAGGGTGCATGGGAAATGAGGGCTGTGTCATCTGCAAATTGGAGGAGATATTTTGAGGGATTAAAGTGAAGGGGGTCAGGGTTGTAGATGTCGAAGCAGAAGATGTTGTAAAGTAGTGGAGATAGAGGGGATCCTTGAGGTAAACCTTGAACAGATGTAAAAGGAGGGGAGTAGGAGTTGTTGATTTTGACTTTGAGGGATCTATTTGAAAGGAATTGCTTAATGATAAAAATAATGTGGGAAGGAATTTTGAGGAGGTAACATTTATACAACAGACCTTGATGCCAGACAGAAACGAAGGCTTTTTGCACATCCAGTAGTAGGATGGCTGATGATTTTCGTTCAAGGTGTGTTGATTGAATGTTTGATGTAAGGATGGTAAGAGGGAGGGTAGTGGAACGTTTTGGAAGGAAGCCAAATTGTTAATTCGGGATGCGGTCTTGGACGTGGGATAATATTTTGTTTTTAAGAAGGTGACCATTTTCTTATTTATCCGAAAACAATAGGTTTAAATTCAATGGTGATACACTTTATTATGATCAGTATAATGACCTTACGTGGTGGTAACAATTATAGTTTAGTTCTTCGTTTGTTTAAAACTCTGGTCATGTGGTTTAAACTTCATAAACAATTTTACTTGTTTTTACTGATGTTTTTAAAGATTCAAATAACTTTATCCTTAGCCATAATTTATCTACGCTGATGAAATCCAAAATAGATTGAAACTGGTTCATAGCTGTTGTTGACCGGTAAACAATAAGTAAATAAATTATTATTATTATCAATATTTATCAAACTGAATAATTAATACAATTTAAAAAAAAGTCAGAATGCTGCCACCTACCCTACAAAGTTATCTACCAATAATTGTCTACAATAAGATGGCAACAAAAGGAACCAGGCTAACCTTTTTGTCGGAGAGTTTGGTCATGGGTTTAATTGATTTGTTCTTTACTATTAAGGGCGCCAGCAACCATTAATTACCCCTAGTTCCTCAATAAGTGAATCCAAATATTCGGTTGCAAAATATTTGCCTAATATTGAAACTCAATTATCACTATTACTTCTCATAGGCAAAGAAAATAGATTTAATAATTCAAAATAAACAATTTATTGAGAATAAACAAATTAATTTAAATTATGACAATGTCAATGATTAAGAATAATAATATGTATTAAATAATAATCTTATTAATAGAAATTTCGGATTAACTATTTGTTATACTACAATATAAATCAATTTTTCCCCTTAAATGATCATTTATGGTTCACAACTTATCTTATAATAATTATTCGTATTAAATAAAATATAAGGATAACATAATAATAATGATAATAATCAAATAGTTATAATATAAAAATATGAAAATAATAAATTGATAATGTAATGTAGTAAAAAAAATAGACAAAAATTTAATTAAACAACAAAAAAAAAGTAACTGTAATATTGCTCAAAATTCATTAACCAATAGCGTGATTCAATATATTAGAAATTCGATTAAACAATTAAGAATTAACCACAAAGAAAGAAAAAGAAACAATAAAAATATAATGCACAAATATTAATATCGTAAAACTTATCTGGTCGAATTTCCGGTTGACAATACGGGTTTACACCATAAATTCCTTGATCAATCCTTCGAATTCGAGATCCTTGGACTAGGTATTCCAACGAAGGGTTAGGGGCGTCCCTTTAGGATGTAAGTCCAAATTCTGGAGTCTCTCAACCAACACAGGAACAGAATAAATGATCCCGGAAATCCAATTGCCGATATTACAACCGAAATCCGTATATAGGAAAAAAAAACCCTAAAAAGACAACGCGTAATTTTTCCATACGTCAAAAATAGTGAACACATATAACGACACAAAGGAACCTTATTTTGTTATAATATAGGAAGCAACTTACCTCTTAAAGAGGGTTTTGTACAATTAATCGAGCCGAATAATGGAGCAGAGTAGTATTTCGACAAATTTCTCTTGTACGACCACGTGGAGTAACAATCAAAATCCTCAACAGAGTTATTCCACAATTATGCAAAATATATATACTTCACAAATGCTTCTAAAAGCCTCCAAAATAAATGTGGAATTAGTGGTTTCCAGTAAAATCCAAAATAATGATATATATTCGTGTACTGATATCAACCACGATGTACTCTTCACGGCTTGTACGTGAGAAAAAAACAAAATGTCGAAAATTGTAATTTAGGAAATTTCCCATAGAAATATATATCGGTCTCTCTCTAACATTAAATTCCTGATCACAAATTACGAGAAAAAAAACATTATCAATCGACCGCCAAAATTGTACGCGCTCAACGCGGAAAGTCAAAACAGAAAATAAAATCATCGCACTTTTTAAACCCAATAAAATATTAATAAATCTACCATCTACATTGTTGATTGTTAATTTTAACAAATTCACTTCTGTTACGTTAATAAAATTTAAAATATTAAAACAAATACGCAAAATATTATAAAGATATGGAGTGATATGGGTTGCCTAAGATAAAAGTCCGTAATGACAAATTTTGACCGTTACAATGCTATTAATTATTGATTAAAAAAGATAGTACAAAATATTTTTAATACATAAGTATTTATTTCTTATATTGAATTGTCATTTGTATGTTTGAACTAATATTGCTTACAAATAATGCATAATTATTCATTCAGAAGAATCGCAAAAGAAAGAATATCACTACCAGTGTGTATATAAATAAATAATAAAGATTATTATGTTCCTATCATCAATAGCTACGGACCGGTTTAGAACTATTTTGGGTCTCGCCCGTGCAGCGCAGTTAAATACAAGGAAATGGAATGGTACCATGGAGTGTATAACTCTCTAGTTGTTCGTTAACTCTCTAGTTAAGGACAAAAACACGGTTAACGCAACGTTTAAACAATAGATGTCACTTTTATTATTTAAACGTTGCACTGATTTCCCTAATTGTCTGTACAAACCACTGACAACCGTACCAATACCAAAAATTTAATATTTACAAGTTTTTGTTAAATTTTACTCTTAACAGTTCCCCAATGATTAGTGGTTTGTCCTTTTACGATTTATGATTTTACGATATAGAATGAAAAATACAATCATAATTACTTGATATTATTAAGTTAGTGCATAGTATTTTATGAGCCGCCATATTTGAATTTTTAAATAAATTTAGGAATGAAACACTTTTACTGCGGTTTGCCATATTTATATATTATATTTAGTACCTGACAAATTTTCACTATTTCCCTAAATGTAAAGAATTTTGGGAGTCAGGGTGGTATTAGGTTCTAATTCAAATTATTTTGTAACTTAAATTTAATATGATTTATAATCTTCAGATTTTAATTACTACATTAAACATGATTATAGGTTATTATTAAGTTAACCAAAATTGCCTCAAACTGTCTCTCAGTATTTTTTTTATATGCAGCTTATTATACTTTTATATATGCTAAATCTAGAAAATTTAACCACTTAGTTAATTGAGTCTTAAGATATTTAAGTATTTTACTATAAAAATCAAAGGCATTTTTTTATAAAAACATATAATTTTATTCAGATATGTATTGACCATTTTTTGATGACCTTTTGTCAGTCATATTTCGGGTAACAACATGATGAAACGCTCAAAGAACTTCTGACTTCTGAACCATTCAAAGAGTTTTGCAAAGATCGAAATAAATATTAGTCGGGCGAGGCAAGGTCTTATGAGTATGGTAAAAGTAACTTCTGACGGGTCACTAAACTTATGTGTCGTCTCGCGTTGTCATGATGGAACACAACGCCCTTACGATTTGCTATCTGGCCACTTTTCGTTGATGGCTTTGTTCAATTTGCCTAATTGGCGACAGTACACAGCCATATTGATGGTTTGGTTTGGAAAGCATAACCTTCTTTTCATTAATTTTTACTTTCGAAGTGGTTGCAGTTTGTTCACAGAGCTAGCTACATACTTGTTCCCACACTATATTAATATTTCTAATAATGCCTTTATTTTATCGTCTTCGGCTTCAACTGGCTTTCCTGAACGTGGCGCATCTTCGACATTGGAATTACCGAAACGAAATTTGGCCAAATTACCGATTCTTACTCTGGCGTGCTGTTAAGCAATCTATACCATACACAGCACATAACTTTTTATGGGCATGAAGTAAAACAGTAAAACATAGAGATAGATATTCTTCGCTTTGCTCTTCCATATTTCAAAGTAAGTCATCATAAAGCAGTGACTTACTTTTCTTTTAATGGCCAATGAAGTGTCTCCTGTCAAATAATATTTAGGTTAGATGATTAGAATGAATATGGTTAAAATTGTAGTTATCTATTGGCCTGAACCAAAATTTAAGAATGCCTCTAATAATTAATCAACACAAAAAACGCATTTATAACACGCATAACCTTTTTTTAAATTTAATAATAAATTTTTGTTTAAATTTTACTAGGTTATACATACATTTGTAGGTGTTTTAAAATTTACGTTTGATCATTTAATATTTATTTTGTTTTTTCTCTCTTTTAACTGCCGGGTATTCTAGAGCATCAAATTTTCTTCTTTTGAATCAGGAACTTTAAATGAAAATACACTTCGTTGATATCACACACAGGATTTATTACGTAACTATAGTTTCAACCTTTAAAAGGCCATTATCAAACGTACAATTGTACAAGATGTATCACAAAGTGATGGCTTCAAGCATTAAACATATTATTTCTTCTTTTGGTTTAGAGAATTTGTTCTTCTCCAAACTGGTGGTTTTCTTCTGTAAAGTGGGTGGCAAATTTGGATTTTACTCTCTTGTATTAAACATCTTTTTATGCTCTTCTTCTCTTTTAGCTTCCTGATGTCCTACATACATTTTTGGACAGTTGCTGCTAGTTAACATGTAAATCCCACTTCTTCCTTTGAGTTCTGTTATAACGATAAAAGAGAATTTAAAAAAGAAACGATTTACATGTTAACTTGCAATGACTGTCCAAAAATATACATAGATTAATCAAGGAGATTGATAAGAAAAGGGATAGGAAAGCATGACAAGGCTTTCAAAACCAAAGAAGAAAAACCACGATTGCCATTTACCACACATAAAACTAACAGTTTGACAAGAAACAAATACTTCAGGTAGAAATTAAGGGAAGAAAATGGGATAACGTGAGAAAACCACAAAACAATAACAAATGGAACGGACTGAACGAAAATTTCAAATTTCTCATCAAGTAACTTATCCCTTCCATTATTGTATTCAAATATATATACATCCTAGATATAATAATTGTTTGCACCTGAAAAGCCCACAGTGTGACGAAACCAATGATTGCAAAAGTAAAAATCCAACAAATTTTGAAAGTTTTAGGTTTTATTTAAATAATAGAAAGTTGAATATGAAAATGAAAAATGTTCTTAAAGTTAGAATTAAGTTGCCTTCTTGAAATTCATTTTAAAAAGTAAAATCAATCTAAGAAGAAACATCATTTACAACAGTTTTTAATATTTATGCCCTTCGTTTATTACTTGAGTAAGTTTCTTTATTTTTGTGGTTGTAAAAATCTTTTACTTAGAGACCAATATTATATACTAGTAAAATAAAAGTTAATTTTATTACCTACTGAACCGAATATAGTTTAATACTGAGACAAAAACGCTTTATTTAATTTTTATCTGTTATCTGAAATGTTTTTTTGTAATTATCTAGGCAATACCTTAATAACCGCCTGCTCACTCTAAGACTGCAATATTTACGGAAATTTTATATACAATACCTTCGTCCGGTGTACTTTATTTGCGTTTTCATCACTGATATTACTACTATAAAAACATACGCGTCCTGCTAATACAAGAGTATTTTCCTACTTTAGAGTTTGCGGTAATACTATAAGCCTTCGATAATAGGTCACCGTTTGTTTGTCTTTGAAGCTGTTTCGTGTAAATTATTAATGAAATACACTTTGACTCAGTTAATAACATGTTTATAATTTCAGTTGTCTTTGTACTCCAGAATACTATTTACTAACTATATTCGAATAGAATATTGAAGCGTATACGTGCAAATATTTATATGGGTCGTGATGAAAAGGTTTTCATACTACAGTGACTAAATAAAAGGAACTGGAATCAAAGACATACTTATTTAATATAATACTTTCTTTATTGAAACAAATACATGTCATATACATATTTTAAATTTATTACATATCTCGAAGCTATTTATACAGGGTTATTCCCGCTATACGGCACGGAATATTGTGGCCAAAATACGTGAGTTTCAAAAAGTTTCACTTTGGGGATATATGGGGGTCTATTAGGGCTACTTTTTAAAATTACTTTCATAATATACAGGGTGTCCCAAAAACCCTAAAAGTATCAAAGTTGTGTTTTTTTAATGAAACACCCTGTATTTTATTGCATTTTTGGATCCTTGGATCAAAATAAGTGTGTGTTTTAATAAGGTTTTTATTACTTAAACCTTAAGGTTTTTGAAATAATTTGAATTTTGTAAAAATTTAACCTAATTTTCATGTTTCAAATACTTAAAAAGTAATTAAGTTATGCATACCAAATTTACACTGAAATGTAACAATAGATCATATTTTATTTTCCAAGTATAATAAATTTGACATCTTATACCGGGTGTAAAAGAATTGGAATTAAACAAATGAAAACTTTAAATGGCTATAACTTCATTTATTTAAATGGAACGCTATATTTATTAATTTATCAGCAAATGCACGTTTTAATTACCTATCGAATGGTATTTATATCTTAAATGTTAAGTCTTCTCGTTTTTACAGAAAACCCAAAATATTGTTTATTGCACCGTTTTAGTACTTTTTAAGTAAAAATTTTAATGTATCTAGTTTTCCATCGTATTTAAAAACGTAAGATAATTAATTTAGTCTGTTACTTTAGTTTAAAAAGCCTGTCTTTTGTTATAGTTATGTTATTTTGCGTTTTTGTGTTAGATCGTTAGTAATCGTTATTGTTTGAACATCGTTGTTGTATTTAATAGTAAAAAATTAAGATTTACACAGATTTTCTTATACTGTTTTTTTTTATAACTAACACATTCTTTAAATTGGTTTAATAGTCTCTCAAAAATGGCTGGCTTACGGTGATTTCTTTCGGGAAACCTTTAAGTATAAACTCGACAAGCCAATAAACAATTTTGATGACATTCTCCAAGCATAAAAATAATGCCAATACCCCCTTCTTTTGAGTAAATCTTCATTTTTTACCAAAAAATACAACAGCGATGTTCAAACAATAACGATTACTAACGATCTAATACAAAAATGCAAAATAAGACAACTATAACAAAAGACAGGCTTTTTAAACTAAAGTGGCATCCTAAATTAATTATCTGACGTTTTTAAATACCATAGAAAACTAGATACATTAAAATTTTTACTTAAAAAGTACTAAAACGGTGCAATAAACAATATTTTGGCGTTTTCTGTAAAAACGAGAAGACTTAACATTTAAGATATAAATACCATTCGATAGGTAATTAAAACGTGCATTTGCTGATAAATTAATAAATATAGCGTTCCATTTAAATAAATGAAGTTATAGCCATTTAAAGTTTTCATTTGTTTAATTCCAATTTTTTTACACCCGGTATAAGATGTCAAATTTATTATACTTGGAAAATAAAATATGATCTATTGTTACATTTCAGTGTAAATTTGGTATGCATAACTTAATTACTTTTTAAGTATTTGAAACATAAAAATTAGGTTAAATTTTTACAAAATTCAAATTATTTCAAAAACCTTAAGGTTTAAGTAATAAAAACCTTTTTAAACACACACTTATTTTGATCGAAGGATCAAAAAATGCAATAAAATACAGGGTGTTTCATTAAAAAAAACACAACTTTGATACTTTTAGGGTTTTTGGGACACCCTGTATATTATGAAAGTAATTTTAAAAAGTAGCCCTAATAGACCCCCATATATCCCCAAAGTGAAACTTTTTGAAAGTCACGTATTTTGGCCACAATATTACGTGCCGTATAGCGTGAATAACCCTGTATAATGTCACATACATATATTTAACATATTTTAAAGAACAATTTGGAAATTCATTGCAGGAATACTTTAAATTAAATGCCATGAACATATTTTTCTCTGCATAATATTTACAATATTATTCACAAACGGATATTTGAATAAAAAATGTCTGCAATAAGAAATATTTAGTAATTTGTTAAAAACTAATAAAATACATTTCTTGAAGCTAGCTAGCAAAGACATTTATTTTTTAAACATAACTTAGAGTCAAGAGAGGGCAGAAAGACCGATGGTTGATAGCCAAAACCGACAGACTAACCCTAATCGTTTATTATTTGTATATGTTTTTCCAAATTGTATTTATAAGTGTTCGAATAAAGATGTTATTCTCTCTCGCTTCATTTATTATTTAACACATACATATATACAAATAAAAATGTATATCTATTTATAGATTATGGTTTTATTTATAGTTATATAGATTGAAATATATATAATTTATTTAGTAAAAAGATAAGTTTTGTAAGCTAGAAAATATTCCTGTAGATTTTAATTATTTTCAAATAAAATTATATAATTAAATTAGGTGGATATAACAAGTGAGATTACACATATGGATAAGTGTTTGGTTGCATGTGAACATTTTTATTACGATTTAATGATAATTTTTTTGTTATAAATGTGCATTTGATTTATCTTATCTGTCACGGTCCTCGACATGTCATAAGCGATCAACTGATATAGTAATTACTACTCTCCGAGACTCTTGAACTTTAGCCAAACTTGTCTACGATGTTGTGCGATCGAAAAGAATTAAGATATAAACTATTTATATTTAGTATTAAGTATGAAGTGTTTACATGTAATATCACAAATTACCAATATGCAAAACTGTAGGTGTCTTGATCATAATTGCTAGTGTTTAATTGAATTAACTTTCTGTTGTTAATCGTCATCGTTGTTAATCGTCATTGTAAAATGAATAACTATATGATGATGTCAAGGTTATGTGAGTTAGTGGTGAATTTTTATGCAGAGAATTTAAGGGATTAATAAATAAAAAATAAAATGAAGATTTATAAAATACCTTTGTATTTTTAAATTATTAGTTAATTTTCTAATACGACCTAAACTACTATAATATATTTTATTTAAGTGGTTAATTGTTACATGGGGGTGTTTTATGGATTATATATGGGATTGAGAACATGTCTAATGTGTAATAATTTTAGTTTTTAAAGGGCTGATCTTTGAGATAGTTTTCCCGTAATGCGTCACTACTAAAAATAATTTCATATGACATTAAGGATCATGCTTTGTTTATGATTTGGAAATTTATGCATGGTAAAAATACTAATCATTTCAGTTTATATACAGGATAAAACCATATATTAAACAAACAGTTACAAATTCAACCTTGAACAAAATCGATCGACTTTTATAGAGTAGCATATTAAAGCTTTAAACAGCTACCTTCAAAAAATATACTAAGAATTTTTATCTAGATAAATGTTCCCTCATTTATATAGATAAAAATCCTTCCTAATTAAGTATAATAATTCATGATCCCTCTTTTCCTGTCTTATTATATGTAGGTAGATTATTTTAGATGGAAGTACCTATTTAAGAGTCGTTGGTGCTCAAGCAACCCTAATCAAACCAATATATAAATTTACCTCATATCTGACAATAAATTTTAAGCAATTATATCCTTCCAAAAAAATCAGTCCCCAAAATTGTCGAGCTATATTAACAGGGTCCTCCAAAAATATCGTATCCCAATAAATCCCTACCCGCCTAAATTATGCGCCCTTATTAAATTACGCAACCCAGACACACCCGGTAATAGCTGTAGTATCGTTTACGAACACCGCTCGCAGGAATGTATCCAAATACTTGATTAATTTAATTACAAAACGCGCCGAATATTTGAATCTTCATTTTGCATATATTAAAATTAATTTAAATTCCTCCAGCCTTATTCAAATGACTATCTCTTAATTTCACCACATTATATATCAAATGATAAATATCATATCTAGATATCCCTAATATTTCTATTATTCATTCTTAAAATTTATACAAACAAAAGTGATTAATTAATTTAAACTAAGGTGTAAAAAATATGAGTAGAAAGCTAATTCCTAATTTTAATCAGGCCAACTAAGAAGTTTTATAAAGCCGATGCAAAACTTTCTCATGGTGACTTGTTTCTGGAGAATGTACATTTACTTAGTTGAAAATAGTTGGGGAAACTTTGCTAATGAAACTGTCCCATCAATAGAAAACACTGCTTGTTGAACGAAGGTCATATGATGGGCTGTGTTAGATTAAATTTTTGTATTATAAATATTTATTACTTAAATATTCTTTAATAAAATAAATAAAAGTAATCTATTCATAAAATCACCTAATGTAATAAATATTAGCAAAATGGGTTTAAAAATGAATCATAGGCATATAATCTCTAAAAATTATAAAAAAACATTTTAGGTATACCATAGAATATAAAATTATATTTAAAAATGTTGTTTTAATTTACGTATCTGCCAATATACTTCAAATATTAATAATTACAATTGTTTCATAATCAAACATTTTAAAAACTTCGTAAAGCATTTTGAATAAGAAAAAAAAAACAAATAATACAAGTAAATTTATTGATGTCATTCTTTTAATCATGTCTACAAATTTGTTATATGAAGGAACATTTTTATTTTCTAGTATCCAATCAGGATCGTACCACAACAAAATAGTGTCAACGGACAAAACACATTTATATTTTTGAAACTGATTAAAATTGCAAAGAGATCATGAATAATGAGGCTTTTCATCATGACACCATTAAAGATCCTACATGTTATAATACGTTATGTAACAACGATTTTAACCTTTCTAATGAATCTTTGCAGAAATACAGCATGTAAATACATGTGAATATATGATTTTTGCGATTGTTGAACCTAGAGAATAACGGAAAATATATTTAAAGCACGATGAATTAAATTCTCACTTAACCCGTGGTGAAACATTTTTATATTATTTAGAGGTTAATTAAACTCTTGATGTGTCATAATTGTAAAATTGTGGAACAACACCGAGAGTTATATAATTAACCTCTAATTAGATTTAAGGCAACTTTAAGTATTTTCTATGAGCTCAGTATTATTGCTAAGACTTGGCATGGATACATATTTAGTGAATTTACTTTTTAAATAAAGATTTTCATTTTTTTGCCAATTCTTCCCTCTACTTCTCGACATAATTTTGATCTTCTATATTACAGTTTAAATTTTATTAAATTCTTGTAAAAGTTGATACTCTATTTTTAAAAGCCTAAAGTAAATTTAGGTTGCCACCACTCTTATTAGTTGGCCTCTAATATGACCTCTTTAAAAACTAGTTTTTGAATATTAGATTTCATTATAATTAACTAAATCAACAAATTAAATTAAGAATTACTCAATAAATAAATTGATTATAAAAACATGTATTACCACGAATCGAAGATAATTCTCCGGCACGGATAGAAACCAGATATTTCGGGATTTCCTCCAAAAGCCTACAAAGGTTGATATGCCTTCCTCAACGAACCAAAACTTCGTATTTGGATGTAACTGATTCGGGGTTTTTCTTTTAATGATGTTGAAGCTCTTATTCTTGTCACTAAAATACATCCGGTTCGTTGGTTTGAAGAAAAATAATTTTGTGATCTTCAAAACCTAGAGGAATACTCCTACTTACAATATTTACAAGAATATAGAAGATTCAAAAATGTCTCTTACATCACGGTGTTGTAGGTTGTGGTGGTAATAATCAATCAATAAGAAATTGCTTGATATAAAAAATTAAAAATAGCAGATATTTGACAAAAATACACAATTTACTAAATTCCAGAAAAATGATTGTGTCTGCAGATGTACCAAAAACAATTAGGAAAACATGGGGCAAAACCGATTGATTGCACTTTGGCCTCTAAAAAACACATTTGATAATATAGCTCAAAGTGTTTATTACCATTGGAGAGCTTGTTCCTTTGACTACATTCTCACCCTGGACCATTTTACAGTAGCTTATTTCTGTGCTGAGTTTTAACATTTCTACCAAACCCTTACATTTTTTGACGTTTAAAAAATATGGGGCAGAACCGATTCCTCATTTGGAAAAGATGTTTTGATAAATTAAGTCTGATAAATGGCATGTTTAATATTCGAATTGATTGAAATGTTTATTTTTAGTAGTAAAATGGAAAAAAAAATAATTTGTGCCCAAAACTAATAAATGAATATGGAATTAAGGTAATTAATCACTGGTTTCATCAAGAGGGTAGCTCAACAAGTATCAACTATACAAATTGAATTGTTTGGCAGCGTTCGTCACATCTATTTCGCCCCTTACTACATTCAATGCTGCTGTCAACAATTTTTGATTCCCAACTTTTGGTCTGGTACCAATATATCGCCGCAATGAGTCCGCAATGTTAAATACTTCAAACCAAACTCACGAGCTGCACTTGGTAATGATTGACCAATTGTGACCGCTGTTTTACCTTTTTCAATTCTCCTTTGTGGATTGCCGGTGACTTACCTTTATAATCGCGCACTATTTTCACCTACAAACAAGCAATCCGTAGTGCCCCCAATGACGACTTTTCACAAAAAACTCTTTTGTGCTTTGGAGTGATGAAATTTTCAAAATAAACACAATACTCGTGTTCAGCGCGAAATTTTACTTCGGAATACATATACCGGATCAATTTATCTCAATTATTAACCAAGTTATAGCATGATCAACAGGGAGCAAAATAAGTAAGCGACTGACACAAAAACACAATATTGTGGTGTCTGTAAATGGTGGCACAGACCACTCAAATTTTCTCTGTAACGTTTGCTTCACATGACCACTCTACATAGTAAATGCCGTACCAATCGGGGACGTAGTCTTGTTTAAAAGTGGGGCAATCGGTTCTGTCCCATGTTACTCTACTTTAATCATAAGAATGGTCTACGTGGTAATTCATAACAAAAAATAAAACAAATTAGCACTATTTTTAAAGTGTTCATTTGGTCCGATCGCGGTCTATTAACAGAATTTTTGGGGATTTCAATATACAATTTTGACATAATTTATACTATGTAAAAGAAAAAGGCTAGGGTTCTGAGCCACACCGTGGATTATTTCACGTTGGCTCGAAATTTTACCGTTGAAGAGAACGCTTTGCTTGCGATTGGTCAAATATGATATTAATAGTCTGCAGCTCGTCGGACTAAAATTATAAAAATACCACTTTCGAAGTATTATACATAATTAACACAATCAATTATTAAGCTTTACTTAAGTCAAGTAGATTGCTGATAATGATTTCACGGTTTTTGAAGCCATCAATTAAATAATTTACAAATTTTTCGATTACCAAAGTTGTTGATTTGCCGGCTCTAAAGGCAAACTGGGAGTCGTTAAGTATGAGGTTCGACTCTAAGTATTTTATCATTTGTTCAAAAAAATAATCGCTTCAATAATTTTTGAGACAATCGATAGGATAGAAATTGGACTATAATTATTGATTTCAGTTTTTTGAAAATGGGTTTACATTTAGCTTTTTTTTTATACATTTGGAAAAATGCACTTTAAATACATCGATTTATTGGACTAATTAAAATATCAACTGCTAGTTTAATTACTTCAATGCTTAAGTTATACATGTCTTTACTTGCATTCTTCTTTAATTTCAAAATAGTATCGCGAACTTTTGCACAAGATATCCCAAAAAGTAAAGTAGTTATTATTTATATCTTCATTTCAATAGTGTTGATATCAGAATCAGGTATAGACTCAATAATATTGTTAGCGACATTTGAAAAAAAAATCATTGAAGTCACTCGCTGATATATTTACAATAACAGGGTTATTGGCTTTGCATTGTGTTTTCGACTTCATTATATTCCAGACAGATTTTGATGAGTTGGATGACGGTTTTACATAATTTTCATTAGCTTTTATTTGTTCTTCTTTTATTTGTTTCTTATACTGAAAGTTATTATACTGGATTTTTGTTAGTTCAGTTTTATAGTTGCAATGACTATCTTTAAATATATGTAATTTATTTCTCATTTCCCTTAATTCGGATAAAAACTAATTGATGTTTGTTTGTTAATAATTTTATTTTAATAAAGAAATAACACAATTTACGCTTTGTTTATTTCACTATTTATTTAATCTGACTAGTTTTGATAATTACGTCATTATCAAAGAAGAAAGAATTCAAAATGATAATAATACTCTTCTGACAGAAGTGAATTTAATTTTGTGCATTCGATAATTATAACACTGAAATTCTTCAAGTGCTTTATTATGTTTTCAGGTTTTGTATCGGGATAACCTGGGTATAAGATTTTCAATTCCTTTTAAGCCTGTCTGAAATTCAGATTCACCGACAATTTTATTTCTTCGTTGAGCTTTTTTATGTTGAACAAAGATCCACTCGTTTCTATTTACTAGCGGGTTGGATTTAGGTTCTGCTGGACGAATAGCTTGTTTACATGTAAATTCCGAAACCAATTTTCCGCGAATCCATTATCTTTCCAACGTGGGTTTGTATTTGGTTGCATACGTTACTAGACTCTCCTGCTGATCTCTATGGTTTTAGGATTTTTCGGCAGAAATATCTCCACTAACCTCTGGCACTGAAGTTTGTAATTTGTCTTTTGGGAGTTTGGGACGACGCACAGTAGGAGAAAAGCCCAAAATCGCGGCCAAAACCTCAAATTACCTCTCATGGGAATCAATATTAGCATATAGGGGCTTTCGAGGTCGCTGGTTAGGAATCCGAAAGCCAGATTATCGTAAACAAAATGGCCGATCCAATATGGCGGACATGGATGGTAAAAAGGTGCCAGATCTTGACAAAAATTGGTATATACAGGTTTTTAAGATCGCTGATTACGAATCCGAAAGCCAAATGATCGTAAACAAAATGGCCGATGCAATATGGCGGACATGAATGTTTAAAAGGTGTCAAATCTTGACAAAAATTGATATATGCATGTTATGAAGGTCGCTGATTGCGAATCCGATATCTAAATGATTCTAAACAAAATGGCCGAGTATCCTGTTAAATAGATGAGATATTATATAAAATATAATGATCATAATAAAATAAACGTGAGCAGTGCATTTTACGCAATGAATATTTTTATTTCCAAAATACATTGGGAATGTTCCAGAAATCGTAAGTAGGGTAGGAAATTTGATTTTTAATCGAAAGCATAATCGGAGTCGGAGTCAGAATCATTTTCCGAGTTTTTATATATGACAAGTCCCGGTACGGCTTCAATCGCGGCGCAAAATTTGTCTGCTGCAGCAGTGACTTTAGGAACGATCATCATCGCTACAACTTCGGGCGACAAACTCTTCAGCTTCTTTTGTGGTAGTTTTCGGATACTCGAAATGTGCGGATCAGAAGTAACTAAGAGCCGATGAAAAACATCTTCCATTGTTTTAACCCTGGAACTTTTTCGCGCGAAATCTTCTCGATATCGTTTGATGTCTTTGTTTCGAGCTTCCTGAGCATCTTCAGATAATTGGCCGATTGGTAACAGTGCATGAGTTATTATCAGTGGACCGTGAATCAATAGCTTGTGCACCGAAGTAGGCATGTGGTACCAAGGGTATAATGCAACGGTCCTTCTTGCCATTTCAATAGCATACTGTTCAAATTTTCTCTCTCGTGGCCACACGAAATAACTTGTAGGATTACGTAGAAGCGTTTAATTACTTCTTCGTTAACCCCGCTTATCGCAGCAGAAACTATCAAATTCTCAAAAAATCACCGAACTGTATTGCCCATACTGAGGTAGAGGCTGCTCAATGGTGCCGCGTGCACGGTCGGATACCGCACGATGCAAAAAAATCATAACGGACAAGACGCTCGTCTTCCGCAGGTAACTTTTGTAAATTTCGCAAGGTTATACAATAAACTAAAGGCCTAGACTATGAGCTTTGCAAAATGTGACAAAATATATAACTTTTCGAATAGTTGAAAATATAAGTTTTCAAAATTATTAAATATTATTTATACAGAAGTTTATCCTACATTTCAATAATTTATACATTAGGTTTAGACTCAACCAATGTAAAAATATTTTCTACATTCCTCCAGAAATCGTATCCATGTCGCAGAATTGAAATTGAACACTTCGCTTGAAATTTATGGGTTTTTGAAGTCACCGTTATTTTCATCTTTTTAGAGCGCGACGCGTACACTCTCCACGAAGGCTAATTTCCAACTGACCCAGCGATGAAGGTATATGGTCAAAACGCTTCCCCTTTCACAATGAAATGCACTCATTAGTCCTCTACCTGACTGACTACTCAACTATCCCCATTTCGAAAATTCATTTGCTGGGGTTTTGACCACGTTTTTGGGCTTTTCTCCTACTGTGCGACGACGTAATCATCACATTGTCGGTAATATTTGAGGTTATTCTTCATCCGAAATAATTTATTTCCCCACTTCATTCGTTATTTAGAAATATCGTTTATAAACAGTATTTTCACAATGTTTTAAACAGGCATTGCTCGAAATAGTAGGCTTGATAGTCCAAATCGGCTGACTATTTTTCTATTCATGGTTAGAGGCTACCGGATGTTTACTTGGTAGCTCTCTTCTCCGGATTTGTGCGATTGGTACTATTTGTGAAGAGGATGAATGATACACTCTCAGAACTTTGGTGGGGGCAGCTGGATCGGCGTTCTCGTACGATGAGGGTCCCTTCTGTCCTAATACGAGGTACGGTGCTTCGCATTTAGGGGCCAGCTTGCTTGACGTCCTCCTTTGAGTAGACCTTAGCGCATCTTCCTTGATTCTAGTTAGTAATTGAGATCTTTGTTCTGCCTTCGGCGTCAATTATTGCTAATTCGGCGTGCGAGAGCTCTCTGCTAAAATTCATCGAATCCCACTCTATATCGATTTAGTACGCTGCACCTCCACACCGGAATCTGATCCAGGTTTACTAAAACAGCTCTTTTCAAGACCGGGAAGCATATTTTGGTCCACCTCACCCAGATCCGCAGTTGGTGTCACGGATTTTATAGACTGGCGTTAAGACAATATTGGACTGCATTCCGTGGTCATTAGTCAATTGTCTTTCTTCGGGGATATAGCCGTCTTTATATTCAAAACGGTACCACCACCTGCTTCTAAAGTTAACTACTTAAGCTAGCTTCCTCGATGAAGTCGATTCCTAGGAGAGTTTGGGCTTTAAGAGTATCTAAGAGGCCTATCAGTTGGATTTTAACTTCCCGTCCTTTAAGGAAGAGGTGACCTGTGACTTTTTCACCGTATAGATTCTGGTGTTCTCAATAGCCAGTGCTATTTTCTTAACCTCTAGTGTTTCTAAATGTCCCTGCTCTACGTGAGAACGTAGTATAGGCTGATTCTAGCTATCCTGGTAAGAGTTCCCGTTTCCACGAAAGTCGTTCCTAATGTATAATCGTACAGCTGGCCGGTGTTTCAAGTTAGTTGATTCAATAGCGCAGAAGTCTGTACTGGGTTTGATGTTTAGTCATCTGCTGTGAATTAGGTCAGGTTTCCTACAGCCGAAGTATTTAATTAGCTCTCTTCGCTGCTCGTTTTTATCGTTATTACTTATTTGGGCGCGTGTACTTCTGCTTTGGAAAGCTTTTTGCACTCGGCTTCTATATGACCAAAGTTCCTGCATCTTATTCTCTTACGTTGGGGAATGGGTTCCGGTATTTCCGCTTTTCGGACACTGTTTACTAGTCTGACTTTTATTAGGAGCAGAAAAACGTGGCTGTCGTTTGTCGGCCGTTTCCTCTGTATCAAATATTTCGCGGTATATTGCGTGGCCTCGTTTATTTGGTTCAAAGATTTTGCGTAGCATTGCCGTGGCTTAATCATATGTCATTGCTTGGTTCTTGATTCCATTTCACCATTTATGAGCATTCGCTTACAGAAGAAGTGAAAGAGCGGCGAGGGCGTGAGCGTCAGTGATTTCCTGAAATACAGCAAGTATTTACACAATGATTTAAACAGGGACTGTTCAAAACAGCGAGTTATAGTAAAATTTTAGAAGCGCTAGCAGAAGCTATTGAGTGAAGCAGAGTCGAAAAGAGTTATTAAGACTGAAGATTTTGGGATTTAGAGCGGGTTACTATGCGGTTGGCCCTATATTAGGTTAAAGTGTATTTTTCGTAGTTTTTGATAGGTCAAGAGTACGTTAAAATAATAATAATCAAGAGTATTTTAAAATGAAAGGAGTAAAATAACGATCAGGAGGAGTTTATATTGATCTAGTCAATTAACTGTCTTATTCAATGTAATTTTAATATTTTACATTATATAGCATTTATTATACACTACATATATACAAATATAACAAAATATATATAAGTATAAGATGATTTAAGAAATAATTATCCCAGCATTTTAAATAAAAACAATTGTGATAATTATCGATCGAAGTATTTTGTTTGCATGAATCTAGCATTACGGAATACCACCAAGCAACTGCACTATCTATCAAATATCCATTTTTTTCATTTACAGATTACACAGATATATTTTCAATTATGATATAACTGATAAAAATATCTACTCGTGCCCTCTATCATGATGTAACGAAATACATATTTTTTAAATTCGATAAGCGTACTGAATACACTGGGCATTCGGTTATTATCGACAAAACTGTCATTGTGGCTGGACGGTATTATGTGGATCATAACATAATTAATAACATGTTGATGCAAATTAAACCCGATGTGGACGAAGGACGAACCATGTCCTATTTTTACAAGTAGGACCACAACAATCGATAACCAGGAAGAGTCAAAGTAATTTCCAACTTTTTGTGGCCTTGCTTTTAGCGACCTCAATTACAGGTTTTAAAACTAAATTTATTATTATGTATTGAAGAACTGAATCGAACAACTTTGATATTTCTAATGATGATGTTAATTTTTAAATATAAATAATTAGTGTGACATCTGATAATATGACAATTGCTACTTCTTCTCTTCTTGTTATTCCATTGGCTATCGAACGGTGACCTTTCAGCCTATAAATAATTATATTTCATAAAAGCTTTATTCTTTTGGAAAATAAAATACTTATACATGTTTTATTGATTGATTTCAAAAACTGAAATTTAATATAATTAATATATCGACCTTTAATAATTAATGATAAACACTAATCTGAAACTTACCAAGTGGTTTAGTTAACTTTTTATAATAAATATAGTTTTCTTATATACGGTAAAATTCTATTTAAGCCTCTTTTAATAAATTAAATTTCATAGCAATCAAAAATTAACATAAATAAAGTAAATATTGAGGAAGTTTACCATTAAAAATCTTTTTATATATGCAACGTATTTTAAATAATTAACTAACCTTTGGAAAATATTATTAAATTAAATTTGTAGGTTTTGAGTCTGTAAATAATTAATCCAGAAAGATGAACAGAATAATTATTTAAAAAATATTTATTATTTTTTTGGAACGTAAATTAACCGGATACATCACTCTCATGAAATTCTTTACATAAACTTATAATTTTATTTGCAAATTTAAATTCTCTAGTGAATCATTTTGCAGTAAGTAATTAATTATTTCAATATAACATCAACAAATAATCTAATTCAATTCTAAATAATGTTTTAGAAATAACTATTAAAATGTTCGTAGCTGAGCAAATATGTAAGAAATGAACACATAAAAAAAATACATTAAGTAGATAAAATTTCGGAGAGTATTATCCGCATATGAATATTACGCCGAGATATTTGATATCTGACGTAAAAGCGTTTCATGAATATGTGGAAGAAGTTTCTTGATAAAACCCCGCTCAAATACTACACTTTCCACTTTCAATCTAAAATTCTCGCAATGTGATGATAGGCAAAAGTGCGGATGAAAGAGATAAAAGGACGATCACATACGTACACACATACACCCTTCATCTGTTCATAATAGAAATATATAAATGGAATATTTTCAACGATGAAAGGAAAAATTATATCACAATGAGTTTGTGTCTCGAATATGAATGTGTAATTATAGTTTTCTAATGTATATCTATTATTTATTTATTATTACCAATACATTAAATCAATTTCAAATAACAAGCTTCAATTAACTTAACAACATTTTTTTATCGACTGATGTAGTTTTAATATTAAAAGTTATATTTATTTTTTAATATTAAGTGTTCTATTGACGTACTCGAATATTCCAACAAAAATTATGTAGATTTGTTTTCTTTAAATTGCAGAAAAATTTGATTTAATATTTACGATGAAAACGTATTAAAAAATAACAAATATTAATATAATGTATCTGTAAGTTTCAGTTAATATTATATCAATTTTGTTTTGATGTGCGTTAATAACTTTTCTTTGAATTACAGGAAAATTATGTATGATATTTAACATCAAAGCATATTATATAATACACTTGAGGATTTTCGGGACTTTAATAAATGATGTTGTGCCGGAGACATAAATGACACACATTTCGTGAAAATTTTGAATTAAAAGAATATATAAATAGCTAGATTCTAGACATAAAGGCCGTTGATTAATGGTCCAGACATATATATTGTAACCTCTATAAGCTACTTATTTTACGTGAAATAATATTTGCCTATGAAAAGAAAAGTTACTTCACATATAACTAAATGTCAGGTAAGAGTATTAGGTAATATATTTTTAAAAAACTAAAATTACACAAATTCTAAAAATCAGGTAGTATAGCTTTTATAAATGAATTATAAATACTTTATGCTCTTTTAAATAAATCCTATAAATATAATTATTACTTTAAATAATATATATCTTAGGGTGACCAGATAGTCATCAACAGCAAATCCTGAATGCTAAGAAAACTCATAGGAGAATATTGAAATAGATTTGTGAGAGCACATATATAATCTAAATACTTGGACTACCTCTCAAAAATTATCTTGTTTAAACCTGGCCTTGACCACGTTTTGTTTTAAAAACATATTTTTGCACATAAGATATGTTATTGGAGTGTTAGTACTTAATTTCAAAAGTGTTTAATGAACAAAGAAAAAAATCCTGAAATCGCCGCTCAGAGCACCCGGACGGAATTCCGGATTACTGAATGTGGGATGTACCATTAAGTGGCGGAAAGATATTACACTTAGTCTTGCATGTATTATTTAGTGTTTAAGATGAAAAACAGCGGTGTAGTCATCTGTCAACCGAAAAAAAATTGACTAAAATTATCATCTAAGAATGCACGATGCGTTTCAAATACCGCCAATAATATGAGTTTAATAATCAAAACTTTTTCTATATAATGTTTTTCATTATCAAAGTATGTTACGACAACTTAGTAATGGGTTTTCATATCTTATATATTCATACTTTTGATTTGAGCGACATCTAAACTTCAATCAATTGACCTGATATTTGGCATCAGGACTTCCCAAGGATCACTAATTCCAGAAGAAGAGCCGATTCTAAAAATTTTACCATTTTACATTAAGGTCTTGAATAACTTGAAAACAATACATCGTAACGAAAAATGTGCCGAATAGAAACATTCATATTTTTGAGAGAGGCATAGTCCCTCCAGACCCCAAGGGGGCCGGAAAGGAGAGTTAACTTGAAAAAATTAAATGAAAACCCTATTTTTAATTGCAGATGCGGAAAGAGCGTAAAAAATATGCATTTTTTATTTGGCGACTTTTTTAGAATTCCATACAGATGGCACTAAAATCGAAAAAATTCGATTTTTGAAAACAAATTTTTTAACAGATTCAGATGAAATAAAACCGTTCTTATTTAAGAAAAATTCCACATACTCAGACACATCGTTTTAAGGAAGATATCGGATTCTGACAAAATACCTTCCCCTATTAATTGGTAATATTTTACTCGCAAAATCGTATTTTATTCGTGCACAAGAATAATCACGGATTACAACTCTTTATTATTTTTAAGACCCCCTTTCCCGGCTCCTCCAGAGATTTTAAGGGAGGCGAGGGGGGTCTCCCTCAAAATTATGTATGAACACCCGGTATATACTAGAAATATATTATTTAAAATTATTAATTACTAGCTTTTATTATATTTTTTTAAATTTCTCTAGAACTCAATTAAATTAAAATAAATCACAATATCATAAAATAATATTATATTTTTATATAATCGAAGCAAGATTTGTGAGAGGTTTAAGTTTTTTTTGTTTAATTCGAAATAAAGGAACAACAAACTTAAATGCATCGAATGCTTCTAGACAGTCAAAAAAATTGAAGACAACTGATCGAAGGGATTACCCGATGAAAAGTTATATGCAAAATAAGCTTAATCATTGGAAGTTATCCCAAAAGCAGTTTCTGTGCGATTAAAATTCATGACAATAATTCAAAAGCCAATTAAGTGAATTCCTTACGAACTGAAAGTGGGAGATATTGAAAATCAATGCTTTGAAAGGTACATATCCTCTCATTATAACTGTAATCTCAGTGCCTGCTATCAGGTAACTCTACTCTACAAGAATAAACTTCACCCATTACAATTATACTCATTGGAAATCGCAAGACCTAGAAGAAATGGATTTTTTGACTTACCTTAACCATTAAAAGTAAGCGATTAATTAAAATTTATTTCATATGAAACAAGTGGTAATGACTTATTTGAGAGATCTTTCAGATTTTTCTAATTATTTTATCAGGTATTTTGCAAAATTCTGTTTGGTGCTTTGCTGTTTTCATTATTTGTTTTGAACATATAATTATGCCTATGGTACGCCAACGTTATTTTGCACGAAATTAGTTTTTCGATCTTCGATGCACTTCTATTACGCATGTACTAGAGAGGATCTGCAATGTCACAGAGAACAGGTACCGGGGAACGAAGAAGAAAAATTGAAATTTAAGACCAACATCATCGACTTATAGCAACAAGAGATCTATTTTTCACCACCAAATCACTTGCCAATCTATTATCGCAGAATGAAAACTTTCAGCTTGCAATCCTACCGGCAACATCTTTTGTTTTCTTTTCCATGATTTTAGCAGTCTCCCTTTCCTTTAATAGTGTAGTTAGTGTAGTCCATGGCTTGTTTCGTTATTTCTCCGCTATCTTTCCTTAGCGTGTGTATTATCCATCTTCATTTCTTTCGTTTAATTCGTATCTCTACAGGTTTTTGCTTGCACTTTCTCCATGACTCCACTTTTGGAGTGAATAAAGAAATATAAATGTCTTTGAATTAAATATATCATTTAATTGAAAGTCCTTCACGTAACGCAAGTAACTACCATGTTCTCCATGACTTTAACTTTGTTATTCTGTTTGGTCTGTATATATTCCCAGTATCTTGCGAAGGCATTTATTTAAAGACTGTAATTTTTTTATTTAAATTTTCTTTGTAGTCCACGTCTACATCAGCACACTAATAAGAATGCTGTCAAAAAGCCTTAGTGTTGTCTTTTGCGATATTTGAAACGATTTGCACACTTTATTTAGTTGGTTGAATGCACTTTGAGCACTGTCTATCTTCTTTGCGTCTTTTCTCGGCCCTCTGTTACTGTCAATTATACTTCCTAGGTAACATAATGTCTCTGTTAATGTTATTTTTCCTTCTCCAAGTTTTATTTCTGTGTTGGATTGGGTATTTATTCCCATCATTTTACACTTTTTCACATTTATTTTTACGTTGACTTTTACTGTTTCGTGGATTAGTTTTTCTTTTTTTATGTTTTTATTGTTTTCTTCGAGTATACCAATGTCGTTTGCAATTTGAGGTCGTCCAAGTTTCTCCCAAACCATCACGTTATTGCCGTCTTGTTTTCTGTCACTGTCTTCGTAACGTCGTCGATGACTACTAAGAACAAGAAAGGTGGTGCTGTCGCTTATTAGATCACCATTTATATCTATTTTTCAATAATAGTTTTCGTAGAATATTTGTATCATTTTTATTAGTTTTCTTGGCATGCCATAGCTTTCTAGAATTCCCTAGAACCTTTTCCTGTTTATCTTGTCAAAGGCTTTCTCGAAGTTATTTACAATTTCTCTTTTTGCCATACTATAGCCTGGTCCACTATTATTCTTACGGTCGTTATATATGCTTGGTTACCTCTCAGTTTAGGTTGCATTTTTTTAATTCTTTTGAGGATGATTCTAGTCACGATCTTGCTCGCAGCGCTCAGTATTGTGATACCGCTCCAATTTTCGCTTTTCGTCTTATTGCCTTTCTTTAATAGTCTGACTATATCTCCCTTCTCCCAGTCCTCTGGTATATTTTTTTCTGTCCATATTTTGTTTAGTAGAGAGTGCCTCATGCTTATTGTATGTTCTTCCCCTGAATTAAACATTTCATTTGCGATTCCGTCAACGCCTGGTATTTTCTCTCTCATTTGCGTTTAACAGCTTCTGCTAATTCGTTTTCTGTTATTTCACCAATGTCCACATCTATCTCCTAGTTCACTGTTTCCCTTGCGTCAATTCTTGGTATCGCCTTTTCTTGCTAAATTTTCTTCGAAAAATTCTATCCATCGTTCCCTAATTTCCTCTTTTGAGTTGAGTATCTTTCCTGTTTTACTATGTACTGTTGTTATGCTTGCTTTGTTATTCCCTCTGCTGGTTATGCTTTTTACTACGTTGTGTAATGTTCTCATATCGTTTTTGCTCGCCACTTCTTCAACTATGTTTAGTTGTTCTTCGAGGCTCTTTTGTTTGTATTATCTTGATGCTCTTTTAATGTCCTTGTCTAGTATCTTGTATTGCTATTACAGTTTTTTGTATTTTCTTTGTTGTTAAAAGATAGTATTTTCTTCTATTTTCTGCCAGATGTTGTGAGCTGTCCACGTTTTGTGATTTTTCTTTTTCATTCCTACTGTTTTACACGTAGCCTCCTTGTATATTTGCTTGTTTTTCTTCCATAGTTGGTTTATGTTTCTTTATTTTATTTATTTATTTCCTTATTTGATAGCTTGTCCATGCCATTTTTAGCAGCTGTTTTCAGGCGGTTAGTTAGAAAACGTACATTGTAGTTCTGTCTCCGTACTCTTTTGTATTTTTTCGCTGCCAGTTTGATTTGGAATTTACCTCTTATAAGTGTGTGGTCCGAGTTGCAGTTTGCTTCCCTCATTGCTTTAACATCTAGAAGCATGTTTTTCCATTTCTTTTTGATTGTTGTATGGTCTATTTGGTTTTGGTGTCTTTTGTTAGGTGATATCTAAGTAACCGTGTGTATGGTCTTTTGCTTTTTCCCGCCTATTACGATGTCTTTCTTTGTGCAGAAATGTGTGAATAGTTAGTTCTCCATTTGCATTTAGTTTGTCCATGCCCTCTATGACCATTATTTGTTCTTTTCCTCTGTTATCTGACCCAATTTTTGCATTGAGATCGCCTATATATATATGACCCTTTTGTATTTCCTTTTGAGATATTGCACTGTACTTTGTAGTTACTCATAGAATTCTTCTTTTTCTTCAACTGTTTTCTCATTGGTTGATGCGTAAGCATTTATATTGTATATGTTATAGTACCTTACTCTTATTCTTGCCGTGATTATTCGCTCTGAAAACGGCTTGCCATTCCATGAGTAACTATGACTGCGTGCTTTTTATTTTTCATAATCGCAGTTCCATATTCATCTTTGGCCTTTTCATCGTTTTTGCCTGAATATATTATTTTGTGTCCATTTTCTATCTCTAGTTCGCTTTCTCCGTTCCATCTTGTTATGTTTACACCCAGTATTTGTGTTTCATAACTGTCCATAACTTTCGCTATTTGATTAACTACCCTACTTCCAGAATTATCCGTACGTTACAGCTACCTAGCCATTATCTCTTTCTGGTATCTATTTCTTGCTCCTCCTCATTGTCTTTCTTCGTTGCAGTTTGTCGTCTAATTTGGTCTTACCTTGATTTGGGTCGTTTTTTGGCTGTGGTTCCTTTTCAACCGCCCCATTTTCTTTATCATCCCATTAATATATATCTTCTTGTAACCCAACTTTGTCTTGTATCTTTTTTCAGTCTCATTTCTACCTATTTTTCTTATTTTGGCTTGTATTCTTGTCTCTTCACTTGTTAGATCGCTGTCTACATACATTTTGATTTTCCTTAGCTTAATTTTGTTCTTCATTACTTCCTGTCTTTCTTCCCAGGATTCCATCTATATTAATATTATTCTGTTACCCTTGTTTATGATGATATCTTTTATTGTCTTATATTTGATGTTTACTTCCAATTTTCCTGATATTTTTCTATTACAAGAATTTTATCGCTGGTGTCGAAATCTTTGACTATTATGTTATTTTTTCGTTTTTTCTTTCTCCTGATATTATGCTGTTTTCTCTGGATTTTCTATTATTTCAATTATTTTTTTCTTCCTTTTCTACCACTCTTGCTTGTTTTCTTCCATCTCGGCTCTTAATGTTTGTAATTATTTGTTTGTGCTTTTCACTTCTCATATCTTCTATATTCGTATTAGTTTCCTTCTTTTCTTTATAGTCTTTAGCTTTTGCCTAGTTTTGACTCCGGACCTCTTATTACTTTTTTGCTTCTGTCGAACGCTAATTTCTCTTCTTCAAAGCTGTTATCAGATGACCTTACTATTTTATTTCTATTCATTTATTTTTCTTGTTGTGCCCTGTATTAATGACCCGTCTGGCAGCGCCGCCTTTGTGTTTTGTATAGGTCATTATGGGGAAAAAACTAAAGAACTTTCAATATCCTACGCAGGCACTGAAAGATCTTCAGCACAAATTACAGGTTACTTGGAGTACAAAATCTTAAGAGATTATCGACGAACTGCTAGAATCGATTCCACGTAGAAAAGTGTGTACCAATATCGGATTTTTTTTTTTATTTTAATCAATTGCTGTCTTTTAAAAGTTAAGCTTTTGTGCCAAATTTGGTAAAAAAAATTCTAACTTATTTTGATGTTGTGATTTCCATGTCATTGAATATATATATTTTTTTGAAAATACCCCTAAATATCGTAAATACTAATACATATATTTTCTAATAGTTTCGTCCTAATACCATTATCAACAATGATATAAAGGCATTGAGGGTAAATTGACGATTAGGTCAGGTAACTAGAGCGTTTAATATCGGGGAGTTCCATAACTTGTCGTTATCATTAACTACGTTTTTTTTTAAATAAACAAGCCCATAAAGTAGTACATATATTACAAAAATTATTTTTGTCGAACAGTTTTTCTTTTGATTTAGTTTGGCAAAACAAGTATTTGATATAATTTTGATTGATGAGTTACGTTTACAACTATTAAAAATGTTTACATCGTAAACGAAATGTACATTTAGCAAAATAAAAATAAACTGTAGAGAAAGTGATTTGAAGTTATTTTATATTAAGTATTAAATGTGCTGAACTTATTTATTTAATGTAATACCTTCATTACCTTACTTTATTTAAAAAAACGGCTTGTATACCCTATTTTGAGGATACAATTTAAATTTATATAACAACAATTATTAGCTGAAGATAAATTAGGATATGAGAGTCGTTTCAGTCTTTTCATTTTGTGAAAGTACTTGAACCACAATCAAGCGAGCGCCTATGCTTAAAGCTGCCTTAATTTTCTAAAGTTGAAGTGAAGAACAAACATTCGGCGTCCCTGTTTAGACACAAAGCTTTATAGAGAGGTTTAAAGAAGTACATTAGGTAACAAGCTACTCGAGGAACTTGTATGCCTTCTATTTATCTTTGTCGAGTGGCTCGGTGGAAATTTATAAATTACTTCGTTCTGAAACTCGATTTTTATTATAAACTGTTTAGAAGATAACAATGGTTACTTTATTAAATGCATATAGTGTTGATTTACATAAATTATAAGTGCAATAAAAAATTTAAATTATTATGTAAATTAAAATAATTGTTGACATTTACAGAATCGTTTCATCACCGTAGCCTAATTAAAAAAAAATGATGTCATAATGGTTTATTATGCTTATTAAGACATTAATTTAAATTCCTATAATAAAGATTCATACGACTCATCGATATTATAAAAATTATATTTATTGTATAAATATAGAGGCCACAAAAACTTCTTTTAAACGTTTTTCATAATATTAATATATATTCAGGGTGTACATAAAGTAAGGAATAAAGTCGATTAAAATTCAGGGCATTTTCATTCAGAAAAATGCTCGGTCAAGTGTCTTATTTTTTTTACCGCGCATATTTTGAGATAAAATTCAAATAAACAGGGTGTCCCAAAATTGAGATGGGACCCCTAAGTTGAAATTTTCAAATGTGAAGCCCTATTTTTTTATTGCATTTATGGATTCTTCTTAAAAATCAGAGTATTTTTCATGTAGCATACCCCATGTCGATATTCAGCTTTTTCGAAAAAATAAAACCACAAAATATAGTCATTTTTATAATTTTACATTTACTTCTTTTGTAATTTTTTTATATTAAAATGTGTATTTATGTAAGGTATTTTTATAATTAATAATTAATATTTTATTCAAATTTGTATGTGTAATTATGAATTATTTGACTTGTGTATTATCTACTAACACGAATAAATTGATTGATTGATTGATAGTTTTAATGGCATCAATATTAAGAAACCCATGATATATCCTGTTAATGAAACCTAGGATTTTATAACATTTTTTACCTAGACTTATAATATGTAAACTAAAAGTAGGTTTACGGCCAAAAGTAACAACAAATCTTTCCCAAAGAAACAGTTTGGAACATAACAAGTGTTTTTCTTCACAAAAATTACATATCTGGTACCATCAAAAGTATAGCGCAACAAGTATCAGCTATACATTCATAATCATTGAGTCATTCTCATAAATTAAAAACTCACAGTTTAAGTTTGCATATATACTATCCAAAAATAGTGAAAAGAGTAATGGACATAAAAAAGATTCTCTAGGAATCCTAATAACATCTAAATTGGGCTTAAAATAGGAATTGTTTACTTTAATAGTTTATTGAAAATGACTTAAATAAGAAGCAACTACATTAATTAGATTTTAGTTAATTCCAAATTGATACAAATAATTATTTAACAAGTTATGCTCAAGTCGGTCAAAAGTCTTTTAGATTCTGTATAGTCAACATCAACTTGCTTATTATTAGCCATTTCATTAGATACAAATTGAGTTAAATCACACAAATTAGAAAACGCAGATCGTCTGCTGAAGAAGCTTTGATGGTAATTAGATAATTCTAAACTAACACTGTGATTATTATGTTCACTTAAAAAGTCTGAAAGAAGGTTACAGCCATCAGTAATTTTCAAATTTAAACTTAATCTGGACATATTCGAACTTGTTCACATAATTTTGGAAATATACTAGTTCTAAAAATATGTTGGAAAATAATGATGATGTCAACTCGCGTAAGGAATATCTAACTTGTGTTGAATATATACGCAGATCCCCAAAATGAAATTGAAAGATATATTATAAGTAGACAAATCTGCGTAAAATAGCTTAAAGTAATCTGGAATGCAATTAACAATTTCTTTGGGTATATAGATAAGTAAAACTGAACTTTAAATAGCTTGGAGTTACGTTTAGAGTTGATGTATGTCCATAAATGATTGGGATTTCTTACTTCATATTCAATTTTTCTTACATTGCAACATGAGCAACAGAAATGAAAAGTACAGAAAGTCGACGTAATTCATATGTCTGGTAGACATTTCGGTATTTCCATTTATTTAAGATTGTTGAATATTGATATATTAGTTTAGTTCAGTTTAGGTTATTGACTTTACAAGCTCTACAAAAAATGTACAAAAAATATACATTTATAATAACTTTAAAATTTAATCCAAGGAACCTGATATCTATGTCTGGATTGAGATTCAAGATTTACTGCCTTGTAGAAAATGATGTAAAATGTGTAACATGCCAAGTCAACCTCAACACATTCATAAATTAAAGACCAATCTAAATAATATGATATTATTGTATTGACTAAGAAAATTCACTTATCTAAAATAATATTTCTTAGTTTTTGTGTGTATTAAATTTTATTAATTGGTAATCGTCAAATTGAAGATTATTGATAAGATTCTCTCAAAGGTAGAGAAAGTACTATGGAAATAACGAGGTCAAAAAATTATTGTTTAGTATATTACTATGTTAGATGTAGCAGATAATGTCAAGAAAAGCTTTAAATGCATGTTAAGATTTCAGCGTTCTTCTAATCAGAAGCATTTATCGCTGATTTTTATTATAGAAGTTGTGTTTATTTTTACTTTTACTGTTTCTATTGGCTCAAGAGTGATATGATTTTGTAAGGGAAGGTAACAGTAGTGCCAAAAATCAATGACATCACATTCAACGTCTCTCGGCATACTGCTTTATTGGATAGATCTTGTACAGCGTTGTCACAATAATTATACTAGTCAAAAAATAAGGAAAAAATAAGGGCGTCAGTAATATCAAAAATAATTAGTTTTTTATCTATTAACAACATCCCAACTAGACCAAAAAGAAATAAACACATTACTCGGTAACATTTGTAACGCCTAGTTTAGTAGAAAACCTGTTATGTTTAACTAAATTCAAACTCTTAGTGAGAATATCAGGAGGTATTTTATTGGTTTGAAGATATTGATATTTATAAATTTGTTAGAAATGGCCTCTCTGACAAAGTGATACCTTATATCAATGTGTTTGGCTCGTTTGTGGAATACACAATTTTTGTGCATTCTGGTTATTATTGAAGATCGTTATACATTTAGCATTTTCTACAAATTCATCAAACACACTATACAGATAAATAGTTTTCCTAGAGGCCTCTGATGTCGCGACAAATTCAGCCTCAGTACTGGAGATAGCCACTGATTGTTGCTTCTTACATTCCTACGATACTAAGGAATATGACAGTTTAAAACAGAAACCTATAAAAGATTTTCTATCATTTATATCCGAGGTCCAAGCTGCACCTACAAAACCTTCAAATTTTAGGTTTTCTGTCTTTGTAGACCATAGTTCGAAACAATTATTAAACTGACTTAAATAACTAACACAATAAGAAATGTCTGGTTTCGTAAATACAGCTAAGTACATCAATCCACCTATAAATTGATATGGCAGTTCAATATCGTCTTGTACCTCAGTTTTGATCAATTTCAAGTTATTTTCCATACGTGTGCTTTCAGGTTTATATTCTGTCATATTAAAACGTGATAACAGTTCATCTATGTATTGTTCTGGATCTAAAGTTATTAACATATTACACTGATCAATTTGAATTATCATTCCCGAACATTGTTCTGGTTTGCATATACAGTGTGTCTGCTTAAGTTCGCACCATATGGAAAACTTTTTTATTATTAATTTTACGAAAAAAAGTTATTCTTTATAAAAAGTTCTGCTTGGTCCAAAACTTAAAATACAATCATCAGATATCAAATTTTTTAAGCCGTATACGAGTAATGTCAAGAAATATGAATTCTTCTCAAGAGTAGAGTACCTTTATTTGTGACAATATCGAAAATTATTATTATGAAAAGTTGTTCGGAATGAGAAACTATGTTCTAATATGCAATTTTATCCAATTACATGGAAAAAAATATTTTTTTATCTACAATAACAATGCAAATGTAAATGTAGTTACGTGAAATCTAGGATGCACTGATAAACAAATGATTTCTTGATAGCAAGAATTGTTTGACAGTGAACGTCAAATAAAATTTGTTAACATGCCCGTAATATTAAGTGTGGAAGAAAAAATAGAAATTGTTTTAATCGTTGGTGAAAATTATAAAACTTATCGTAAAGCAGCTGAAATTTTTAATAACAGACATCCGGGGAAAAATATACATCATACATCAGTAATGAGAATTATGGAAAAATTCAAAACATGTGGAGATGTTAAAAATAAATTCACAAACAAACGTCGAAAACCTGTTGCAAGTGATGAGATGAAGTTAAATGTAATGTTATCTGTAGTGGAAAAACCTAAATTGTCTCTGCGAGAAAGGGCATCTTCGCTTCCAGATAAAATTGGTAAAGATACAATATGACAAATTTTTAAAGAAAACAAGTTACATCCATATAAACCACAATATATCCATACTTTAAAACCTGGGGACTACGACAGACGACTAGATTTTTGTTTTCTTTTCCAAGGAAAGCTAGAAGACGATCCTTGTTTTGCTAGGAAAATAATGTTTTCTGACGAAGCTACATTTACGTCTAATGGAACAGTGTCTTCGCAAAATTGTCGATGGTGGTCTGACTCCAATCCTCACTTTACGATTCAAACTCGCAATCAATATTTTTTTAAACTAACGTTTGGTGCGCCATTTACAAGGATACAATAATTGGCCCTTTTTTCTTTCGACAATCTATGACTTCTCAACGATATCTAAATTTGTTACAAAATCAGTTGCATGATTTTCTTCGTGACCTTCAAAGACATGAACGGCAACAGGTATGGTATCAGCAGGACGGTGCAACATGCCATAGTACGATGGAAGTAAGGCAATATCTTGAAAATATCTTTTATGAAAGGTTAATTCATAGACATTCCGATATTTCTTGGCCAGCTAGGTCGCCAGATTTAACCCCATTAGATTTTTCTTATGGGGTTACTTAAAAGAAAAGGTATATCAACACAGACCATTTGCAGACGTAGATCATTTGGAAACAATTATTATGGAAACAATTCAGGGTATAACTCGGAATATAATTAGAAATGTTTTGAGGGAATTTTCTTCTAGAACGGAAACCTGTATTGTGAGAGAAGGCGAATACGTTGAAGCAATAGTTAATTGATGTATTCTAATATGTAATTGATAATTATTGTAAAATAAAATAATTTTTTTATGTATCAACGAGTAAAACAATTGCTACTTTTTTACTTTTTCTTCCACACTCAATATTACCGGCATGTTAACAAATTTTATTTGACGTTCACTGTCAAACAATTCTTGCTATCAAGAAATCATTTGCATCCTACATTTGCATTGTTATTGTAGATAAAAAAAAAGAAAATAAGTTTTTTCCATGTAATTGGATTTAATTGCATATTAAAACATAGTTTTTCATTCCGAACAACTTTTCATAATTATAATTTTCGATATTGTCACAAATAAAAATACTTTACTCTTGAGAAGAATTCATATTTTTTGACATTACTCGTATACTGCTTAAAAAATTTGATATCTGATGATTGTATTTTAAGTTTTGGATCAAGCAGAACTTTTTATAAAGAATAACTTTTTTTCGAAAAATTAATAATAAAAAAGTTTTCCATATGGTGCGAACTTAAGCAGACACACTGTATTTAATTTGTACATGTTATATTTCAAATCAGCTATTGTCACTAGTTTATTCGCACTATTAAAAATTCGACAACTATTTTCATTAATGACATGATTTCCATTTTCAACTAACTTCCCCACTGATAAAAAGTTGGTTGTGAGTTCGGGTACAGATAGAATGTCTTTTACAGAAATGTTGATTAATTATGTTGTAATATTCACTTGTCCCGAGAACTTAACCACTAGTTTTTCATTGTTTGCAACAATTATTTATTTGATATTCGATTCACTTCTATTTGTCATCTAACACTCTTTTGATGATTCCTGTTTTCAATCTTGTTTGTACCTGTGCTGCCATCTTTTGGTTTCCTTATCTTGCTTGCAAAGGAACCAACTGTACCAGTTGCGCTGCCATCTGTTTCTATGTCAAGTAACTTCGTATTGATTTGGTCAGCGGTCACTGCAATCCCCGAATGTTCAATGGCCATTATCATCGGCACAAAACGCTCTGGCAAGCCCACCAAGAGGAGTGAACCGACCCATTCTTCACTACTCTTGAATCCTGTTCTGTCTAATTTTCTGGAAGTTTCGATTACTTGCATCACGTATGTTTTCATTGAACTACAATTCTCATAGCGCATAGAGATTAGATTCCGCAGGAGATAAATTTTCCTTGTAAATCCACTATCTTCACACATTTTCTTCAAAGTATCCCACTCAACTTTGCACGATTGTTTGTCTCTGATGTGCACGAAAAAGGATGTATCCAACGTTAAAATTAACTTTGCTTTTGCTTTAGCTAGTGTTACTGCATCTGTTGCTGTATCGTCTAGACATTTAGTCAGTCCTTCTAAAACGAAAACATTTTCAACCGCGAAACACCATTCCGTATAATTTTCACGACCGATCAGTCAGAGTTCACAGTTAAGGTAGCATAACACTTTTTCGAATATTTCGAGATTTTCGGAAATTCTCCAATCACAAACTCACAACACGTATAGTCCGATTGCCTTAATCCCAGAACCTGATACGATTTTGTAAGAAAGATAAAAATAGTACCAAAGATCACTTACTGTGCACAGGAAAATAATTGACACGTATCACATTCAACATCTCTCGTTGTACGATTCCAGCTGTTCCAGCATATATTTAATACTTATGTATTTATCTACGATCGTACAGAAAGTAGACGCTTTTTGCATCATTGTTCATTGTAAAAGTGGCTTTTTAAAGCACTAGTGCTTTTTTACGTTTTTATTGCACGGTAATGTCAAACTGTTTATATTGCACAGAAATGTCAAATTTGACAGATGAATATATTATAGCACAAATTTTCGACGAAAAACTTAATTTTTTATTAATTGATAGAAATAACTAATAAACTATAAATAAAATATATAATACAAACCAAATGGCAGATTTAAGAACTCTGAAGATTTCATTAATTAAAGTCTGAGCGATTATAATAAAGCGAACATTTTTTCCATAAATAATAATGGCGGCGGACATTTGTGCAACTTGTTTACTGGTTGCTAAGTAACGCTTTCATTAGTGCACTGCGGGTGAAATATGTTTTCATTAATTGAATTATTAAAAATGACATTAAAATATTACTCATAAGAATATATTCTTTGAAATCCTTTACGATCGAAGATAAAATTTTGTAAGGCACACATGTAAAAAGTTTCTTTATTGCACTCCTGGCTTTAAAAAAACTCGCTCGTTCCTCGCTCGTGTTTTTAAACGCCAGTTCGTGCAATAAAGCATCGCTTTTTACACTTGTACCTTAAATAACTATTATCACAGTTTAAAATTATTCTCATTCCTTTATTTTGTAATATTTGGAGTATTTTCAGTAATCCCCCATTTGCTAGGTATTGAAATATAATTTACTACCAATTATTTTTCTGTTCAACTATGATTTAGTTAATAGAAAGAAATCATATTCCTCTGAAAATACGTTGTTATAAAAGTCAGTTTTCTGTTTACTCTATAAGCATTTTGATAGTATAAATATAGAGATGATTAGGCCTGACAGAGTTTTATTAATTGTCCCTTTTACAAGTTTTTCAACGTTATTAAAATATTTTATTATAAGATGCAGTCGAAACTTATTATGTATATTTTATTTTTTTCTGTTTTATATTATTAAGATTTTGATTTCTAAGATTGATTTAGAATTATTCTGCAAAGATGTTTTGAAAGAATTATACTTAATAACTTTTATAATTCACTTTTTTTAACCTAGCTATTGCAGCTTTGTTCTAAATAATATGAATCGTTATTATTATTATTACAGAGTAAACTTTTAAAAGGGCATTTTAAATGTTTACTCTGTAATAAGTTAATTTTCAGAAAATCAAATTTGCCATACGGAATTCTTGATAACATATCCAATTTCATTACACTACACTAGTTAATCCTTCTAGTGAATTAAATAGCCCTTTAAAATAGTTATCAGGCCCTTAAGGCAGCATTTATGGTCCTAATACGGGGAATACATTTTTACGTTGATTTTAGGTTAATAATAATAATAATAAAAACACGCCGGTGGTGGCGCATCGGTTACGGCCCCGAACTGACGTGCAGCAACGTTGATTCGGGTCAGTAGTCGGATGGGTGACCGGTACCATTCACCATTGGGATACAATTAATGGTGCTTTAGAGTGACGGGGGCGATCCTTTAAAGTAACAAGCACACAAATACACAAATGACACATGGCGGAAGGACCACGTGGTTAATAGCCTAACACTACTACTACTACTAGTAATAATAAAAACCAGAATAAAGTAGTAACACACATACAAGACACTATGACTGATTCAATGAATACTAAAGTACAAGCGGAATTGGAAAGGGCCATTCTTGAATTCAAAGTCACGCACCCCACACACCAATACATGATACAAAAATAAAAATAGGTCCAAAAGATTTAGTCAAATTATTCATATACTTAACACACAGATACTGCTGAAACATCTAGATAAATGTGGCATATTTATAGAGCTACATAATCTGATATATTGTGCAGCAGTTGCTAACGAGCCACTAAATACAAGTAATAAAGAATTCATCGATACCCTCAAACAGAAGCTAGCTGCACTTACACAAAGACTTAAAAGGTACAAAGCGTCAACGGAAGAAACAAAATGCACAATTTGAAAACAATGAAAGACAATTTTACACCAGTACACAGGCAAATGCCGATATTAAAAACAATGGGCCACCAACACCAAATAGTCTGCATAAATATTGGTCTTCGCTGTGGGAAACAAGCATGCACCACAATGAGAATGCACCTTGGGTAAAAGAGATTACTGATGCCACCCAGCTCATACACCCAATGGAATTCCAAAAAATAACAACCCAACACGTTACAGACTCTGCACAAGATATACATAATTGGAAAGCGCCAAGTGTAGACATGACACATAACTACTACTACAAACATCTTACCTGCACACATAAATACATAGCCAAATATTTGAAAATTTCATACTACACTCGGAGGAGATGCCTCTCTCCCTTATCCAAGGAATAAAGTATCTGATTCCAAAAGCATCAGACACACAAGATCCATCAAAATACAGGACAAACGTGTTTACCTACAATCTATAAAATATTTACACACCTTATTACTGATAAAATATACAGCCAATGCTAGAAGTACAATATTATTACCGAACAGCAAAGGGGCTGCCGCAAAGGAGCACAAGGCTGCAACGAACAGCTATTGATAGATGCTGTATGCATGGAACAGGCTTCTCATAAGACTAGAAACATGTATGCAGCATTTATTGACTATAAAAAAGCGTTTGATTTGGTGCCTCACAGTTGGCTAATACGCGTTCTGACACTGTATAAAATACAGCCAACGATTGTGTCATTACTACAGCACGCAATGTCTACATGGAACACCAGGCTTAATCTAAAGATAAATAATCATAATATTACAACGCAACAAATACACATACGGAAAGGTATATTCTAGGGAGACTCTTTAAGTCCACTATGGTTTTGCCTGGCAATAAATCCATTATCACATATATTAAACAGCACTCAATATGGATTCGCCATTAAACACAATAATACCACACAACACCGGATCACACACTTAATGTTTATGGATGACATAAAAATCTACGCATCCATACAAAAACAGTTGCATAGCTTATTGGATATTACACATACCTTTTCACAAGACATACACATGGAGTTTGGACTAAGCTAATGTCGCACTCAGACCATCATACGAGGAAAATTAACCCCTCATAATTGTAGTGTTGGTGAGGGCAGCGAGATTGAGGCGTTAGATGACGTAGAGACATACAAATATCTGGGATTTGAACAGACATGAGGCATTACACATAAAGAGATAAAAAAAAGCTTAAACGTACACTCATCACAAGAGTTAGTCACTTACTGAGAACTTACAGCTAAATAATTCATGCTGGTTGTGACCGTTACTAGTCGGTAATCCAGATTTAAACACATATTGAAACACTTACTATGTTTTTACCACAATTAATACATTTATACCGGCGAGAGATTAGTGAAAATTTCCAAATGAGGGTGACGGATTATAAATTACGAATTTCTAATTAGTTTGCCGAAGAGCGGGGTGGAGATTAGGTCCGTTTGTTCGTTGAGGAGATTAATCTACCAGCTCTTAATCTGCGAGAAATAAATATTGAAAGAGGAATAGAAAACCCCATTAACAATGCTAACCTGATCTGGAGGCAAAAGACCCTTCATAGAAGGCACCCCAATGAAGTTGATCAGCCTCATGTCAACAAAGAAGCGTCGCACGTTTGGCTGACATCCTAAAGGCTCTATTCAGAAACTGAAGGGTTCATTGTTGCCATAATAAAAGATGCTACATTAAAAAGCGACTTGTGTCATAAGTGCCACACTAAGCAATACAACATGTAATCTCGGCGTGTTCGATTAGTACACAATCGGACTATAAACATAGACATGACCAAGTTGCCAACATTATACACTAAAAATTACCATATAATCTCAAACTCATCACAATAACACAGTATTTACAGTAAATACACTCCAGACGTCCTACTCGAAAACAGCACACATAAAATGTATTGGGATCGTTCAATTATTACAGACAGGACTGTTGTACACCACAACAAACCTGATATTATACTCATTGACAAAGTAAACAAGTCAGCTTTTTTAATTGATATTACAAAAAATACATGCAGAGAAAATCAGTAAATACTACTATAACTATGGATAAATACTACTATAACTATGGAAGGTGGAAAAGGTAATTACTGTACCAATTATACTGTCAGCAACAGGGGTCATCCCTAAAAATCTTCATAACATCTTAGACTTATTACACCTACCAAAGTACACCTATATAGCGTTGCAAAAGGTAGAAATACTTAACACTTGTCGCATAGTTAGGAAGTTCTTGGGGGATGACAAAACAACACTACACAAACAATCACACTCAATATCCACTGAATCTTGATATGATCCGATCAGTAGATAGCTCCGGCCTTTGCCGCGATAGTAGAACAATAGTAATAATAATATTAGGTGGAAAATAACACTTGTTGTGTTCCATAATGTTTTTATTTTCAGTTGCATGACACGTGTTTCGGTCTTCGCAGACCATTATCAAAGTTAAAACTAATTACAAATGAAAAATGTACAACCATATATAATGAAGCATGTACTTAATTGACGGATAACCCGGGATTAAAATGCCGTCGGCCTGGATTAGCTCATGTTGGTTGTTAAGGACGTTAATACCCTAGTCGATTGCCCTCTTGATCTCTAATCCCTCCAGTAGGTTAAGTTTTATACCTTTTTGCAAAATTTAATCGCCAACATCTCTCCCATGTGGTGTCCAGTGTTCGGATAATCCTGTTGTTGTTTTTCCGTCCCTAATTGATTTTTGATGTTCTTTATAACGGACCTCAAAATGTCTGCCTGTTTGACCTATGTAGATTCCTTTGCAAATAAAACATTCTATCTTATACACGCCTGATCGCTTTTGTTTTTCCTTCGTCTGGATTTTATTGTTCACTAGTCTTCTTGCTAAATTGGATTTATTGTTCTAATTGCAAGGGAATCTGCATAGGTCACACAGGCAGAAATATTGAGGTCCGTCTTTGCAACTTCTAACGATGATGTATAATCCTGTAAGCATGACTGAACGATATTTCGGTATTCAAGATTATTGTATCATCAGTAAATAATATTACATTTGTATTTTCAAAATAGTTAAGTAAATCATTAATGTACATTAGGAATAAAATTGGCCTAATATTGATAGAACACCGAAAGATATATCTAAAGGTGTAGATGTGTGTTGACCAATATTAACTACCTGTTTCCTATTAGATGAATTGATGCAGTAAACCTTATACTTATGGCAATAAAATTGTGAATTTGCAGCTTATTTATAATTATGCGATACGCAATCGTAGGGCTTTGGTGAAGTCCAGAAATAATCCTACGCAATGAGTTTTGTTTTAAAAACTCTCATTTACTATTTCGGTAAGATCAATCAGGGCATCCAACGTCGATCGACCCGAACGAAAAACAAACTGATTCTGAGAAAACAGGTTATTGGATTCAAAGTATTCAACGATTTGGGTTTTTAGATTAGCTTCAACAATTTTTGAAAAAAAATGGTAGTAATGAAATGGGTCGAAAAATGATTCATGTCATTTATATCACCTATCCCAAGCAAAGGGACTACCTTAGCAAATTTGAGAACATCAGGAAATTCTCTTGAAGTTATAATTTTGTCAAATAAGAATGTTAATGGTTTAACCAGAATGTTTAGGATACATTTTATCATGACAGCATTGAATCCATAAATATCCCTTGATTTACTACATTTCAGTGCCTTTTTGCATCCCGAACTTTAAAAGAAAACTGTAAATTAAAATAACTTTCACTTTTTAAATATTCAGTATTATTTTCAGGCTGCAAATTGTTTTCAAGGGCATTCGCAACACTAATGAAAAATGAATTAAATTCATCACAAGTAATTTTGTGATCCATAATATTCGATGAAGATATATGCCTTGCTGATTTATGGTTGACCATAGAGCCTTAGATTTATTTTTAGTGTTATTGATGAAATTACTATTACTAGATTTTTTATATATTTATCTATAATCATCACGTGCCTTTTTCGTTTTAATTGATGGATGCAAGTTATAATCATCATTCGGTAATTTGAAAATCTTACGCATGCTCTTAAGCTCGAAGGTAAATCATTTAATGTTACCATTTTTTCTATTAGGTCTAATTACTTTTGTTGGAAATAATAAATTAGGTAATGTGATTAGTTCATCTATCAAGTGTTTCCATATATGCTGCAGACTTAGTATATCATTGTGAATAAATTCGAAGTTCATATTACTTGCATAATTGTAAAAATTCAATTTTCTCTCCAATCTAAAAGGTTTGGATATAATTTTAGATACGCGAAAAATTTCTTTGTTACAATTATTCCTAAATGGTAACTATGTAAGCAATCCAATAACCAAGTCTCCCTGATATCATTCAAGTGAACATTAAAATCACCACCCAATATTACATTATTTGATTGATATTCGATTCTATTGAGAAATAACATTAAACTATTTAAAAACGTACTAAAGACTATAAGACAATTCACAGACTTTTTTGACACTGAGTTGATAACAAATATCGTCGTAGACATTCACATTCATTTCCACATCTACATAAATTAGATATGATTTTGTATGCAGATTATTTAATTTAGATACTCTGCACTCATGTCCGGTAAGCCAGTATTCAGGTTAGTTTTTAGTCAGAAGAATCGATCAAAAAGTTCGTCAAGAGCTTTGTCAAAAAAGAAATGTATGAAACATTATTCAGGTATAGAATAAGAGATTCATAGATTGGTCATGACTTATAACGTATTTTTCACCAAAAAGCAGCAAAATTTGTTGAATATAATTTGAAAGCGAAGCAATAAAATAATGTTACCACATAAATTATCATTTGTCAGGAGTTCTCTTCAAGGGTGGCAATAGTGACTTAATATAAAACCATATAAGCAGGTCTATGCAATTTAAATCAGGATATTAAATTTTTTTAAGTGATGCCAAATTGTAAAAATATCGTAAATTTCTGTAAAGAGAATGGAAAAATGTGGTTTAAAGAATTCTGACTTCAGAATGAAAAGTGAGTGACTAATCAGATTAAAGAAAGGAAACCTTGCCGATCAGTGTTATAGCTAAATTTATTCGAAATTATTTATATTCTTTACCATAATGACAGTTATTAGATACATAAGTCAATGCCTGTCGGTACTTTAGTATGAGAAATAGTTGTTTTAACTAATAGCTGTGGATATTTGATTGATTAGGCTGTTACTTGGCGAAACTGTAATATGCATTAAAATTAATAAAACACGGATGTTTTAGGAGTTTTGTTTATTTATTATGTAGAGCCTCTACATAATAAAGCAACATTCAAATATTCGTGTTTTATTAATTTAAATTCACATAAGTAATTGTAAGACAACAAGACAACGATACTGAAATGTTCAATATTCTCTAAAATAAAATAATGAAAAGATATCACATTATATCAACTACTACAAATAAAATAGATTATACATTTACTTATATGTATAAGTTGTCGTTATTCTAAACAGAAAAATACATTACATTGTTTAGATTACACTCAACTCACATAAAATATAAGTTTAATATCAATAGGTACTCAGTTTTGTAAGATTCATGTAATAATTAATGTTTTGTTTTTTTATTAAATAATACTTACACTTATAAAATATTTGCAAGCTTATAGGATATATGACAAAAAAAATATGTCACAAGAAATACACAAATTTCATCTAGCCTGGTTAATTAAAAAGATATAAGGAGAGTTTCGAATTGGCGAAAATACATTTAATATATAATAACTAAAATCACTATAGTAATAGTGTGCTACTAACGTGTATAAGATAAATTTTTAGATGCATGCAGACCGTCGAATTCATATAATACGAGGCGCGTGAAATATTCAAATAGGAATTTATCCAACAAAGAAACAGACCGATGATAAATTCATTGAAGTTACGCTCGATATCCGTAGGGACTTGTATGAAGGCTTGAACTTTCCCAAATAATTTTATAAAAGTATGCCAGATGTACAGAATGTTATGTTAGAATTCGCTCATATTAAATTCTTTCGCTAAATATGGTCTTAAGAATTTTGATTAAACTTAAAATGCGCTGGCTTCATGATTATTTTTAGTTTAACTTTTCCAGCAGCAACAATATATAATTATACATTATAATATAAAGTACTTTTAATAAGAAAAATAAATCAAATAGTAATTGAAAGAATTGTTAACTGTATTCTTATTTATATTTTCTAATATCTACTAATAGTTTATTTAAAAAGTTATTAATAATACATTTGAATACTAAACTAATACACTTTCTATGGTTTTGGTAAGTTTATTAGTTTAGTGTTTATCATAAATTACCACGTAGTAACGATCACAACTATTCTCATGATTTATTGATTGTTGAGACACTTGAGTTAAAATCAATTTTCAATATTAAATTTCAAAATCAGACATTGTCATATCTTAATATTCAAATGATTTAAAAAAAATAAATTTTATGTATTTCCCTTTATACCTAATATAAATTTATTCATTTGATGTGAATATAATTGTAATTTATATCAAGAGGCTAATTTCATATTAAGTATGAAGGACCATACATATAATTTCAAATATTTTATGAATAGAAGACTAAAAAATATAAAAAATGGATACACTTAACAATCATTTTTTTGACCTAACAACGTAATTAATCAGCGGAAATAATTGTCTTATGAAGGTAAAATACAAGCTAAATTTCTAATCAAATTATCCAGAGGATATGGAATTTGGAATACCGTTGATCCACCATTTGGTCGACACCAATTGTCTGTTATCAACTTAAGTAATTAAGATGATTGCATCGCATACAGATAGTTTCAGTTGAAATTTACCGCTCACATAAAGTTTGGTAAGTAAGTTGGGTAATTCTCGTAATTTCTGTGTCCAGCCGTCAAGAATTACGTGGTAATGTATAAATGAAACCTGTAACTACTCTAAGAAGTACTATATTAAAATTTTCCATCAATCCATTTAAATATGAATTCGGTGTAAATTATAAAAAGAAAATTTACCAGTAGAAATAAATATTTTCAATCAATAACTTTAGATAAAATTTTCGTAGCAAAACCCGAGTATAAATTTTTACGCCCTTCTATATTATATACTTCGAATAAATATCATAAGATACAAAGAAAATGTTAACGGTGGAGGCTTCTACTTCATTACACATCGTAATTCACAAATTAAACACTTAACTTTGTTAACTTAACTTTATATAAAATCCTAGTTATAAATACAATTATTTTTCTTTGACAATCATAAAATACCTATTATTTTGAAATACATAGCAAGTTGACCGGTTTTTTGTAAATAATAAAATAGTAACATTAATTTCATGTGTTTTTATATAAAATATTATCACTTAGGGTAATTTTTGTAGATAATCCATACATGTTTCATTATGTACTCCAAATTAATAACATTTACATAGGTATTCTACAAATTTGTTTTCTTTTGACATTTATTTAATATTTTATTTTAATTGACACTCACATTTATTTAATAAATAATTGAAAAATATATTTTTAATAAATATTGCTATTTGCTTAAACATTTACCATACATTACTACCTCCATAATAAATAAGCATGAAGGAATTTATAAAAAGCTGACAGATTTATTATATCTAATTACTTCTACAACAAAAAACGCTTCTAAAAAAGTTTCTATCAAATTTATATAATAAATAAGCAATAAGCTACTCTAATGTTATTTCCTATCTTTTATTATTTTGGAGAATAATATACTAAGGACTCTATTAAAGTGTATCTACAGTGTCTCCCTTATAAAATAATGTGCAACAGGCTCGAACATATTTATCGCTAGAAAAAAATGAGTAGTTCTTGAGAGATATTTTATCGTTCTCTATGATACTTGTAACAGTAATTGGCTTATCAGTTACCACCGTATAGACTGAACTTTTTCATATAAAGAAACTTGATAAATCGTCGCCTACGAGATATAGAAATATCCTCGTTTTAGCAATTATCTCTATACCTCGAGGATATGCATTTTTCGCAATTAAAAAGATCAATATAAAAATATTAAATTCCAGCCTCGTTGCGTAATTCTCAAAGGGATTATAAAGCACATATATCTCTTGGGAATGTTATTTACCATTAATGCTCGCTCAGATTTAAATTATGTTAATATGCATTTAATTCGTGGCGCTGATTTAATTTAATATTTTTAAAAGTTTTATTTAAAAAAATAGCATTCATTAATAATAGTATGTGGTATATAGACATAAATAATACATGATATTTAAGATCAAATTAAACTTATAATCATTTCCTAAGCATTATGTATTTTTTATTTTCTATTAATTTAGTTTCCTTGATAACAAACAAAATCTTTCAAATATACATAAAAAAAATAATTTAGAATCATGAATTCACAGCAGTTCATTTCTTTCTAATGAACTTTCTTATGCAAAATGAAATATATTTACAGAAAGTTACTATATTGTATTCCTTTTAAATGAAAATTTCTTACATTTCATCATATGATTTTAACGAATTTATTTTAATTCGCAATCAAGATTTTGTCACAGTTTTAATCTTTTCAATTATTGTTTTATATGTCACAACACAAACGTGCTATAAGACCAATATTTCAATTAATTAGTTCATTTACTTATTATAAAATAATCTTAGTTTTTATATACTAAAATAATCCAAGAGATGTTCATGTGTTGTTTATTTTTATTTAATATTGTAGACATTGCTATTTTGATTCTTTAATTTAAATGTAATTGCATTTCATTGAAGTATGTAAAATATTACGCTAGTTGAAAAATGTTTCATAACATCTCAGTGCATATTAAAAAATAAGTAAATTATTCACAAAAATAAAGTGAAGTATGAAACTGCCACCAGCAACATGTTTCTTCTCTGTAGGGAATAATCCAATTAGGAGCTTGAGTGACGACACGACAGTTACAGCTACATTTTCCTGAGTTTATTATTTTTAATTTACACATATTAAAAAATATATAAGGTTACATTTTGTAGGGCTATATATACCAAACAATTTTGAGAACTTTACATCATATGCTTAAATTGTTCAAGTAATATATTTGTCACTTTATATGTTACCTATAAAATATCATACGTAAGAATATAGTTAACTTTAAAAATTAATTATAACTATAAAATCAACAATATCAATAAGTAAATATGAAAATTCTTTTGAAATTAGTAAGGGTTAAATTTATAATTCTATGACTTAAGGTATTTAAATATTTCAAACCAAAAAATTTAATCCTGTTTGAGTTATACAAACAAAGTAAAAATTGGGATCAATTTGTGATTAACGATGTTTAACGAAGTAGAAGCCTCCATCGTTAACGAGTTAATCGTATATTATGTTTAATTTTTAGTTTTTAAATTTTCTAAATTTAGATTTATATATAGAAAGGATGCAGGAAGGCAAGATAGGTACGCCAAGATTTTTATAAACATTTTCGTTATCTTTTTTTTTGCTTGAGTTTATCTAATATCTTGCTTTGTCTTGCAATGCAATTGCCATCCAAAATTTGAGATCTACAAACAGCATGACTCCATACTTATTTGGAGAAAAATATTGTGAAAAAATATAAAAACTCACCGATCCTATTGGAATATCTGTCATACATTAAAAGAAATTGGAATAATATTAAACAGTTCTAAGTTGAAAGGATTAAATATTTATATAAATCATGACCAAACCAAATAAATATTCTCAGATACCACCTAAAAATCGCCAAGGAAAACAGAGACAATATATGCTACATAAAAGCGGCAAATTATTTATAGATTCTAATCACTTTGGTATTTTTCGTAAATGAAATACGATAACACTTTCAAATATTTATTTTGCCGTTCGCGACAATTGTTTCGACACACTGTGTCTTCTTCTTATTAGCTAATAACTATACCTCAATTACATATATAGGAAAAGAAAGCAAAAGTATTAGCGAAACCAAATCTAAAACCAAAAAAACTGAAATGGAATGGATAAGTTAACTCATATCTCCTAAAATAAATAAAGCAATATATTTCTCATCCACTAACTGCAATATGTGAAGGGAAATGGCCATCACTATTTAAAAATGCTATAGTTAAACCAGTATACAAAAAGGGAAATAATGATGATATTGGTAATTACAGGCCGATCTAACATCGGGAAAGTCTTCGAGCATATCATTAAAGACAGTATCGCCAGCTTTTTCAATAAGAACAACCCCTTGAACAAACATCAGTATGATACTAGTGCGGTGTGGGGTTTCCCAAGGAACGGGTTTGGGTCCTATTTTGTTCTTAGTGTATGTCAATGATACATTTGATATTAAATCAGAAGGAAACTTGTTAGCTTTTGCATATCAGACGTCCATATTTTACGAAGATTCGAGCTGAGAGGAGTTAAAAGAAAGGCTAAAGTAGATTTGCGAAAAATATTTGAGTACCTGAACTCTAATCTATTGCTACTAAAAATCTCCAAAACCAAACTTATACATTTCACCTACTTATAATAATCTTCCAATAAATAATAAAAAAGCTGAATATCGACATGGAGTATGATACATGAAAAAGACTCAGAATTTTACGAAGAATCCATAAATGCAATAAAAAAATAGGGGTTCATATTTGAAAATTTCAACTTAATTTTGGGACACTCTGTATATTTGAATTTTATCTCAAAAAATGCGCGTTAAAAAATAAAAGAAAATGTCCTGAATTTTAATCGAATTTATTCCTTACTTTATGTACACCCTGTATGTGAATCACTTCTATATGACATTCGCATATTTGTAACGGGTGTCCAACAATTATTGCAGTCCTGGGTGGCATTGGAATCAAAAACGTAAATCAATTCTTTCATGTGCCAAATAAATGAACTGACATGTTAATTGTCAAACATAACCTAAATGTGCATTAAAAATGTCAGTTCATTTATTTGCAACATGTAAGAATCGACCTACGTTTTTTATTCCAACACCACCCGGGACTGCAATAATTGTTGGACACCCTTATTTATATTTCAATAGATAATTATTCCTGTAATTATTAAAATCTATTTCTATTTAAAAATCTGGTATTTGCACCTTTAAAGTAAACTAAGATATTATCAATATACCTAAACAAATATTAAAAAATGTTTCTCTGCAAAAAATTTTGGATTACTGTAAAAGGGTTTAATGAAGTGTAAAAATGCCCAACAAGAATTTAACCTAGAAACATCAATCTAAAATGCAATATATACAACAAGTAGATATTTTTAAAGCTCCATGCTAAATAAATCAATATATCTCAAATAAACATACATTAAGCCATAAGTTTAATAACTTCATCTAAATATTCTTTTTAAACAAGACTATAAAGAAATTTGTTACTGGAAGATTTATTTTATACACTTGGAAAACAAACACTAACACTTTCTTCACAATTTAAATTGAGAAGGAAGTGTTAGTGATTGTTTTCTAAGTATATTAGAACATAAATGCTGTTACTTGTTTGATTTCAATAAAAATATTATCAAAAAATAATGTTTAAGCCATAATAATAGTTTATTTATACTGCTAATATTATTATCCTATATTGTTTTATATCAATTTCATTGCTATTGTTTCTCGTCATGACAAAAAACCGTAAAATGAAGGAAAAATTACTTCAAATCATTCCCCAATTTTAGTGGACCAAGTTTAACCAAAAGATTTAACAATCTGCCGTCAAAAGATGAAAAGTTTTAGTTTTAAAGCTTTAGCAGTTTTTGAAATTTCGAATTTGCAAAGGATCACAATTAAAATAGTAAGTAAAGGTAAGGGTGTAAGAAGTAAAAATGTAGATCATTAAATTAAAAAACTCAACAGTTCTAAATGTGCCATATCGAAACACAACTGTTTATAAATCGAAGTAAAATAAGGTAATAATTTACCTAAATTTTATTGATAGTTAACAGATGGCTTCAAGCCACATTATTTTAAAAATGTTAATAATAATAAACATCTTTATTTACAGAAAAAAAAAGAAAATAATTTACATGTAATTAACAATATGACAATGCAATACAATTTTTTTTTGTCAAACGGCTATCGACCCGCGGTCTTTCAGCCTGGAGTTAAATGTCTTACAAACGTCATGATTGCTAATTTCTAACGGAATTAACTGACGATTGTTCTTCAAACGTCGTGATCAGTAATGTCATTATGAAATGCGGAAATGTACTGATGAATGGTGATTTCTGGGTATTTGTTTCGAGGTGTCATTAAAGAATTACGAGGGATATACATGTGGTTAAGGATGTCAATAGTGTTATGGTTAGTTAGTTAATTTTTGAGCAAGGAATGTAAGGTGTTGTTCAATGGGAGTTAGGTTTGCTAATTGGTACAGGAGGGTGTTAGATGGGTTATGTATGGGGTTAAGGGGATGTCTAATTTTTGTAAAAGTACGAAGGGCTGATCGTTCAGATACCTGAATACATTTAAGAGCGGAAGGATGGGATTTATAGAATACAGAATCAAGGAGATCATTTTATAAATATGTACTGCAGTTTTTGTTAACTATGCCTTGGTTTTTATAGGTGAGGCTTCTAAAATGCCGAGCTCTCTTCTTGACAACCCTCGCTTTGAGGATTTGGGCGTGTGTTTTAAAAGTTAATTTGGGATCATAGATTATTCCAAAGATTATATGGAATGGATAATTCTGTGAACGGTGAAAAGGGATTAGGAGTTGGGATTTATTAGGATTAATGGTTACTCTCCATTTTGCAAACCAGAGCTGAATGGTATCAATCCTTGTAATGTGGTAAATGCTTTTTGTAAGGTGGGGGCATGTAATATTAAAGCAGTATCGTCTGCGTATAGAAGTGGGTAGTATGAAGGGTTGGTGTATTGTGGATCAGGATTATAGATATCATAAACATAAATGTTATACAGGACTTGTGATATGGAAGATCCTTGGGGAACACCTTGTTGAGGAATAAGAGGGCGTGATAGGGTGTTTCGGATTTTAACTTGTAGGAGCCGATTGGATAAAAAGCTGTCAATTAAGTTGAGGAGATAAGGCGGGATTTTTAGGAAATTACATTTAAAAAGCAAACCTCGATGCTAAACTGAGTCAAAAGCGGATTTTTGGCGTTCAAGATGTGCTGTTTGACAGTTAGAGGTAAGGAAATGGTAGGGAGGTGGAACGGTGTTCAGGGGAACCAAATTGATAAGGAGGGATATGGTGGAATATAAGGAGCATTCGTTTGCTTTTAAGAATGTTTTCGAAAATTTTACCCAAGATCGGAAAAAGGGTAATTGGGCGAAAACTTGACACGTCTGATGTATCTTGGCCAGTTTTGGGAATGCATGTGATAATACCCTTCTTCCACTCCTTGGGTATGGTGTGGGACTGGTATATGTGATTGAATATGTTTAGGATATGTTTATGGATGTTATCAGGGAGAAATTTAAGGATTACTCTAGGAACGTTGTCACAACCAGGGGCCGTGTTTTTACCTTTATCTTTATGTAGGCAATTAAAATATTCTTTCTCTTTTATATCATCATCGGGTGTATCGGATATGGGAGTATTTTTAAAATTGTCGTACCAAATGTTTACAGTGTTGAAAAAGTCATTGTCAAATATGTCATTAACTGTCATAGTGTAAAAAAGGTTAAATGAAAATAATTTTTAGGTTTTTATACCACTATTTATTGTATAATATACACAAACAAAGTTTACAATATATTATCAATTTTGACACAACTATAGTTTCGACCTTTGCAGGTCATTATCAAGTGTTGAATGAAGAAGAATACAGGGTGTTAACAATTCATTCAACACTTGATAATGACCTGCAAAGGTCGAAACTATAGTTGTGTCAAAATTGATAATATATTGTAAACTTTGTTTGTGTATATTATACAATAAATAGTGGTATAAAAACTTAAAAATTATTTTCATTTAACCTTTTTTAAAATGAACTACTACATAGTAACGGTCGCTACCATCATTGTCATAGTGTAGCTTCTGCCAAAATGGTCTGCAAAAGTATTTGCTATTAATTGTTCGTCCGTAATTAAAGATTTCGAAATTAGATCATGTATTTTCTATATCAAGTCTGTTTTTCTGTATTTGGTATTTTTTTTTTATTTCGTTCCAGTATTCTTTGGTAGCCCTGGGTTAAGATAGTTATATGTGATAATTTGTTTAACAAGAAGACAGAGCAGTGAACATCATAGAAAAAAATAGTATTACCAGTTTTCAATTAAATAATATAAAAGATGACAAAAATTAGGACTTATCATTAAACATTATTACCAAAATACGTATAAAATAATCGAAATGATTTTCTAAAAACCTAAAGAATCAGCAAAAATGATCAAAAAGTGATAAGCTCGCTATCTCGCAATGTAGTAATTTGACTTAGAGAACAAATAATTTTTTATCTGTTTCTGCACTAGAAATCATTCTTTAACAGATAACACTTGTTAGTATATTTGTTCTTTCCTAATTTTTGTGGCTGACTTAATCATGAATTTTTATCTATCTAAAAATATATAGTTCATAAAAGTATCAATACCATAAGAATAAAAAAATGTAATTAAATAATAGCGCCAGGCAAATATTTAGTCAAGTGCAAAGTGTGTAATATTTGTGAAACAGAAAAATTAATCACTTGCTTCATTTGTGCCCTAAAACAATAATTTTTGTGTAGTCTCAAATGAACTACAACTGCGATCACTGCATCATTTAATTTCTGAAACGAAATTTATCCCAAATTTCAAATAAAAATTCGAAAAACCCAAGCTGTAACATAGAACCAAATGATGGTCTTCTTAATATAGTTTATTAAAATAGTAAATAATCTTGATAAAGATGTCATAATCTTAAAAACTAATAATTTATTAAATAAACAATGATCCGTTTTCAGGTCCCCTGAGTCCATTCCATTGATAACTGGGAAAAAAAATGTCTGTATGTGGCTGTCTGTCGGTGGGCGCTGTATTTCAAAAACGAAAGATCCTATTGAGATGTAACTTTAAACAAAAGCTTTTGGTAAACATTCATAAACCGAAAGTGGATGTTTACTCGAAATGTTTTTTTTCTCGATATTTTTCTAAATATGAAAAATATTACAAAGCCATTCAAACAAAGGTTAAAGATAATGAAAAACTAAATAAGTTTTATTCAAATATTATTTTCATAAAGTTCTTAATTTACGAAAAAAAATAAAAATTAAAAATTTTGACATTTTTTGGGTTTTGCTAATAAACTATAGGAATTGCATGAAAATTTTATAACAAGTAAATGTAAAGAATCCGAAACTGAGCAGTTTATTAAGAATAGCCTTTTTGCGTAAACCTCATAGTTTTTGAGTAAAATATAGGGAAAATACCATGATGACCATTTTTTAGCTTGGATTCGAAGAAAAAAGTAAAGAAAAACATTTTATCCTATCAGGGCACTGCCAAACAGACGATCAAATACAAACTTTTAATATAGTAAATTATAGCTTAACATCAAACTGTTGTCGTTGTAGTCAAATTCATGGTAGAGTTGTCATTTATTACACATTCTTTAAACCGTATAGATATATTAAATTTATCTACAACAAACAACTTTAAATATGCAGCAATAGATATCAACTTTAAAAGAAAAAAAGTAACATTTGTAACCATTTACATATCATATAGTGCTGATATTAGTATATTTTCTGAAAAGTTGGAGTTATTAGTTTTAGTCTTAATACCAAATAATAACCATTATTTTATATCAAGAGATTTGAATATCGTTATTTATTTTATAAGAATGGCGTACAAAGATATAATAAAGAAAAAGTTAAAGATATTTTGTGACCAAACAATATAGTACATAAAATCAAATCTTTCGAAGAGTTTTATTGTAATATTTTACTACTAAAAGAATATACTAGAATATTTAAAAGCAATAGTTCTTGTATAGATAGTGTTATAACAAATTATCAAAATGCAGTCGATACTCAAGTAGTGAATACTCAGATCATTTGTCGCAAATAATAAGTTTCTTTGAAAATGCTAATACTAAAAATACGCGAATTATCAGAAAATAATTAATTTAGAAACTGTCTGAAAAATGTAGAACAATGAACATATATGTATATTTATAAAAATGTGAATAATCAGTTTATTTTATTTATGGATATATTTCTTCAGCATTTCAATGATTGTATTCTGTTAAAGTTAAATACAATTGCACATAATAAAGTGATAATAACAGTATAATATTCACCTTAAATACAACAAAGTTAATGATTATAACAAAAATGCAAAAGCTTTGTTGTATTTTAGGTGAATGTACTGTTGCTTCATCAAATAAAAGTAAAGCTTTAGGATCAAGAGTGGATCTTGATCCTAAAGCTTTATGGGAGGTTTGGTCAGTAGCTCCTGAAATCTTCTTAATAATTGAAGATTTCAGGAGCTACTGACCGAACCTCATTTAAAGTAAAATTCACTCTTGATCCTAACAGATTCAATGAAGACTTCATAACTCTTGAACAATTAAAAACCTAATAACACCATGTTAACACCATGTTAACACCATGTTTTTATATCCCATGTCTCCAAAATAATTAGAAGAAATTATTCGAAATATGCCTATGTACGAAATCAATGGAGTATCATCGTTTATTCTTTAAAAATTGCCTGGATAGTATTTAAGATCATCTGTGATTTTTTTGATTTAATAAATGATTGCTTAATAGTGTTTTCAGAAGAAATTAAAGTTAATAAGGTTTTTTCATTATTAAAATATGGAGACCTAAAAGATTAAGAAAATTATAGACCCATAAGCCTCATATTCTCCTTCTCAGAAATTTATGTATGTAGTTATCAAACAAATTATATATTATTTATACAAACATTATATAAAGTCTAATATCAACATAGTTTTACATCTAATATAAATCGCACTACAGCTTTGTATAATTTCACCAAATTCATATATTCATCTATTGAAGACGGCCAAATACCAAGCAGTTACTGCTTAATTAATTCAAAGCAATTGATTGCATTGATTACATAATATTCTCAAAACTTTATCAAATCGGGTTTAGAGGTGTGGTACACAAATGGCTAATATCGTATTATATTTGGTAGAAAGCAAATTGAAGAGATAAAGCAAGAAGTAGGACTCGTGACATATTTAGAGCGATCTACTCAAGGGAAACATTTTCTATCTTTATTATTTAACATATGGAATAAAGACTTATTTTTATTTAAATAAAATTTTTATTATTAATTATACTAATGATACCAGCATAATTATTAAAGGTAACAATAACTGAATTACGGAGTACTAGAATTAGAAAAATATTTAATTGGTTTGAGAATAACAGTTTGGTTTTAAACTAGATTAAAACAAATTGTTATCTTATATAAGAAAAATTAACTAGTTCATACATCAACGGACTTACATTTCGGTGATTATAAATTTGTTGTTAATTATTTGGAAGCAAAACCATAAAATCAATTTGTATACCCTATTCAAAAACATACCATTACAAAAAATGTCCAAAATATCGTAATATGAAATTTTATAATACATTACCGAAGAACTTTAAACAGAGACCAATTTTTTTATATTTTGAAAGGGAAGGTAATTGAGATGTTACTAAATGTCGAACCATACAATTTAGATACATTTAAGTTTTGATCACTTTAACATTTACATTAATAATTCTCTTTTTGACGCTAGTATGTATATATCACTGTATATGTTAGTAAGAATAAAAATAATTTTTGTAAAAAAGTCATGAAATTCATCTAAAAGGTGAATAAATTATAAGAAAATTAACGCAACTATTATTTTAAAGAAAATAATATTATTAGGGTTGAAAGATCACCGGTCGATAGACAATGGAAAAACAAGAAGAGAGGAAGCATAGTAATTGCCCTATTATCATATGTAACACTATTTTCCAATAAAGATGATCTCTCTATTATTATTATTATGAAAATAATTATAATAAATTACATTTTATTTTTATTTAGAAAATAAATTACTGTCTCTTTTATACAGATACTATGAATGTTCACTTTATAAAAAAAAAGTATAAATAGAAAATTGAAATAAATAGTCCCTGGTTATTTAACTTTATAACTACAGGAAACTCTCTACAATAAATATAATAATAATCTCTGACGTATTTTACTAATTGTAATCACTGTTATAGGAGGTTGCATTGATTAGAAACAGTATCACCTAAAATTGTCAGTTCATTTTGATTCTAATTACGATTTATTTATTTTTTAAATTTAAATAATGATAACTTATTTAATCACATAACAATCTGCAATTTAATAATAATTGAAAAACACAACAATAAATAAATTCTCAATATATTTGAGAGAACTGTATGTGCCAAACAACAATTAAATATGCATTTGAAGTTTGTTTTGGATGATTACAGTTGATATGAAAAAAATTGGCCTTATACCATTCAGAAATCCTATAGTTCGTGATTTATTGAATGGTATAAGGCCAATGATTGATTGTTTACTCAATATGTTATAAAGGGAATAGAACACGATGCTTAATGGTCTGTTCATCTAGATATAATTAAACCTCCCCGGTATTGGATAAAACTTATGATGTAAAATAAATAAGAAAATAAATTATTAGTAAATAATAAAATTATTATCAATATGAATTTGTTGAGTTATGTGAAGTTTACTATTTAATTAATAAATAAACACAGTTATATTTCTTACTTCACTATTTTATTTAATGTACATTTAAATCACCAGTTAACTATTGATAATAAACTCGTAGTGTTCGAAATGTACATTTAGTGATTAAATAAAATAGTGAAGTAAGAAATATTAATCAAATAAAATTATTATGATTTAAAACAAAACTTATTATAAACTTGCAAAAAGTTATCAGCACTTAATAAACATACAATTTATAAAATATATACAATGCCTTAATAAGACATTAAATCAAATACAGATATTCACTAGTGTACATTTTATTTAACTTTAGGCAAATCTATTACTAAAAACATTCAAACTAATTGTAGTGGTTTCCTATCGACCAAGTGTGCTTTCAACTGTGTTATTTCTGCAGTTATCTGTGCTGAACAAATAGGGATCTGTGTGGTCAAGTGTCCACTCAGCAAACGTATTCAATTCCCGCCATGTATTTCACCGTCTACGGTATACTAGGAATTTTTTTAAAGTATAATTAATATTTGCTTATATCAGCACACGGTACAATTGTAAACGTGGCTTTCCTTATCTCTATTCGGACTGTCGAATGCGATTTCGGAAGATAGTCAAAGATGCGATATAGTAAATTGAATCCAGGTTACGAATCTGCTGTAGATTAGTCGCCCGGCAAGCTGAGGGTCGTGGATTCAATTCTACAGACTTGTCTTTTTCATTTTTAAATTGAAAGAAATGTTTATATGCAAATATATGAAATAAAATCAAATACAGAAGTATGTACCAGGTAAAATAAAGAATGAATAATGATAGGGGTAATAATTCCAACTAACGGGAAATTGGACAAATAGACAATATATAAACAATACAGAAAATACACAAAATAGAAAAAAAATAGAGGAATAAACATATTTTTTAAATAGATCATGCTTAGTTTATTTAATTTAATTTGGTTTTCTTTTATTTACGGAATCTCCTTTTTTGAAAATTGCATAGGGATAGGGTGCGTATTTAGATTTACGATCTCTATTAAAATAAATCAATTGTGGACCTGAAATAACTATAGAATTATTAAATAGCAATAATGCATTCGCAACATAAATATAAATACATGCGGACATAGTTTGGGTCATCAGCATTTGCATGAGTATTTAATGATGTCGATTAAGTTAATTTTTGCTTAATTACTTCAATAAAATAAAATATTAATAATTTATAAATGTAACCATAACAAAACAAAATAAGTAAAATTAATCAAATTTAATAAATAAAATTTATAACAGAATATACCACAAAAACTTAAAAATTAATTATATTAAATTAAATTAAAGATTGATTTATAAATTTATTGTAACAGCTTTTCTTTAACTAAACTATGTTTTTTTGTTTAAATATTCTCTTTTCACCAATGTACAATAATAAATCTGTTATAGTGTCAATTATTTACTTCTTATATGTTTGTAAACATGAGAAATGGTTTCACTGTAAGAAAATAATGTAAAAATCAAAACAAGCCGCAGTCAGAAAAAAACACACTGCAAATCAATAGGGGTAGCAGATGCTGCTAAAGTCGATCACACTCACATAGAACTGTCGTAAACGTATATATGTGTTTTTATATATTATCGTTTAAAATTTACTGAAAATATATTACGGGCACAGGCAAACGTACAATAACTTGGCTAGTTTCCAACGTGATACAGATTTTCATTATTCATACCATTTCAAAAATTGTATTATATCATCCTTGATTTATTTTCTAATAACAAATTATATTTAAAAAAATTCAAGTAAAAATTAGGACTGTTTCAATCATAAGGATTTAAAGTATATAACTGATATGAATAAAATGTGTATTTATTTATAAACTAAATAATCTTCAACTTTTATTAATTATCGTTTATTTACACACGTAATATGTAAATATTTATACTATGTAATATGTTCAAAATAAAAAAATTATCAACTCTTTTACAAAGTGACAAATTTTATTCTTGACCCTATTTAATACTAGTTACAGTATACATTTAACTCCATACTCTAACTAGTCACTCGCTACATTATCTGATATTCACAATTTATTTATACATCTTTCGATTTATTCTCTACTTAGATGCCTCTATACAGACATTAATTTTTCATACCTCTTTCATTCACTGCAGAATTACTAGTAGCAAAAGATAATATCAATATACTGTATCGCCGGTTGCCTAATTTGATAACGCCACTGACTTAATTCTAAGTTATTTTTACTAAAATTTACAAAAGCCCTAGGATAATCACTAAAACCTGCAATTTATAATCAGAATCAATTTCAGTTTTACTTTGTCTAGCTAAATATTATAGTTATATATCGTTGTAAGGTTAAATTGACACTTTAATTATGAGATAATTGCTGGTAAGTACGTAATTGTGGCTAATTATTATAATATAATTGTGGTCATTGGATAATCAAAAATACTTATTGGGCACAAGAATATCTCAAAAAATATATGCATAGACAGGCATTTTGAAAGATCAAATTATTGCTCATAGTTTGTGAAAGAATATTAAATTTAAAACAAACTCTAATTGAACATTCTTAACTTTACTTTAGCAGTTTTGTTGTAACGCAGATGGTACATATATCTCTCTAAAAATGAAAATAAAAATATATATTTTATAAACTTATCAACTGTTTAAAATTTTAACTATTTTTTTCGTTTAATGCCATCTATTTTAAAGAAACCTTTAAATGATTCTTTCTTAAAGATTTCAACTGAGATTTTTTAATTTGTCACGATTTAAATTGTTTTATTTTGTCAAACATCGAATTTTTAAAGATTTCTTAAAGCAAATTTTAGAAATGTTTTAATTTAACTTTTAAAATGAGATAAATGTACAACGTTTCAAAGCTTCTACAGTTTATCTCGCTGAACCATTGACTTATTTGATTATTCTTACTATGGAAACAGAAATGTTTCCTGACTGCCTTAAAATTGGAATATTAAGACCTACTCGTATATGCAAAAACGGAGACAAAAAACTTTACTAATTACAAACCTATTGCACTACTCGTTGTGTTTTCAAAAATTCTTGAAAAAATCATATCTAAATGCTTAATAAATTATTATTATAATTTCAATCTATTTAATAATTGTCAACATGGTTTTCTCAAAATTAGAGCAATGAATACCGCCCTATTTGAGTATATATGCATGGTTGCAGATGCCTTGGAGATACCTATGGTGATGTTTCTTGGCCTCTCCAAAGCATTTGATACCATGAATCACAAGTTGTTAATTAATAAATTGGATCACAACGGAGTCAGAGCCTTATGTTATTTAGAAAATAGGAAACAGATAGTAAAAATTGATAACGTCTACTCCACTCCACTATACATAAACTTAGGGGTACCCCAGGAAACTATTTTGGGACCAAAATTTTTCGTCATTTATGTAAATGATCTACAAAATACTATAAATTCAATACATAAAAAATGGTGACATGCTGACGACACTGGTATATTAATAATTAATAATATCATGCAAGATCTTATTCAAAACTCGAATTTCTTATTTTCTACTATACAAACGTAGATGTTCGGAAATAAATTGATATTAAACCAAGAAAAAACGAAAATAATTCTATTAAAAACATAAAATTAAAATATAGAATTAAAAAGAATTAACTTAAACAGATTAACATATCAACCTAGTATAAAGACTAAAGCATTGAGAATCTACGCAGACAATAAGCTAAACTGGAAAGAACACTGCACAAAAATAGTTAGTAAACTAAATTCCGTTTGTTCATGAAAAAAACCTTTGACATTAAAACATTAATTATGTTATATAAAGCAAACTTTGAATCCATATTACGCTATGGTGTAATATTTTATGGGACAAGTACTGCCACTAATCAAATATTTTTAAATCAAAAGGAAGAAGAATAATTTTTCAAAAATAAACGTAAATTTAATGATTAATCAAAAATAAAACATTGATATGGCACAAGGAATTTAAATAATTATGACCTTCCAGCACATAGACTTAGTTTATATGAAAAATCACCAAAATACAGTGGTATAAAAATGTTTAATAAACTGCCCACTAATTTAATAAGTATACAAAAGTTTAAAGAATTTAACAATAAATTCAACCAATATTTGAAAGATAAGGAAATCTACTAATTAACAGATTTTTTAAATTGCATTTTCTTATACCCCTTTGATTTTCCCCTTAATTTGAATTATATTTATGGAGTGTTTAGTTGTGAATTACTTATATATTCATTTATCTCAAGTGTCTGTTAGTTTGGATATAAGTTTCTTTACTTATGTTATTATTATTTTTTAGGTTTTATTACTTTTTCATGTAATACTGCTTTTGTTTTGACGTTTTCATTTTAGAAAAGTGTACAGTAATTTTATGAATGTTTTCAGAACTGAATAAATGTATATATTATTAATTATTATTATTAAGCAAGTTTTACAGTGCATGTTTAGACAATCCTGAACAAATGTTTATTTGAATAGAGATATCTATTAGGTTTCACTGAGTTTACTTATGGTTGGTGATTGATCCACATAATTAGAATAAATATTACAACGCCTAAACAATAATGTCTCATTAATGGTCTCTACTGATGGCTTAAACTAGCATTCTATTTACGCGAATTCAACTACTGAGCACTCTTAAATAGGTCGAAACTGGTTCTTAGCTGTTGTTGACAGGGAAATAATAATATTATGTTTGTATTATTTTTAATTGGATTTAAGAAAATTTTAATTGTTTTTTGGTTATAATACAACAGGTAAAATTTATTTTTTAGAAATTATTGAACTATATTTAGCAGATTTATAATCATATTAAGTTGACATTTTAACTATTTTTAAACAAAAATTGTGTTTTCATATATTTCATTATATTTTTGCATTTTAAATTATTTCTGTTTTAAATTAATCAGTATATCCTTTAACAAGTGTTTTCATATATAGTCTGTTCGTTGGATCTTCCGTCATAAACTATCGCTTCGAGAAACGACGCAAAAACATTCAGTCTGATAAATTAAACGAAATGCGTTAGAAAAAGAACGCACTGTAAAACTTTCGTCGTTTTTTGAAGCGATAGTTTGTGACGTACGACGGAAGATCCAACGAACAGACTATAGTTTTATTGTTCTGTTGGCCAATTTTTAATTGGTTTTCGGAAGAATATCAATATATTCCTGTAAAACACATTATTTCTATTTTGGTAATTATTTTTTAATATAGTATAAAAGTTTTTTTTGTAAAATATCAATAATTAATTGGGCTAATTAATTTTTTTATTAAATTCAATTATTAACAAATTTTCAAATTGTTGCCTTACTAAGTTTTTAATCGATTTTTCTTAGTAAATATGTCATTACAATAATTTTTTAGTCAAAATATTTAATTATCTAAAACAAACTATAACTATTTTAAACTGTTTTTTCTTAAGACATATTATTTGCTTTATGGACACAATCTGTTATTTTTAAAATTTTCGATTGTTTTGCTTAACAATTCTTAATTATTTCAAAGACTTTTTATACGATTCTTTATTTTTTTTGTAAAGTTGTAACTATTTTAAAACACTTTTTATAAAGTTTTCAAGTAGCAAATCTTGATTGTTTTTTTTTTTTAATCTGAACTGTTTAAATAGATTTTCATAAAATTTTTAACTAATTTTAAAATTCTTCAAACCTTTTTACAAGTAATTGATTATTTGATTATAAACTTAGTATAAAACATTCTAAAAACAATTTTACTTAAGGCTGTTGAAACATAACCAAATAACCATTGACATTCGCACAGTTGCAAACTTTAAGAAGGAACGGGTAAAATTGGCTTGAGTATTATTGAAATATTCCCAAAATCATTCTTTTTCTCGTAGCCATCATATACAAAATAACATTATAGAGGTAAAAACATGCTTTTTGAAGTGGATGAGAACGTCAGATTACAAAATTGTGCAAATTTTCTGCTTTTTTTATCTCATTTGGTAGCTTATTGTTTACTAGCATGCACATACAGGGTGAGTTTTTTTCGATGTTCTCTATGGGGATCTCGGAAACTATAAGAGATAGAGAAACGGTTAAATGGAGATAGAAGTGTAGATTTACGAGACGAATAAAAGTCCACTTTCAAAGTTTTCAAAAAAGTCAAGGGTAACTAGATATTTTGAAAAAAGTAAAAAGTGTCAATTTTTTAAAATCAATTTATCTCAGTTATTATAACAGATAGAAAAAAACTGTAAAGGACAAAGTTTTAGATAATTTTATGCAGATTAATAAAAAATAATCAGACATTTTTTATTGCCATTATTTTCCGAGATATGACGCAAACTTACATTTTTTTAAATGGAAACCATAGTTGGCTGTGACCTCATTCAACAGGTAATTTTTTTCTCTTTAATCTAATATTGCATACGACATAGTTATTTCTAAAAATGAGTGAGTTATAGTCATTTTAAATTTTATTATAAATAAAAAATGGATAGCCATGAAAAAAATTAAAGTAAAACAATTGCAGTTGTTTATAATATTAGCAATATTGTAATTATTAGTTTAACAGATATAAATCAAAATGAAACAACTGCATAAAGTGATTCTGTAATTATCAATACATCAATGGGAGAGAAATTTTAATATTAAAAAAATATGGTCAAAGAGTCCACTATTAATTCTATTATGACATAAATTTTTAAAATTGAATTTATCGTTTTTTGATTATTCTCATGTAAATTGAATTAAATGTTTCAATAACAACTAGTTTATGATCCTCCACAGATTGATATGATTTTTCATATACTTTGTTTTTTTACATAACCCCACAGAAAAAATTCTAAAACGCGCAGATCGGGAGATCTAGGTGGCCCTGGGATTGGTTTATTTCTTCCCACTTATGAGTTAGGAAAAGCATAATTTAAATAATTTGTAAAGCCAACATGTTATGAGGTGGAGCACCGTCATATTGGAACCATTTTAATCTTGCTTGTAATGATAAATTTAAACAATCGAGCGTATCTTCAAATGTTTTCTGAAGAAAATGAAAGTAATCAGTTTCACTTAGTGAGCTTTCAAAAATATATGGACCGAGAATTATTAATCCAAACACACCATGGATTAAACCCAAATTTAATTTGTAGTTTTCTCTGTGAAACATCTCGTGGATTCTCTTAAGTTCATCTATGTTCATTGTGGCGAATAAAAATACCACAATTAGTGAATCGCGATTTATCTGTTCATAATATTTTTGTAAGAAACGTATTATCCTCTTGACAAATAAGTTTATACCACATACAGAAGGCCATTTGATAATTACAAAATTTTATTCTTATGCTGGTTTTTCAGTTTTATTTAACTTTGTAGAACTAATAATTACAATATTGCTATTATTATAAACAACTGCAATTGTTTTACTTTCATCTTTTTCATGGCTACCCATTTTTTATTTATAATAAAATTTAAAATGACTATAACTCACTTATTTTAAAAAATAACTATTTCGTATGTCATATTGGATTAAAGAGAAAAAAATTACCTTTTGAATGAGGCCATAGCCAACTATGGTTTCCATTTAAAAAAATGTAAGTTTGTATCATATCTCGGAAAATAATGACGATAAAAATTTTCTGATTATTTTTTATTAATCTACATAAAATTATCTAAAACTTTGTCAACTACAGATTTTTTCTATCTGTTATAATAACCGAGATATATTGATTTGAAAAAATTGACACTTTTTACTTTTCTCAAAATATCTAGTTACCCTTGACTTTTTTGAAAATTTTGAAATTGGAATTTTATTCGTCTCGTTAATCTACACTTCTTTCCCCATTTAACCGTTTCTCTATCTCTTATAGTTTCCGAGATCCCCATAGAGAACATCGAAAAAAAACTCACCCTGTATAATTGGCCGATTTCTGATAGAAAGTTGTTTTATGGGACGAAACACGTATGTCTTCACCTTGCCGCGTAATATATTTGTGAGTGCTCTTATTCTTTTCAAATAGATCAATATTATTGTACGTCTATTCTGCACACTTTAATATATAAGTACTAGACACAGTAAGTATATTATTGTCAATAAAAAGGTGCCGGCATAAGCCGAAAATTAGCCCTAGTATTCTCTTTTGCGCCAGAAAAACACGTGTGCTCTACCCCAGATCAAAAAGTTGTAAGAAATATGAGAGTGAGCCAAGGCATAGTATACATCCAATAATGTTGCGTGGGTAATTTTATATTTTACTACTTAACCGGAAGGCAACATGGTCAATTTGTGTATCCCAGCGAAGGTTTTCGTCAATATAAGAGCCTAGATATTTTAGATGGGAATTTCTGGATGTTACACATTGTAAAATTGTAATATTTTAGCTTTATCTGTGTTTAGTAGGAGACAGTTATTATTACACCTCTCCGACATTTCTTCGTTTACTTTTTTGATACTCATTAGGAGCTCCCCTTGACTATTTACGGATAACACAATTGCAGTATCATCTGTAAAATGTATCACTTGGCCTATAGAGATATGTTATGTTAAATCGTTAATAAAGAATAAAAGTCTAAGAGTCGATCCCTGCATTACACCTTTATTTATTTCACATATTTCCGAGACACTATCATTAATTTATAGAAACAATTTCCGAATTTTTAAGAATTATTCCACGAGGTCTGCAACAAGCGCATTTAGTTTTACTCGCATAAAAAAGTCCAACTACGTATTTACTATATAGATATATACTATCAATATATTTCAAAACTTCATCTAGAAGAGCAACATTTGCAGTTTCAGTTGAGCAGTGTTTCCTAAACCCATGTTGTGCGTCATTGAATTGATGGTTTTGATGAAGTAAGTTATTCGTAAGACGGTAATTTTTTCTGTTATTGGTGAATTTTTAAAATAGGAATAATTTAGTCTTCAGTGCTCACGGGAAGACTCCAGATTATAATTTTAGATTAATTAAATAGTATAGAGGCTCTAGGATTTCTGTTACTACACCCTTAATAACATTGATCAAAACTCCATCTCAACTTGGGTTATTGTTATCTTTTAATTCTAACATTGTATTGTAGATGTATGCATTGTGATAGAAAAATAGATTGCATCGCATATCTTGTGGTAGTGCATTGTCCAGACATGTTGTTACCAAAATGCTCCCTTAATAGATAGTGAAGTGTTTATCGAAGATGTTAGCCACTTCGTATGCATCGGTAACAGGCTTACCCGGTATTATTTGTAATTATATATGGATCTTCTTTTATCGATCCAGGCAGTTCTTGATTCATTACATTCCAGATATTTTTCTGCCTATTTAGGGCACATAATATTTGTTGGCTGTAAAAATTACTATCTTCAATGAATTTTTAAAATTCTTTTTTGTCTTTATTATATTTGGTTCGGAGATCTTCGGATGGTTCTTCCATCACAAGGCGGTATGTTAATTTTAGATTATTACTAGACATTTTTACATCATTGTATACCCATGCCTGATTTTTGTTCCTGATTTGACTTTTTTTTCTAAATTCCGAGTGGTAAGTTGTATTCAAGCTATTTGGGCATGGTGATCGGATATATTTAGATTGAGATTGCTAGATGTCCAATTATTTCCGGGAAGAGTTGTCACAATGTAATCAAAATAAGTCGATGAGAAACTACTTTCGGTAGATTGAATTGATCTTCTCTTTTAAAATGATTTAATTTTGTAAAATATTATTTCCTATTATTTGTTACTTGTTTTTGTTAACAAATATAATTAGTTCACAGAAGATTAATTCGCCAAATTATATTTAAATTTTAGATTTTTCTAATTGGGTTCATAAATTCTATATATAAGCATAAATTATTTTATTTTGACAACCCTAATGTGATAAAATAATTAAACAATGTTTCTGGTATAAATAGGCTTGTAATAATTGTATCCAATTCAATAAAATACTTTGAACCGTAAAATATTTCTAGCTGAAGCGTTAATTAGCGCTTAATACGGTCTCGCATAACGCATTAAAATGTCTCGAATAAATCTAGTATATAAGCCACCATCACGATTACGCAGCAATCCTCCGGCCACCCGTTTGATTTAATTTCTAAAATACGATCCACTTGTCCTTCACGGCGATACTTCAACCTTAACTGAATACCCTTTTTATGGATGTAATAAAAAAAGGTCTGCAATAAAAATGCGTCAGCACTTTATTCCTAAATATATGTAAAAACTTTTCTGTGATACGCGTGAATAATACTGCAAAGTCCAAAGAATACAGCAATTTTTGTTAAAAAAAAAGAAGACCATAAAATTTTCATATGCTCACCGTCCTTATAATTTACGACGTTGTACAATGCTGTGACAAAGTGGACATGTATAATGCATGCCGCGTCCGCGGGCGCTCAATTCCTTTGAGTGATGACATTTAGAAGAAAATAAAAGTAAGAATGTAGCATTCATAATGTTTAACAATGTAGGCAACGAAAGAATAAATATTTACTGCGTTTATACGTTGACAATCAAGAATGGAAATATCAATAATTAAGTACCTAAATAATTCAACAGTAATATTTATATGAATAATTGTGCGTTATGTCTTTGAATATATAATTTAATAAATCATACATTAAAATGGGTTAAAATAACCTTATGATTTTTTAATAACTAAACATTAAACTATGTTTTAATCAATACCATATGTTTTAAATTAATTATGGTGAATGCGCCGGGCATCCTACACTTTAATGTAAAATATATATTTTAGTATATTACCATACTTATAATATTATATAAATATGTATATAATATGCGAAATTATTAACTAAATTAGTTATATTTTACATGCAATGCATTTATAAAATTAATTCAAATATAAATTATTATAAATTCAATACTTGTTACACTACACTCTTGATGGAACGGTATGTATACATTAGGGAAATTTTAATACTTGTACTGCTTCTATATTTAAATATACATTTGATAATGATTGTAAAATCGAAACACGTGTCAGTTAAATGAAAATAAAAACATGGAGCACAAACCTGTGTTTAAATTTCCCTAAAGTATATGAGAAACAAATAATGAACTATATATTATATAATAAATAAAAACTTATTATGTCATCTGTTTACTTAAACATTATATGTACGTTTTGAACAAAATGTTGTTATTACCAATAAGTAATTAAATAAGTTAGTTGTTGATAACTAAACTTGAAATATACTTATAAATTTTAAATAAATAAGTAAAGTAAGATACAATTAATTTATGAAAAACAAAGTAAACTCAAATAATATTTGTATAATACTACTATACACTATACAATTTTAGTTAATTCCTAAACAATAGAGTGATTACCAGCGAGTAAAAGCCCCACCACCATACTCATTAAATATAATGTTAATATAATCAAGTACTAATAAATAGTATTTTATTATATTGCAATAATAATGCTTATTGGTATTAAAAGTAATATTTTTAATAAATGGCCGGCGGAACAAGAACAATGGAGCATGTGCTAATCTAGGTCAAGCCCAGCAGGGCTTTAATCGGATTTTCCGCAAGAAGTACATTTTATTGCCCGCTTGGTGCTATGAAATGATGTGTGTTTTTGTAAACATTTAGCTCAGTCGTTTATTTCTTGCATTTTGCAAAACTCGATGATAACATCTAACGGTAGACATTTATTACACGGTGCAAAATGTTAAACTTCTTCCGGCATATTACAGAAACGTTGTTAGCAGAGTTAGTTTTTTATAGCTTAATGACATACGGTCAAGTCATTATTATTACCTGCAACACAGTATACTGCAAATAATGTGCATTTTCTTTACGCGTCAAATACAGCAGATATTCGCGTGCCAAATGCAGAATATAGATATTTAAATCACAATTGCATGAAATGGAGAATCTAAGTAATAAACTATAAATATCCATCATGAAAAAGAGGAGAATCACGAATATATAATAGGTAAAAGCTATTTATATTTATTATTGCCAGTCGATTAATTGACCTTGTTTTCGACTATTTTAAATATATTAGGTACATAAAATACTTTCGCTTTAACAACTGATATTGTTTATGAGTTTGATATTTCAAGCTTAATTTGATCAATATTCTACCATATATATTAACAATTCACACTAATAATGAATAAAATAGTATACATTTAAGAATGTACACAAATTTAAGTCGTATAAATACATATTAAATTAATGAGAAGTATTATAATTTCAAAGCGTTACTGCACTATTTTTTACATTGAATGAACTTCTATCGCTTAAAAAAATAATTCCCTTGCTATGTCGGCAAATCTGACTTTAACCATTGTCAAATTATACGACAGTTATTGAATAATACAAACATAATTTGCGTGTTACAAAATGCAAATCTATCAAAGTTACACTAGTTTAAATATATTTATTTCTAAACTGCAAGAATTTAATTTACGTTAAAATTATTTCAATGAATATGGTGTAGTGGTATTAGCCAGGGAAGTTCTTGGTTTAATAAGTGATTTGTTTTATAGTCTTAATAAGACTCATTGCTGTAGATGTACGAGATGTTACTCATTTTTAAATTATTGGTTAATTCTCTACAACTATCTAAAGAACTTAAATATATTTTATTTATCAAAATATTTCAATTTTACTACATATTTCCTCTCCTCGGCTTTACTTCTCCCCTTTAATGTAGGCTACTGCAACACTACATTCAACCATTTTAATGGAATAAATGTTCTCTGAAGAATGAAACACTTAACAATATCACTATTCTCTTTTATTAATTTTGTTAATATCTAACTATAGATATTTTTGTACTCCGTCCTTATAATATTTTATAAAATATCGGTTCAATAGTTCTTCTAATACAGTTTATTCCTTTGAAGGAATGACCAAACCTCCAAATGAAGATGTTAGGCAAGACTATTATCTAAAGAAAATTTGGGTAGCTTAAGTTAGAATGTTGGTTTTTGAGCCTTTTTGATATAGCGCATTAAAGAACATGTCCAATGTCGATTGCTTTTCTCTCTTTTTCAAGATAACATTGTCGTTGTAAAGATCCCCAACCATACTGACATCAGCTTGGTTTGGGTGCCATTCAAAGATCATTGCTCTGTCATTCTCCCAAGTCTTCAAAAGATCTTTAATGGCAGTTTCGGAATTGGTTCTCTTCCTCTTGTTCAGAAGGAGACATAGTTCGTCTGACATCAGTTCATCTTCATATTCCATTATGAAGTATGTCATCCTCGTTCAAATCCAATTCCAGATCTCTAGCTGTCAAAATTTTATCCATTATTTCAGGAATGTCTGATTCCTAATCACCTTTCGTCTCCTTGAACGAAGGATGGACACAGCTTTCGCCAAGCAGAAAAGAAATCACCTTTCGCTGCGCGACTTCTGACCACGCCTTTTGAATGATACGAATAGCTTCAAGAATGTCAAGTGTCTCTTTCCTAAACGTTGTTAAAGTATTGTTGAAGAGAATTTGCATACTTAAAAACACGAACGAAACAGTGCGCGAATGTACAATTTCTTGAAACCCGCATTAACCTTCTGACCATAGGATGAATCAGCGAAGTCGTATTCGAAGGTAGAAACTGAATAGGAAAAATCTGTCAGCAAATTATCTTCAAGGTCTTTTGGGTGTCCTGGTGCATTTTCCAATAGCAGCAGTACTTTCAATGGCAAGTCATTGGTAGCCAGGTAGTCCTTGATGCTACGGGCACAAACTTCAAACAGTCATTCTTTGAAAAGAGCCTACGTAGCCCATGCCCTCTGATTCGATCTCCACATTACTGGCAGTCTTATCTTGATTATGGAATTGTTTTTTAATGCTCTAAAATTTTCAGAGTGGTTTAAGCTTCAAATCACCACTAGCACTTTCATGGGTTTATGCCAAGGGACACTTTTCTCTTCATTCATGATGTAGGTATGGATCGCCATGAGCTTCCAAAACAAACCAGTTTCATCACAATTAAATATATTTTGTGGACGAAACCCTTCTATTTCGATGAATTCTTGAAATTTGAGACAGTGATTCTTAGCGTTTTCTTTATCTACACTAGCAGACTCACCATGCATTAATTCAGGTTTAATTCCAGACTTCTTTTTAAACTTTGCAAACCAGTCAGTGGTAGCCTTGAATTCTAACTCTTCGGATGGCAAATCTGGAATTTTTTCTTTCAATTTCTCAAAAATGTATCTAGCCTTCTCTTGAATGACAGCCATAATAGTTACATTTCTTTTCATTTCCCGCGTATTTATCCAAACTGAAAGCAACCTTCGTTACAATTCATTTTTGTTCGTTATCCCAATATATGTTCGTTATCCAAAAAGTGTTCGATGACCGATGTGTACGTAGTCCGAACTGTTCGTTAACCGATCACTCTGTAAGATATTATTCAGAGCAGAAATAGTGTTATTACCAAATTTCTCGTGTGACTTTCTAATATGAATATAATAATAATAATAATAATAAATCCTTGTTATAATTACTTGTTGCTGTTTGTACGATTCTACTACTTTATCATAGTATGTATATTCATCAAATTGAAGCACAAGCATATTTTTTTCTAAATTCATTCTAGCTATATTCATTATTCTGAGTACAGCATTAGTTAGTATTCGTTGTTGGAAATTTAATTTTGAAACTCTATTTGTAATATTGTAAAATATAAAAGGGGGACAATTAGTTTTGACCTTTTAAACACGTAGCATGGTTTGCTGAGGTACTTTATTCTTAACGCTTTTGCAAGATCTTTGATCTTCTTTTTAGTACTTAACAATAATTCTTGTTGGGCTTTGCTCGATAATATTTTTTAGGAATCTTATTTCCTTATCCTCAATTTGCTTTCGAGCACAATAACTTTGTTATGTAATGTACTAGATTCTATTAAGTTTATGTGCAAAGAATGCATTTATTATGTTCTTCCAGCAACTTTTTGCACATTTCTTAGTAACCCGGTTGAGTTGTGACTATTACTACTTGTCGTGCTGGTTCCCGATCTTTAACATTTTCTAATAACATTTAATTTATAAAGCCTTTCTGCAATCATTAATTATCTCAGTTAAATTTTGCAGGTTGTATAGTGATAGATGAACAACTCGTCAATAATAATGAAAAAAATGCTGAAAATGCAGAAAACATGTAATACTAAATTTAGATACTAATTAGAATGATTGTATTATTAAATTTTATATTTTAATGCATCTATAATTATTATAATGAAAATTATAATAAAATTTATGTAGGAAATACGTACGAAATTGATGAATCTAATTGCATTTTATTACAAAAAATCACAATTCAAAATTTTAACAATGAATTTAGTGTTTCCATATTCTTATGATTTATTCAAAATTAAAACCAATTAAAATGAATGAGTTTATATATTAGCTTACAAAATATCTATAAAAAATCAGTATAATTTACTAAGAACTACCAAATTTAAATATTCAAATTCGATTTAAAAAACCCAAACTAGTTTTCTTTGATGTATTAAATATGTTCATACAATTGCATAATAATTTTCAACAAATCTTTAAAAACTATAATGTAAAGCAAATAATCATAAATAAGTTTATAAAACTAATTAAAATCATATTAGTTTGATTTATGTTTGATTACTTTCTGATATATTTTTTGAATAAGATTGTTAAATATATAACCGGTATTAACTTTGGAGAGTCATTTTTAACTAACAATTAAGAATTACGATGTGTATTTAGGTGAAGATTACACAAAACATGTCAGCCAGGTTTATAACACATTTGTGCATGTGTGAGTGTTGAATGTCGTACTTCTCGAATGAGCCAAATTTACGTATTTTTAAAAATTCAAACGTATGAGAAATTTTTGCAAATAGGTTAAACCGTTACATATTAAATTGCATTACAATCTATCCTTAGACGGTCTGTAAACAAGTAAAATAGGATTACAATACAATTGAATTAAACATGGACAGATATATTTGTCAGCTGGGTCGTTGATTTGATAGTTTATAATTAGCTTTATAATTTACCAATGATTATAGAAGATCAATATTTAGGCCTTTGTCACAAAAAAGAATTTCTAAGATTTTATAATCAATAAATAATTGTTTTTTTTAAGGTGGGTTCCAAAAGTTAACAGTGTTTTCTTATTATTATATGCACTTATATATACTTGAAGTTCCTACTTTATTTGCAACGTATTCTAATGTGTTCTTTGTTTGTGTTATTTGTAAATGTATTGTAGAAAATTTATTTTGTTGTTAGATTCTACGTCTACTGTAAATTTGGGTTGAGCGAGTTTGTAAAGTTAAATAATATAATGGTATGTCTGAATATTCTAAAATAGCCTATATGTTATCGTCGTATCTGTGTCAAAATTTTATGCTTCTTTTTCAAGGCTGATTGTAAAATTTTTCATGAAAATTTCATCAAGCAATGGGATAAGTGAAAAGCCCATGGCGGGCCATCTGTTTGTTGATTTTTTAATTGTATGAAATATAGTTAAATACTTGTCACGCAGTATTTGGCCCTTAAACGCATTTAAAATTATCATCATACTAAATCACAAAAAACTAACATTATCTCCCCTCCTTTAAAAGATTCTACTAGATGAAACAATAGAATCAATTAAAAACAAAATTGACCAGAAAAGAATATATTGTTTGATTCAAAGTAATTAGTATTTCAACTATTTTAGAAAGAACAGGTAGAATTGCTATTGGCCGGTTATTAATAATATCACTCTTACTACCTGTAATATATAGACAGGAATGATTTTTGCAAGTTTTGGTGCACTAGGAAATTGTCCTGTTTCTATGATGTTGTTTATAAGCTTGGTAAGTGGTACCACAAGAAAGTCTTTGACGCTCTTAATTAAGTCGGCGCTGAAACCATATATATCACGTGATTTACTCGATTTTACTTTAGAGAGTGCATCTCGTACCTTGATGTATGTAGTTTGCTCGAACTTAAACTCGATATTTTGGTCAACTTGAATTAGGTCGTGAGTACTTGTTTGAGATGATGGTAATGTATCGTGAATAGCTTTTGCAATAGTAGCAAAGTATGAATTAAACTCATTGCAAGTAATGTTATTATTGGCTTCTTCACGAGACACATTTCTTTGGTTATTTATAAACGACCACATAGATTTTGATTTATTATTACTTTGTTTTCTAAAATGTTCAGTAGCACTTCGTTTATTCAGTTTGATGGCATTGTTATAGAACTGTCTGTAACTGTCCCTTAGTTCCTTTGTTTTTTTAGTGGGATGTAAATTGTAATCGCTTTGAAGAAGTTTTATACATTCGCGCATTTGTTTGAGTTCGTCAGTATACCACTGAAGGAGGTGAGATCTTGTACAATTTTGTTTAGTTCTTTTTAAGGGAAATGCTGTTAAAATTACCCTACTTATTTCGATAGTTATTTGTTCCCATTGAGTATCTACGTTGTTCGTCAATTTAATAAAACGCCATTTAATTTCTTGGAACATGGTGAAAAAGGATATTTTCCCGTTTAATGTGTAAGGTCTGTATATTTTTGTGTCAGTAGTTCGGTTAGCAGGTGGGTATTCTATGCTAACCCATATACCTAGGTGATCTGATAAAGCAGTATCTATACTTGACACATTAATGTTGCATTGTGTTACATTACTAAATACATTGTCGATGCAATTGTTTTTTCTTGTATTAAAATGTACTAATTTGTTTAAATTAAAACTTCTCAGATTGTCAATTAATACTAATTCTCTGTTGTCATTTTTATTAAAATGTATATTAAAATCTCTTCCCAAAATGATATGTCTACATTAATATTTGATTTTAGACAGAAAAGACATAAGTAAATTCACAAACATATTAAAATCTCCTGACGAAAAGCGGTAAACACAGACAATATAGGTGTTTAGAAGCTTAATATATACACAAGATATTTCACAAGTTCTAGCAATACTGATTTCCTGGGTGATATTATTCAGAGAGTCCACTTTTATAGTTTTATCGGTGTATATGATGGATCCACCATGATTGCTGCAGGTCCGTATGTAGTAACTTTTTGCAGACAAGTTGTTAATATTTGATGTTAGGCATTCATTTTCACACATTCAGTGTTCGGTGATAGCGATGGCACCGAATGAATTATCTACCAATGAAGTTTCTAGTTCATTTTCGTTGGCTATTTCCTTGTATTATTGAAGGACTATTTCCGTAATACGGGGCCGAAAATTTTCACCATCGTTTCTTTTAGATGTAAAACGTCTCACTTTGATCCCAATAGGCAAAGTATTTTCATCCATAAGCGTCTTTAACATTGTGAAATCCGCGCCTAATTTAAAGGATTTATTGATTCCTTTATTGTTTAATTCTGTAATATGTGTTACAGTAATTTCTGGATGATTTTCTTTTAAATAGTTTGTGATTGTAGCGCACTCAACAGTTTCGTCGCAGTTTCCAATGTACAACCATGCATGTTTTTTGGGGGCGCGAAGTGCCAAGGGAGCTACTGAATTATTTTTACCGGTGATTCCTGAATTTGCCTTTCTTTTATTGTAGGTTTTTATTTTCCACTCATTATTATTACCTTGGACCGTCGGTGGAATGATCTGCTTATCGTCGTGTACTGTACGAACGGAATTAACGATTTAATCGCCCGAGTCCGCAGTGCGAGTTTTTTGTGTTTTGGAAATCATTCCAAAATTTAAATTTTGAATCGCCCGAACCGTAGTGGTGCCAACTGCTTCGCGGTATTGTCTAGATAGCGTGGATTTCATGGATTCTTTACGACTTTTCGCATCTAGAGTACTTGTTCTAATAACATCTTTTAATGTTGATATTTCTGCATTTTTAGATTCTATTATATCTTCAAGATCACTCACCCGGTTTTGTAGATACTTGTTGTTCTTACGTAGTTCGCAAACCAGAGCGATCAGCAGTGTTTTCTCATCAGTGCAATTTTTGGAGGTTAATTTCATTTGATCTTCAATTAACGTGATGCCACAGCATCTTTTGTAACGTTCACTACAACTTTTGTGATAAATTAAACCATATTTTACACAGATAGTTTGTTGTTATTATAATGTCACAAAATTGTTCAGAAGTTACCTCTCCAATCGTACCCAGTATGTAGAGTATCAAGGATGTCGTTCTAAGATATATAATACCAGCAGTGTGGTTCCGCAAGGTTCAAACCCTTATTGTTTTTGTATTTGACTAACGAAATTACTGTTAATGTAACCTCTGAAATTTTAATATACGCTGACGATGTGAAGTTATTTAGAACTGTTACATCGAAGAAAGATTGCTCTATTCTTCAGAATGACCTTCATAATATTAAAACTTGGTGCCTTAATAATGACCTCTAAATATCAAAAAATGTAAACAAATATCCTTTACACCAAAAGTATCTTTTATTAACTACAATTATAAAATAAATGATATTTCTTTACAGAAATGCTGTTTTATAAAGAATTTGGGGATTACTTTTGATAGGGAACTCAGCTTTAACATACATATTATTAATATTTGTGCTGAAAGTTATAAACTGCTCGGTTTCATTAAACGCAATACTCAGAATTTTAATAACATGCCATCAATACTTTTACTATATTTTGCATATGTAAGGAGCAAATTGGAATATGGTTCACTCATCTGGAGCCCCGCTTATCAGCAATACATACATATAATTGAAAAAGTGCAACGAAGATTTCTTAAATACCTTTATTTTTAAAAATACAGATATTATCCAGATGATTCTGTTACAAAGGACAATTTGCTTTCAATTTTGAATCTTAACTCTCTAAGTAAGCGCAGATGTATAAATTCAGTTACTTATTTATACAAAATTGTTAATGGGGCAGTTAATGATCCAAACTTTCTACGTCTAATTAATATACACGTCTCTCATTGTGGAAGTAGAAATCCTCAGATATTTCAATCTTTGAGAAGTCGTACAACGTTAAATCTAAACTCACCACTGTCTAACATGATTAGATTATATAATCAAATTTCAATTGATATTTTTGAGTATTCTATTACTACATTTAAAAACAAACTTTGTGAACTGTTGTAATTATTTGTCATTATCTTAAACCGTTCAGTTACTTTTTCAACTATACTTAAATATATCGAAATTTTGTTATGTTACTTTCACATCTATTTTGGTATTTTGTTTTTCGTTATAATTTAGATATATTTTATGCTTTAGATATTCTGTTTTTATACTTAATTTTAATTATAATTTTTCTAGAATATTATACATTTTTCCTGTAAATAGAATTATTGTTTCTGTTCGAAAATAAATCTATTATTTTTATTATTATAAATATTACTTTTAATTCACAAACCAATTCCTATAGTATCAATTCAATTACAAATTCCTAACACAAAAACTACAATTATCACTAAATAATGTATTTTGACGTCTCTTAATATCAGAATGTTTCAACCTAAACTAGAAAAAACAATAACATCATAAGATTTCTAAACCCTCATCATATTCTAGACAAAAAGATAGCCTTGCTCTCCATTTAGGCAATTTCTTGCTGAAAATTTTATGAAATATCATATATAAATTATTGTACAATTAGCCTTAGAAAAAAAAAATCTTCTAAAAAACCACACATAGAAACATAAACTAGCTGCATTCGAAATAATTATATATATATATATATATATATATATATAGATCCTAAGCACTTCATCTAAACGAAAAATCATGGAAAAAAAACAATCAAAAAAAACAAGAATTAAAGTTGATAAGAAAATAGTTGATACTTGTTGAGCTACCCTCTTGATGGAACCAGATGTGTAATTTTGGTGAAGAAAATATTTATATAGAATACTACAAAAAATGGAGAAAACGTTAATTATTAAATTTCTAAATCCAGTATCTTCAAATTAAAGTATGAAAACTGTTGCGGAAAATAAATGGACAATTCTGGACAAAATTACACCATTCGATAAAAAGAACCCTAAAAATCGTAAATGAAAACTTATCTTCTCTTTCACATACGTCAAAATAATCAATATTGGAAGGTACTTATTTTCTTTAGGCAATCTCTTTTGCTGAAAATAGATTAAACAGATATTTATTCCAGCCTCTCCAAATATTCAAAGTAATAGGTAATCCGCAAATTCTACCAGTTAACGAACGATACGACTTATAATATTTCTTTCGCTGTTTAATAATCTGTAAAATAATATAAATTGTGTTGAAATATTATATTTGAGTCACTTAGAGTTTGATAATGTCAAACTAAATTTGTCAAAACTAAAATATTTGTGTGCTAACTACTTCTATTACTTATTTTATATATCGTGAAGCTAAAGCCTTCACAATTATGTTTTAAATACTTAAAATATCTGCTATTTTAAATATATAAGATGCTTTAAGTAATAGGTAAGTTGTTGTTAAACACTAGTTTAGTAACTATACAAAAACAGTGAAACAAACCAAGTTTTAACAATTCTTACCTATTATTTCATAATATTTCGACAAGAGATAAGTGAGAAAATTATTTAAGAAATTTGATTGATAAGTTATTATTTTTATATAAACAACACAATTTATATATACATATTTATTAATAGTCAAAAATAAGAAAAATATATACTTTTGATAATAAATCAAAAAATGTATCCTGCGTTCATTGTGAATCGCCCTTAGGTTGCTGCACCGCAACAGGCAGTCCTTTCAAATAAACGTCTTTGCAGAAAATAAACGAGTAGTAATCTTTGCACTCCACACCATCACAAATGTATCCATAACGAGTCATTCTAAGTTAATGGCAGACCATTAGGGCGCTATCAGTGTCAATAACAAAATACACTGTTGAAAAAATAGGCAAGCTGTGCGAAAATGGCGGACCCCCCCAATGAAAGAATGAGAATTACACGAAACATCAATTTTATTACGTCATATACTTGAGCTTAAAAAAAAGCATTTTCTATTGATAATAATTTGTAACCAAGTTCGCAGCAACATACATTAAAATATTTTTTATAAACATAAATATGGTTATACTTAAAAAATGGTTACGACCGTTACTACGTAGTCATCCATATTTGCACAGAATTGATAATTATTTATGGTTAAAACATAGTGCATTTTTTCAATTAAGTGTATCCTTGTAATTATGGCGGAGGTGCCGGGTATACATTATATTAAATCCTAAAAAAATATGTATTATAAATGCAACAATTACATATTATTATTATTTAATTGCATATAAATATATTATACATCTAAGGCTACACATTGACAGTGGATAATTACTTTTTTTATAAAAAGTGGTATAAAATTTAATTAACATTTTCCATATTTTAATAATTGAAAATGTACCACAAAGTAAATACCTTTAAAATTCAATTAGAACAATTGTATTGTTTACTATATCTTACCAATTCTTATAAAGATTCTTAGGATTTATAGCACAATCACGGACGGGGGTACTTCTTGCATTATTAAAACATTAATCTGAGATTGAACTCCTTACTACAGTAGCACAAATCACAGTTAAAATACGTATTTTAGGTAGGAAAGGTTAACAGCTCCTTTCTTAATTGAAGTTTATAATTAAAGTTTTCTCGTTGTAGTGCTGGAAGTTTACTAAGATTGATGCGTAGAAGTACTTTCGAGATAAAACCCTCAATAGAAGGCCTTGGAAAAGGGTGTTTCCGTTCAGAATATATAATTTAAATTAGTATTGACATTAAATAAACAAAATTATTTAAATAATTAATTATGTTCGACACAAATCAATATTATATTCTAATTTTATGTGTATAAAAGATAGAATTTATGAATACAAGTATTGAAGATTTTTCAACAATGACAAATAATAATTTACTGCTTATTTAATTAAATATTCATACAATAAATTTATTTTATAATAATTTATTATGTAATATTGGTATTGGCAGCTACAATTTAAATAAATTGATCCCGTAATTACTTCATTGCGTAATTAATTTTATTTGAGTTATAGCTGTCAATACAAATATTACATGGTAAATTATTATCCTGAATAATCAAATAAATTTAATGTATGAGTCTAAAAACTGTAAGAAATTTAGTTAAGTTGGTTGTAATATAGTTTTTGAAATTGTTATTAATATTATTATTGACTATTGGAGATAATCGTGAAGACATATTTTGGAAACAAGAAGAAGAAAAAATATAGTGACATAAGTTAACTAAATCTTAATCCAACCTGTCAAGTAAAAATCCGACAAGCACTTTCCCCACCATTTTACCTTGAGTAAGGTGTTCCACAAGGATGCCCACTCTCCCCGTTACTTTACAATCTATACTCCTACGACATATTTTATCCCAATCTTACACACTTTAATCCTACCATATATCCACTCCTTTTTGCAGATGATACTGCCTTAATTGCACATGCCGAAACCCTTTCCTCTGCGATCAACGTACTTCAAACGTCCCTCCAATCAGTACAAAATTGGTCCTCTAAATGGCGTATACAACTTAACTCTAATAGAACCAAACTTCTCCTCCCTTTCCATAAAATTTCTCCAACATCTCCTAAAATCAAAATCCATCAGACCGAAATATCCCCATCCCACACATGTAAATATCTCGGAATCCTATTTGACTCAAAACTTTCCTTTAAACCTCATGTCCAATCACTCAAAGTCAAAGTCAAAACTAGGGCCCGGCATTTTAGGGCGCTAACATATAAAAACCAAGGCATTTCGACCAAGACCACCGTTAGTATTTATAAATCAATTTGCCGGCCCCTATTAGACTATGGCTCAATCCTTTTTACCCAATGCCGTCCCTCTACCCTACATCATATCCAAGTAGCCAAAAGATCCTCACTCCGAACTCTTACCAAAATAAGACACCCCAACAATCCTCTCCATAATCCATCCAATGAATTGTTATACGAATCCACACAAATCACTCCCATCATACAACGTACACTAGCCATTAGTGAAAAATTCGCAACAAAACTCTTTAACCTATCCCTTATCAATAAATTCTGTATCCCTCGAAATCCCAATATTCCTCCAAAATACAAACATCCAACCAGCACAATACAAGAATTCATTAGCGCGCATCATCTGGACAGTTCACTTAACTAGCATCAAACTTTTACCTCTTAATATCTTTTTCTGACAGGGCAGAAAGACCTATGGTCGATAGCCCAGACAGTGACGTACTAACCGTAATTAGCTAGAACAAAATGTATCAACAAAATTCTATGTAAGTTCCTGTAATAAAGATGTATATATATTAATCCAACTCAATTGATTTTGCGTTTTTTAAAAAAATTTTTTTTTTCATATCTTCAATCCTGAGCCCTATTTATCTCAATTGAATGCAAATATCTGTTAATGTTCGCAGAACACTAGACCTATATTTATTTTGTTCCTGATTTGCATCATTATCTCCTCATATGACATTGAAGATAATAAACTGTAGGTACAACTATAGGCATCTAAAATTAAATATTAATAGATTTTTTAAATTAAAAATATAATATCTTCAGTTCACTTTTTGGGTGTACTTTAGAATACATGGTAATGGGTTTTCCAATTTAAGGTTTCATTTTGATATTTTAAAAAACGAGTATATTTTAAGAGAAATCAATGGATATTTATTTCATTGTAAAGAGAAAGATATGCCATTAACGATGGAAACGACTCCGGTTGCAGCACCATATCCTTTTCATGAAATTTTCCATGACCAATTCGCAAATTTGCGGCTGTATGTCCTCGATAACGAATTTCATATTTAAGGTCTTGAATCGATTGTGGAGCATTGCTTCATTTTTTACGTAGCTTGAAAGAAAAAAGTCTAAAGGTATTAAGTCACAAGATCTCTGGGACCAATTGTGATTACCTTTTTGCGAAATAACACGTCAATATCTTTCAATTCCGACAATAAAAAATCATTAATCATAGCTCGATAGCGCAATCCATTCACTGCAACAGTTGTACTGGCCTCATTCTCGAATAAGTAAGATCCAGTCTCACCGCCAGTCCAAAAACCGCAATAAACTGTGACACTTTGAGGATGGAGAGGCCTTTCAATAAACATTATTGGATTTTCCGAGCCCCAAATGCGGCAATTCTGTTTATTCACGTAGCCTCCGAGGTGAAAATGGGCCGCATCATTGAAGATGATTTTTTGATGAAAATTCGGATCATTTTGAAGCATTTCAAGGACCCAATCAGCAAAGATATGACATTGCTGGTGATCGACCGGCTTGAGTTCTTGTGTTAGCTGAACTTTAAAAGCTTTCAAAACTAAGTCTTTATGCAAAATACGGTGTAATGTCATTTTTGGAATGTCTAATTCCAAAGATCGACGAGGAATCGAAAAACCTGGGTTTTCGTTAACACTATTGGCTACAGCAGCAATATTGTCAATTGTCACACGCGTGTGCGTCACTCAAAAACACCGTGTACACGGTTTCGATTCTTCACATCACTAAGTCCCAACAGATCAAATTTTTTAACCAGTTTTACTATTGCTGGCTGAGAAGGTGCATCACGACGGCCCAAAAGTGCTCTAGTTTGGAGAACTGTGACTGCAAAATTTTCACCATTTCTGTAGTGAATTTTAATAATTTCTATTACTAATGGCGTAGTTTTTACTTGTCAAATGTCGAAAGATAGCCCAGATAGCGGGCTATTCAAAATGAAACCTCTTATTGGAAAACCCTATATGTAGGCATACAAGATGGTACACAAATGTATTGATAAACATTTTCTATAATTTTCCGGGTGTTCGTCACAAAATTAATTTCTTTATCTTTTAGATGTGGATCTGCAAATATGATATCTGCTTACTTCGCTTACTTCTTTCAAACAAACAATTGTTTCTTAGAAGTATTATGGTCAATATGATGTGATTTTTACATGGATTCTTACTAACATGCCTTCCGTGAATTTGTTTCAAAATGTTGATAGGTTTTTAAACTTCGTTCGCTTGTTCCTAAGGCCTGTGGTAGTATAAGCTACTTACCCAGATTTTGTAGAAATTTCTTGCGTCGGTTAATTAGATTTGAATTGATTGTTTTCTAAATAAACTATGTATACTGTTAATGCATCTATAAAAATATATTACATAATAGTGTTTTATTTATATATTTACAAATTAGTGATTTTATCAACGATTAATAATACCCGTTTGCCTATAATGCCATACAATTTGTCCATATTAGCCATACTGTGAGGTGTGCAATATCGGCCTATGGAATAATCGGTCATTATTTTGTTAAAGATGAGGATGAATATGAATTGATAGTTAATTTGCAGCAATACATAGCATTTGTTCGGAGCTTCCTCATACCACAAATGGTCCGCTTTTCAGTGAATGCATACACCAGTTCCAACAAGACGGGGCAACAAGCTACACTACCTGAATCTTAATAAATGTTGTGAATACTTGGTTCCCGGGATGTGTGATTTCTCGAAGTGGGGATATTCATTGCCACCCTCGGTCTCCAGACCTAACTTTTGCGGCTTCTTTTTAAGGGGATACCTGGAAACACAAGTGTTCTAAATAGATCCACTCAAGATAATCCCAGCCCTCAAACAACGGATGAGATTGCATTAATACCTGTTAATATGCTGAGAAGGTTTATCCAAAACTTTAAGTCTCGACTCCAAGATAGTGTTCAAAAAATATTTTTTTGATATTGTAAAATAAATGGCTACTTTTGTATTTTAGAAATTGTTAAAATATCTTTCGCAATAAAATTATTAAGACATCTTCCCGTTTCTGTTTCAGGCCCTGTATAATATTAATCAGCGGTAGATTCCATGGCATCAACAAACGCACAATATTTCTATTAGAGTTATTAAATCGGTAACTAAAACCTCTATCGGCATACTCTCTTTGATTTTATCTGCGATCGTTTATTGACATTCCGATATACATCTGACTAATAGTTGGAATACAATTCGCATACCTTCTTGAATTTTTTGTCTTGATTTGATGAAACTTTAGAAGAAATTGTACTTAGCTGATATCACACACAAAATTTATTTTGTAACTCTAGTTTTAACCTTTCTAAGGCCATTATCAAACGTATCGTAATTTAAAGTATATTTTGGCTTAAACTACTACATAAGCTTGTAGACATATATTGAATAAATCTAGTCATTTCTTGAAAACGGAATAATTGTTGAACAATCAAAAATTAGAAATAAAGCTGTTTTGTCAAGTTTTCTTCTTTTCTTTTAAGTGTACTTCTTTATATTACGAGTTTGTATTGTTTAACCCGAATATAGCGATTTAATTTTTCTATTGGTTTCTCTAACAGTTATACAACATTGGGGTGATAACACACATAAACGTACCGCTTTTTGAAAAGGTTAACTCATCTTTCGAAGGACCAGAATTTATACATAAATTGTGTGTGACTATGTTTGCAATCGACTTCCTGGAGCGAAAACTACCCAAACTGTACCAACTTTTCCCCGCAGATTTAGAACAGTATTATCAACGTTTCGAGATTGACGACCTTAAGCAATGTATTAGTCATGAAATACGACAAGTTTCACCAGAAATGTTAGAAAAACATTAGAGATGCATGTTATCATCAAATTGCACTTTGTCAAGAAAGAAATGGTGTCCATTTTGAACATTTCTTGCATTAAATATTCAAGTTATAAATTTAGTTTTCATTTCTATCACGTGCGCTTTCAAAATATTCAAGAAATAAATAGTTGTATTTAACGAGGTGTCATATGACATACCTTTCCATTTGAAAAAAAAGGCGGTGGTGGATGGGCACTTCCGGGAACAGATAAATAAACTGCATATACATAGAAATGAGGGCAAGAAAAAACAATACTTAACGTGTTTCAGGATTTTTTGCAAAAATCGCCTACATCTAAGTTATTAATTTTATCCCAGTTAAAGTTTCCACCCTGTATAATGATGGTATGAAGCATGCGAGGCATGTTATGTTGAGTTGTATGACACACTTAACTTTTCTGTACCTATTTTATCAAAACACTATAACAAATCACATTTTCCCTCTTGGTTTACGTAAACTCATTAAATTTCAAATTTCAAATGCTAATAAGGCTTTGTTAAGTAAAATTGAAAACAATCTTAAAACCAACCCGAAAGATTTATTAATTTATTCCTTCAAAAAAAGTACAACCAGAGTCCTAGCTGAACTAAAAAACGACAACACCACATACTCTACACCTCAAGAAATTGTAAACGGATTTGCTGGCATGTCTTCTAAAGCTTATGCTGGGAAGAGCTGTATTAAATCTAAAGACACTTACACTTGTCGTGAATTACTGATAACACCTATTATCCAGGAGTTCGATGTAATAATGAGTATCATCAGCTTAAAAACTCAGAGATATGTGGCGACGATCGCATTCTGTGTTTTGTAATTGCAAACTGCAAATATGTATTTGCCAAACCATTAAATCTTATGTACAATCTTTCATTACGCACAATGCTATTTCCTGAGATATGAAAGACTGCAGTAATAAAACCAAATTTTAAACGAGGAGATATTGCTGATATTCAAAATTATATACCAATTTCAATACTTTCAAATTTCGCCAAAATTTTCGAAATTATTTATCATATTGTTTATCGTCGTACTCATATTTACTTATGGCCTCAGCAACATGGTTTCTGCTCAGGTCGTTCAATCATCACAAATTTAGCAGTCATAACCCTACATATTTGCGATTCCCTGGATAACTGTAATCAAGGCGATGTTTTATACACCGACTTTTAAAACGCATTTGATACCATTGATCATCAAATACTTCTGGATAAACCTTTCTATATATTTTATATCGTGGGGAAAAGAGTTGCTCTATTAAGAGAAACTGATTGATACATTTTAATTTTGCCACATTAACTCTTATGTCAGGAAAACTTTTACAAAAATATATAAGATAATAAGTGTTCTAATTTAAAATACTTATTTATTTATTTATTTACTTTCTTACAAAAGAGTGACATTGAAGTTTATCGTTTGTTTTTCCAATTTAAACCATTTGGTACTTTAATAATAAATTATTTATGTAAGTCTAATCTTATTTTGTTTGTTTTTCTTGTTATATATTTTTGTTATATGTAAATGATCGCTATTTTTTGTATAAAGGAGATGTCCGTAAAATAATGTAATAATAATAATAATGATAATTACCTAATGTTTTAAGTTCTTTTCATCAAGAGTGCATTGAGCAAAGTATCTATCGATATTTAAAGATTAAATCTAGAGCAGACCAAATCAAAAGCTTATTTGATTGCAAAGAAAAGCGACTTTCAATGCAAAGGTTTCAAGTATTTAAAATAAGAAGAGTATGAAGAAGAGTTGTTTAATTTTCTTGTGGGAATTCAAATTGCTATTAATAAATAGATCATCATACATATCTGAAAGTTTTTTTTTGTAATTGTAATTCGAATTTAAAATTTGACGAAGAAAACCACTTGTTATATTCCATGATACTGATTATAATTTCAGTCGTCTGCCACGTGAAATTAAAAAAAATAATAACTGTTCGGAAAAGGCAATAAAAATATATAAAAACCTTTCCCGGTTTCAATAATGCTTACTATACGATTATGTTTCCATTTACGTAGAAGTGGTACTGTTTTCTAGAATTTAGAAGTGTATAGAGTAGTATTTTGTAACTAATATATTATGATACTGGTCTTTAGATAATCCCCAATCTATCGTAGTACATAATCGCATTTCTCATCAAGAGTGCAGTGAGCAAAGTATCTACCGATATTTAAAGATTAAATCTAGAACAGACCAAATCAAAAGCTTATTTGATATACCAATACAAATACTTAAAATCCTTGAAAATACTCTTCCCCACCATCAATACACTTGAAAAATCGTGCCTTGCTTTTAGATGTTTTCACAGACTCCTTTCAAGCTCTCTTTTCAGTGGGAGAAGCGAAAATCCACACGGAGCCAAGTTGGTACTGTAAGGAGGTTAGGGAGGCACCGGTGTATTGCTCCGGGCCAGAAAATTGGTAAAGATAAAGACCATGTGGCTCATGGTGGAGCCTGAACGTTTTTTTGGTGTGAGCGCTTACGCGCGCCACCCGACATTTCTAGCTCTTAAACACCTGCTGGTAAAAGGCTGAGTTGACTGTTTGCGGTACAAACTCAAAATAGACAATGAGCATCGTTTTGATGTAAGACTTGCTCATTTGCGCCTCCTTGTGATGGGGTGATGATTTCGTTTCCTGGATTCATCTGCGGTTACGACAATGTCCGACTCATTTAAAATCAAATCTAATCATTCTTAACAGCGCGAAAATTGAAGTTTCTGGTCATCAATCAACACTTTCGGCATAAGCTTCGCGCAGACCTCCTTGCGTACTTGCAGATCCTCGATCACTGTCCGATGCACCGCAAATGTGGACATGTTTAGGGTGTCAGCGATTTACTGGCCTTTTTCTAGTCATTGTTATGCGTCCAGAACGGGGTTCGTTAGCGATCTACTCACGGTCTATGACCTTCAAATGCAGTCATCCTTAAAAAACTCTTGAAGCATTTGAAATGTTTCAGTTGTATTCTTTCCAAGCCACACACAAAACATGAACGCTGTTCAAACATATACTCCATCGTATAAAGTCGAAAAACCGAGATCCGTCTTTAAACTCAGACTGCTCGGAGCTACACTAGGTTGTACATATTTACATAGTTCAAATATTTTAGCAAATAATAATATAATAATTTGTGAAGAAAGGAATTCCAGCGCATTTTATTTAAATGGAAAAAAACCTTAGAAACTGTAAAAAAATTAAAAACTATAGACACTTTGAAAATTAATTACCCTATTTAAATCTTTATAGATAGCGATACTTTAAAATATGTTTAAAGTCTTTAAAATAATTAAAATGAACCTTCAAAATTTTTATTAAATTGTTTTACTACTACTAAACATCTTTATTCACAGAATGAAAATAAAATATAATACTTGTAATATATAAAATAAAATAAATTCTAACATAATTGGTCTTCTGTTTCATGGCTATCGACCAGTGGTCTTTCAGCCCTAAATTGTTTTACTACTAAAACATCTTTATTCACAGAAAAATCTAATACATGTAATGGATAAAATAAAATAAAATAAATTCTGATATGTTCTTGTACTTCTGTTCCATGGCTATCGACCGGTGGTCTTTCAGCCCAAATTGTTTTATTTATCATCAATTTTAAGAATCTGTATTAAAATCCTCTACAGATAACTTGGAATGTTATTTAAGTTTTTTGGTTCTGTATAGCTGTAGTTTTTTGTATGTGTATTTTTGTTCTTCTATAATATTTTTGTTTTTGTTCATTTTTTTAAAAGAAGCTAAAATATAATATACATTATTACGTAAAAGAATATTCTATAAATGGGGATTCCGTAAATAAATAAATTCATATTCAAATTTATTATATTTGTCATAGATTCATTTGGTATATAAATACTACAGAACTAAAAATATTTACAGATAATATTTTCTATTTATTTTTACAACTAATTGAATCGATGAAATGTTTAGAATCTTTTAAATTATTTAATTATTTTGATTTTTTGGAAACGTGTCTATCTTTTCGATTCTGTTTTTGTATCAATTTTTATCAAAATCTCAAATTTTTACAATTTTTCAAAATTTCAGTCTGTAGAATCCGGAAATTTTTTAAAATATTTAGAATGATCAGTAATATTAGAAATTTTTAAATATTTAGAAAGTATATATATATACAACCATATATAATTTTAAGATTTGAAATTCATAGACTTTTGAGAATGTCATTAGATTTTAAAACTTTCTTTTTTTAAATTTTTTTATTTCAAAAATCCCCATTTTTATTACCTAATGCCTAAAATTGTTATAGTCTTTAAATTGTAGAATCATTTATACATCGTATAAATTTTAAAATTAGCAATTTTATAATCTTTCAGAACTTCAACGAAATATTCTTATTTTTAGTGATTAAAATTTTTTAATTACTTTAACTTAGGTAATTCTGCAAATATAAAACTTTTTAAAATGTTTTTACAATTTCAGTTCTTTTTAAATCTTTGACCCTAAAACTTAATTTGTTAAAACTTTTAGATACTTTATGTTATTTATAATGTTTAAAATATTTTGAATTTTTAAAATCATTAAAGTGTAAATATTTAGGAAAAGTAATATTTCAACAACCTATAGATTATTAACAATATTTACAAATTTTATATCATTTAGAAATTTTAAAATGACAGAAACCATAATAATCTTTATATATATTTTTAATTTGTTAAGTCTGTTTAATCTTTAGAATTTTTAGAATTTTTTAAAAATATTTAGATACTTTTTTGAAATCCACAAAAACAAAATATTTTTTATAGATATTTAAAATCGTTAGAATATTTCGAATTGTCGGATCTTTGAAAAGATTAGATTCTGAAGAATCTCCAAAACTTCTTAAAATATTTGGAATATTTTAAATCGTTAAGGGCTTCTATTATTTTCAAGATTTTCAGAACCTTTCAAATAATATTGCTCATCGCTCATTTTGAGAATATGTTTTTTAGAGCCCATCATCTTAATTTTACTTACCATCTGTCGCGAATTTAAAACAGCTATTGCGCCATCTCAATGCCACCTAATTTTCTCTGAGTCTTCTTCTTTTCTTTTAGACTGCCCAAAAGTCTCAAACGCCACATGGGGCGTTATTGCCCACGTTGAGAACCTACGCTTTAAGACTTTAAAAGCTTCTAATTATATTATCTTCAAAATATTTTATATATCTTTGCAATCTTTAGAATGTATTTACTTATTTATTTATTTATCTTGGGTCCCTCTTCTTGAAAATTACATGTTACAAAAACTTGTTTATAAAATATACATCAAATTTTAGACGAAAGAAACACGGGCATGGTTTACAATAATAAATTGTGTTCTTCGACATACATAATATTTTATGTATGCTTTTATTTTGTTATGATGTTATTCTCTCTCTCCTTTCGACACTGCATCACATATTACTATTTTACACAAATTTAAATATATATTATATTTTAATAAATAAACAGATATATCCCATAAACGATAAAAGGAAAAGCTTGAGCTCTATAATATCTTGCAGTTTTTTTTTCAAAACTGAAAGAGAGAGAAAGATGGTTTCTTGTGAAAATTTGCCAAGTGTACCTAATGTATTCAGTTATAATGTTAAACAAAACGTTTACTTTGTTGATAGAAAAAGTAAACGTTTTTGTTTAATTTTCCAAGATGTATCATGAAGATAACGCCTTAACCATTAATCAATCAGTTATAGTGTAAATAAAAGAAAACTAATGTATATATCTTATCCGCTATTGTTTTTTAACACGTGAAAATTTAACTATTTTATCAACTGATATTTAACACAATTATATATAAATTTGTAAATCTTTTTGTAAACTACTCGAAAAGTAAGTGACAAAATATTTAATTAAAACATATTTTTTTGCTGTGACAGAGTTGAAATTATTTTACGAATTTCCTCGAACCCCGACAAACTTCCTAAAATGTTTTGTGCTGCGGCCAGAACGCTGGAAATAATTTGCTGTCAGTATCGATCACTCAGAAATTTAAATTATTACGGAATTCGAACCATCGCCCCTGACAGGACGATATTATGTGAATAAAAGGCGATAATTTATTACCCAAAAAAACTCCCTTCTAGATCTTTCCTTAAACTTCAATTAACTTTGCCAGCAAAAAACGGAATCTCCTTAATACACCCAAAGTCCTTATACAAACGCAAAATCGTGCCGAGATTATTAAAAACATCGGTAACTTTTAATGAACATAAAAAATGTTCTGGGTGGAATTAATTTAAGTTTAATTAGTCATGTTTAATTCATCCAATAACGACTGGTAAAAAGATTCATAAATATACTTTGTTTATGGCCAGTTTCAACCTATACGAGGTTAATTTGTCAGTTTTAAAAACTAAAATACGAGCTGTAACCTTTTAACCATTGCAATTAACATCTTATTTTTTTAATTCTTTATTTTATATAATTTTTAATCATCGTTAGATTACAAAATTTCATATGAAATCCTGATCGTAATCACATTTCTCTAACTCTCTTATTCGTTCAAATATGGCCTCATAGAAAGAAACTTGATTATATCACGAAAAACAACGGGTCTTATACTCGGGGGTGCCACTTACAATTCCGAGCTCAAGTTAACCTCGACGAAAGTGCTCAGCGCCCGTAAAACCTACACACACAAAAAAAACATTTTTTTAAAACTGGGTTTCTCGTGTAGCTTTATGTAAACATGTAAAAGAAATATGTGCAATCAAGTGAAAATGTTTTTTAACCCTTATAAAATATTAAATGTATTCGGTTATCGACTTGTTTTCTTACATAATAAACATGTTTAGCAAATACAAGGGTTAATCTCAGACGAACTAACTTAATATTTTATATTTTTCACTATTACTGTGAACTACACAACTATAATCAGCAATATGTTTCTAATGAAATGGTGTTTAAAATTGTTGTTATTAGTTTGGATTGTATTTCTAAGAACATTATTAATTGCTATTTTAAATGGAATCTTATAAATACTTAGATTACATTATATATGTATTTATAATATTCCTTTCAAAAACAAAAAGCAATGAATAATTAAATAATTGGAAAATAACAGATTTGGAACTTTTCTATTTGCTTCGTAACATAAAGTACTTTTAACGGCGCATTGAAACTCGCAAACTCAATTATTATGCACAAACGGATTACCCCTTAGCTCTGTAATTACCAATTACAAAAGTCAACACTACATTGAAGCCCCGTTAGCGATTATAATTGATCGATTTTGAACTCGATAAAAGTTCAATCGTTTCCTGTGTGAAAAAACGTCATTATTTCCTTTTAACGGCAAATTAATCCGTTTTTAATCTCTTTAATTTGTTACATTGACAAAAAATACAAAACGTATCCACACTCCATTCATCTTAGTTTCAGATCAGAAATGATATTTTTAAATAAATAAAATATGTACATACATTAACTATAATATTAATCACGAACACATGTAAATTCATATATTGCAATCATGTTCATTTAGGATAATTCCATGTCCACTTTTTCCTTGTAGTATTATTATAGAAGTACCTATCATATAATTTAAACTTTTGCTGTGTTTATGCTGATAACTTAACTACTCCCTTGCTCCCTCGAGAAGTTTCATGAGAGATTATCGTAGGATGAGCGGAGGAGTAGGTTTTTGTGAAATAATAAGTGAACATTCATAACAAAATTGAATTCGGGGAGGAGAACTGGAAGTGGAACTGGAAGGCCTGGGAGGAACTGGAGAAGCAAGGGACCATACTGGCGGGTAGTCGACGTAGTTCGCGGGCCGGCGGCCCTAACTGGACGTACGAAATGCTGCCCAACGGTGAATACTCACCGCAGACTTCAAAAGTTAGAGTGAATTTCCCTCCTGAAACGATAGACAGGAGACATAGTAGGACGCTGTTAATACCCAGGAGGAATAGGAGTATGAGTGCTTGGAGTGATATTAGTAGATCCAGTTGGAGATTAGATGAAAGGTAAATAATTTTAGTTTTGAAATTTAATTTAATTTTTACGCTCTTAACTTTGTAATTATTACTGTTTTAATACCTTAAAGTTTTACCTTTGTGGGTTAAAATTTATTAATGAAAATTAAATCTAAACATAATTTATTCAATAACAATAAATTTTATATTAACAAGTAAGAGTTGAATTACTTGATGACGATGTAATATAAAAACTGGTATATTACCTGTTTCTTTACTTTTATTGCAAAACATTCAAAATGTACATTTAGTGCCGATAAACTAAAATGAAAAAATAGTAAATATTACGTGTTTTTATATTACCTTTCAAAATTTTATTACAAAGTTTCATCATAAAATGTATAATAATAAATATTAACCAAAAAATTTATGCACTAGGTAGTAGAGTTACACTTTCTGAGAAAGTAAAATGTAGTGTAGACAGCAATATAAATGGATAATAAAAGTAGATCTTAAAAAAGCTATCATTCAACATTATCTTTTCTCACTTTATTTAGGTCTAATTCTGATGGGTGCCATTTGCCGTTTTAAATAGTTAATCATAAATATTTTTTCTCATGAACATTTCATATAAATCCTTATATGAATTACACCGATTTTGTTTCTTTCGTTGAAATATTTTTTTTAATCATTCTAAAATGCCTTTCATTATTTACATGGGTGCGATAAATTTGTGCAATATTCCAATAAAATTTATTTTAAAGGTATTAGCTTTACCTAGAGTGTTTCCAAAAAGCTTGAAAAATCATGGAATGTTATGTCTAAATTGTTAATAGATATGATATGCTTTAAATAATAAAGTTAAAGCTTTTAGAAGTAATTTAACTCAATAATGAAAGGTAATCCAAAATCTAAAATTAGTACCTACGAAAAATTCCGTAAATTGTACTGTGGCGATAAGCAATCGTATCGCAGTTTGGGTACGTTTTCGTCGCTATTCGGTCAACGATTGTGTTTTAGTGATTCCAGAAATTAAACACAATTTGATCTTAGGGATTGATGTTTGGTCCGCTATGGGCATAGTTCCGGATCTCACTAGTGGAATGTGAAAATTTTTTGATTTTTTGCTGAGGTTATACAAACTAAATCGAGCACATGATTAGTACCGAGTCAGGTCCTATTAATCGGAGATTTTATCCCGAATTATGCAAAGGCATCGATATGCCTTGAGGATTTGCTCGAAAATGAAATTATTGTACGATCTAAAAGTGATTGGTCTTCACCTATAGTTATGGTTTAGAAAAAGAACGATTATTTCCGTTTACATATACAACACCTACCTTTTTAAGTTTTTTTTACTACTATCAGCACTACACTTTACAATTAACTTTTCCGATTCTCAGTATCTCCCTCCTTCTCCAGTTGGTTTTCTATGGTTTCCTCTTGTCTGTTATGAATTGTGGTTGATTCTCAGACTTCTTAAGATGTTGCTTGCTTTTTCGAAGGATTGCTCCCCTTTCATTCTTGACCATGTACGACCTTGGTGACATGTTTCTCCACTATTATTCCTCTATCCTATTTCTGATTACTATTTGTATTGTTATTTATCATGACTGAATCTCCCTTGTCCAACTTAATCTGTTTATGAGCTTTTTGATCATAATAAGCTTTATATCTTTCCTGCTTGTCCTTTAACTTTTTTCGAATTTCGTCAGTATTTTCATCTTTGAATTCCAATTGTTTATTCATCGTTGGAAGCTTTGCAGAACAATAGATGAGACGGAAACAGATTAATCCCCTGTATGTGGTGTTGTTCTGTACTCTAACAGAGCACTTTCAATTTCATTGCACTTTCTTAAAAGATTTTTTACAATTCGTACGGCTATTTTTGCAATTCCGTTTGATTGATGATGTTGAGGACTAGTCAAAATAAATTTAAAGTCCCATTCTTTAGCAAATGTAGCACATTTATACGATCCAAATGACATCTTGTCAACTACTAATGCCCCGATTACATCTCCTACCATTTTCCTTTTTAATTTAATTAGTTCTAGCCACTTGGAAAAGTAGTGAAGTACTACTAAATAAACCTTTTCGCCAAAGTCACAAATCCGCAGCTAATTTATTAAATCAGACTACCTGTATATCATGTGGTTTAAGGTATTTTTTCTGTTCGCTTTCCGGTAACATTCACACTTTTTACAATTGAATATCATTCTTTCGATATCAACAGTCATACCCGGCCAGTAAAACAATTCTATGGCTCTTGCATTTGTTTTGGTCATACCAAAATGTCCCTTATGTAATTTCGTTAATATTTCTGTTCTTAGACTTTCAGGTAATACTATCTTTTGGTTAAGAAATATTAGACTTTTACATACATGCAATTCATGTCAATAAAAGAAATACATTTTTATATTATTTGGAATTATACCTCTGCTTCTAGGCCAACCAAGTTTACAATATCTTATAACTGTACTTAGCTCGCTATCTGTTTTGGTTCTTTCATTTAATACATTTTTCTTTTCATCCGTCAGTCTCACGCATACCTCACGTACAACTTCATCTTGTTCACTATCATGTCCTTCATTTTTTTTAACAAAATTTCTGGGCAGAAAATCTGCTATATAATTTTTTTTCCTGGGCAGTACTGTAGCTCTATTTCATACTCGGCTAACTTTAGTTTTAATCTCTGTAGTTTATATGAGTTTATGTTTTCCATGTTTTTAGTCATTGATGCAACTAACTGTTTGTGGTCAGTGACTGTTTTTATTTTTCTATCATAAATGAATTGATGAAATTTTTTACATGAAAATACAATAGCTAGTAGTTCTTTTTCAATTTGGGCGTACTCAAGCTCAGTCTGCGTCATTGATCTTGATGCAAATACTATAGGTTTTTCGTCTTGTAATAGATAACAACCTATTGCATTTTTTGGATGCACCTGTCTGGATAGTTACTTTTTTCTCTTTGTTAAACATACCTAATACTGGTGCATTAATAATTTTATTTTTTTATATTATTTAATTCTAGAGTATATCTTTCTAACCATAACCAATGAGTGTCTTTCTTTAATAGCTGCTTTAATCTAAATGTTACTTCTGACAAATTAGGAATATAACTGCGCAAATATCTTATCGTACCTTATATTCTTTGTAGTTTTTTTTCTATTTTTTGTGATTTTTCTTGTTTTGCATGCACTGATTGTTTTAGGTAAGTCTATTTCATTAATGTTTAAGAGCGTTCCTTGCAGTTCTTTATTCTGTAGTCCCAGTACGGTTCTAACCCTTACCATTTGATCTTCTTCTGTGAATACACATGGTTTCACTGGTTTCTTTAGCTCTTGTACGAAATTATCAATCGGCTCATTTTCCTTTCGCACGTTCATATATGACATACTTCATGTTTCGAACTCTTCGATCACTTTTTCATATTTTTGTTTATCCTCTATACTTAATTTGAAGTTGTTGTAGAACTCGACGACCTCACCACCCATCACGTTTAAAAGAATTACCACCTTTACTTGACTTGTCTTCTCTTGTAAATGGAAAGTAAATTTCAAATGCTTGTTTGAACTTGTGAAAGTGTTCAGCCACGTTACCCTCAAAGGAGATCATTCGCGGAATTCTGGTCGATTCCATTTTAATTATTTTAATTTCTTTTTAACCTCACTTTTCTTTTTCTTCCTCTGATGCGACCTCGGCTGCGCCATGTTTTATCTTTGTGTATTGTACACGGAATAATTGTGTTAGATCGAATAGAGGATGTGGACACTTATTTATTGTTTATAATTTTATTTAGTACTACACTTATTAACACACGCGCTAACATGTCTCAATAGCGGGTAGCGATAGTAGCTGATCTATCTAACTAATACATAGGCGTGCCAAAGGTGTTCGCCAGTGGCGATATATATACAACAAACACATCCAGAGCATAAACTTCAATTACTGTCCTTAACCGAGGTCTTTTCCAATTTATACGGATGACTTTCCAGCTCCATTATTCTCTTGTTACTTGTCAACGATTTATCGATCGTGTTTTTGGAGCGGACCTAGAACCCAATGATTTCGTATATTTAGGTGATATCGTTATAGTGACACAAAGTTTCACTGCTGTCAGAAACACAATCGCTCATTTTTTTTAAACTTATTTTGTGTCATTTTGCCATGAAACTATTTCATCGCCACTCTTCACTGACTGCTCGCCCAAAATGCACCAGTATCATATGTGCTTTAGTGATAAATGAACTTAGATGCAAATGCTTATGATGTGCGTGCGGATCTCAGTCGTTATGTTAAGCATTGTCGCTAAATAGCAAACACCGTTAGAATTTATGGTACATCGATTGGACCCTTGCCTCAATCCTCTAGAGAATTTGCCTATATTTATGTGGAAACAGGTAATCCAAAGCACCACAATAAACAATAAACAATATGTGATACATTTAGTAAGTTTGCGTCACATTACCGATACATCCTGCAAATGCAGCTTCTATTGTTAAGAATCTAGAAGATGGCAAAATTAGAATGTTTAGTACTCCTTGTGAAATTATCTGTGAAAACTATGTACAAATTCATAGTCAGGAGTTTACGAAACTTAGAACGTTATGAATTCAAAATAATTAATATTTGTTATAATTACAACCCGCAGGCTAATCTCACCGAAAGGGTGAGCCCTGAGATTAAGACTACAATATCGTCTTATATTACATAAAATCAACGTGATTGGGATCTATTTCTACATAAGATAACTTGCTGTAAAGGGACTTTTAAATACTAGGTTACATAAATAACCTCTTATTTTATTCATTTTGGCTGTAAAATTCATTTGTCGGGAAATCGCGGAAGTCAGTTAAAAGATAATTGCGATGATATTGATGGTTTGGATTCTATGGTTTGTGCAAAACATTTAGTTGCCATGAACAAGGATGTTAAAATAAAATTATGGACTGCCGCTGCTAAACAAAAACGCTATTATGACTTGCGCACCCGACTTACCGAATATTTTGTAAACTAACTCATTTGGCGTCGTAATTACTTCTGATGCGTCGAAGTTTTATTCAGCAAAGTTAGGCTCTAAATGTATTGGTCCATTTCTTATAAATTGAAGCATCCAGATGTTGGGAGATTACTAAAGACTTACTACTACTACTTAAGTCTGTTAAGTATCTTGTGTATGTATATACGTCAATGATAATTTCCTGTCTCGGCATGCGTTCGGAAAATAGTGCCACTGCTTCTTAAATTATGAGACACCGGTATTTTGGTATTGAGTTAATAATATAGTCGTAATTAATCGGCAAAGACGGATGGGAAGATTACTTTTGTTGGGCGAGATGGTTGCTTATGAAAGGGGAATAATTAGACTGCAGGCACTTTACGATGAAGTACCAACCCGGGACATTTCCGAAACATCTGAGTCAACATGGTCCACATCAAAAAACGGAGTTGTTATTAATTGTCAACATTGTGTGATCAATTGATAACTTACTAGATCACAGATTTATTATTGCCTTTTTGTACTGAATTTTCAACTTTCACATTTATTCCAGCGTAACGTCACAATATAATTGGGATAAAATAAATAAAATTTTGAAGAGGTCATGTAAGAATCTCACTTTTTTTATCAACTTCCTTTATTTGTATTTCGCGCGGTAGATAACTACAAATTTGCAAGGTCGTATTATAACACTATTATCAGTTTTGGCGGTCCTTCTTATGATTCGTAGTTGATTTTATTTTAGTAAATGAGTAAATGATAGTAAATATTTAGTTCTTTTCTCTCTATCTTTTTCAACATGTGACATTTGGGTTCATTATAATTATATTGTCTAGGATAAGTTTTTTTTGTAAATATTAAATACTGTTATTTCAATAAATATAGTCTGTTCGTTGGATCTTCCGTCGTACGTCACAAACTATCGCTTCGAGAAACGACGCAAAAACATGCAGTCTGATAAAGTAAACCAAATGCGTTAGAAAAAGAACGCAATGTAAAACTTTCGTCGTTTTATGATCCAACGAACAGACTATAGTTATTTGATCAACCCATTTGAATATCAATATAGAAATTAATCATTAAATAAATGTTTTTCCTATTTAGAGTTTGTGGGAAGGTTTGTTCGAAATAGGAGCGTAGAATTTCAGTAAACAACAGATTATTTATTCAAGATAATATTTACCCAACACTTAGAACTAATTTACTCTTTAAATATAACTTTCCACGATTCGGTGTCGGAAATAAAGACTATTAGACTGGTTTCAGTGCTAAGATTGAGGCTGAGACTGACGTTAGGCCGATAGGCACCTGGTATTTGTAGGTGCCGAAGGCCATAAACTTGAGCGTCTGGTCGAGGGCGCATCAGCCATCGGGTAGGAGTAGTACCGCGGGGTGCATTACTGTGCGACAAAGAAAGTATTCGAGCGGGCGTCTGCATTTGTTTTTGATGTTACATCCCCCCTATGTTACAGCTGCGAAGTATGATGGGCTGGACAATATCTATTGTTTCCTTGCTCGTCACCACTCTCCGAACCACTTTTGCCCATGAGGAAAAGAGGCCTCATGGGCAAAAGTGGTTCGGGGAGTGGTGACTCTGTCTGATTTCCTCGGTATGGCGTGAGGGTGGAGGCGTGGAATATTCTCAGAGAGAGGTCTGGTTGTTTCGGTACAGCAACCTCGAAGCTGGTTGGACTAATTATGCCGGTGATCATCTAGGTGCGAGCTTGGAGGAATACTGCTTCTGGGCATTACTTAAGGCATATGTGGCCACCCAGACTAGGTTTTTAGCCTGGTATGGTAGGCAGAGAAGGCGGTGTTGATCTGCATACTTCTTCCTCGTTTTGGGAAGTTTTCTCGTCACGGGGTCTTCGTTATCTTTCTCCCCCTGGATGAGAACCGCTCCCATAGCATAGTTGCTGGCATCTGTTCGTATGGTGAAAGGCAGAGCGCTGTTTGCAGCCTGGAGGATAGGCGCTTCAACCAAAAGTTTCATTAGGCAGGCGAAGGCTTCCTCATCTTCGGTGGACCATTTCCACGTAGCTTTCTTCTTTGTGAGGTCCGTCAAAGGACAAGCTACATCGGCGAAATTTGTAACATGCTTTAACGAACGATAAAACTTCTTTCTTGTTCCTTGGAGCACGTTTCTCGCTGAAAGCTTGCGTCTTGTCCGGATCTGTCTGGATACCTTCCGGGGTGATGAGATGTCCCAGGTAGCGCACTTGGGTGAGGCAAAATCGCGTTTTCTCATGATTGATCTTCAGGCGATTCTCACGCAGCTTTTTACACACACTATGAGGTCATCCAGGTACACGAGCAGTTAAATTGTTGGTAACTCTCTGATGAAGCGATCTATTAGGCGCAGGAGCGTAGCTGGTGCGTTGCGTAGGCCGAATGGCATTCGCTGGAAGCAAAACGAACCCATTGGAGTAACGAAGCCGGTCTTTGGTTGATCTTCGATGGCAACCGGAATTTGCCAATATCCGCTTCGCAGGTGGATGGTGGATATCCAGGACGGGATACTGATTGAATATAGTAAATCATTAATTCGAAGTAGTGGGTAGGTGTCTGCAACGGTCTTAGTCCAGGAGTTGGTTTAGTTTATCTTGAAGTAAACGTTTTCGTGGCTCTGTAAGTCTATATGGCGGTGAGGCAATTGGACGGCTGTTACCCGCGTCAATTGAGTGTTCAGTCATGGGAGTCGCTTCTGTTATCGGTCCAAACAAGTCTTGACAGTCGTCTAGCAGTGCGTGGATCTCAGGCTTCTGTGAGACGGTAATCTTTTCGTGGTTATCAACGGGCGCAGCGAGTTGTACACTGTTAATGTGGCAATTGGTTTTCGCTGGCGGGCACTCAAAAAGTGTTTTCAACTGCTGTTTATAAACATACGTATTCAGCGAACAGTTCGTCGATGAATTCGGGCGAGTAGTTAGCTTCTGCCGCGGTTTCGAACGTACCGTGAAGTGGAGAGATTATCTGTGGCTCTTCGTAGTATCCGTCCTCGGGTTGGTTTATCTCCATGCTGATTGGTGAGCTTATCCTCGGCCCTTTGAAGTATTTGTCAACTTCTTGTTTTGTGGTGGCGACGGATTTTTGTATTCTCACATTGTCGATCATCGATGTATAATTGAATTGTTTCCTCGGCTTTTCAAGAAAATACCAGGTCCTCTGAGGGATGTTGAGGATAATTTGGGCGTTCTCCATGAACTCGACGCCTAGGAATGTATTGCTTTCATATTCTCCAGAAAGCACGTGGAATGTTGTTCTTATTCGTTTGTTTTTCACTTGAACCATCACCGTCGTTTCCAGGACCGTCTTGGTACAGATACTTCCATCTGCGAGCGTTACTTGCAGGTTACCTGGTAGGAATTTGTGACCAGATTCATGGAGCATGCGGTGTAATGATTTTGAGGCGATGTTGGCTTCTACTCCAGAATCAAGGCAAGCTGTTCCTTTGATGCCGTCGATATTGATATTTAATACTGGGCCATTTCACCATATACGTCACCTTCAAGGAGTAAAGCTATTCCCAAGAGTGCGTCTTGGTCCGAGATTTTTTCAATTTTCTTGTAAATCTCAACCGTGTTGATGAAGCTGTCCACCTTCGCTTTCTCTCGCTCACCATAATTTCTGGTGGTGTAGTTGGCGATGTTCCCACGTCTTTGGGATCCCTCCAACGGTATTTGTTGTATAAGTTTGAAATCACTAACAATAATTACACTTTGGTTAAGTTAAGTTTTATTTTAACGGCCTTGGCTTCTATGGAGTTGCATGTAAGTAGATTGTAATTCAATTTTTCAGTAAGTATTGTGAATTGCTAATTGAACACCGCCTCTTCTGCCATATTTACGATCAGTTCTGTAACCATTAAATAATTTATAGCTATAAGAAAAATTTTAAATGCATGTTACATTGTATTGTTTTTATACTGTTATCGTTTTTAATTCGCAACATCGAATTTAGCAATTATTTATGGAAATCTCCTTGTTAGATACCGTAAATATTTATTTTATAAATAATATTAAATATTAATATTAATAATATTTATTTTTTAATATTGATATTTTACTTACTTAATAATTTATCGTTTGAATTGTTAATCTTTTGCAATTGATTGCAATTATTATTCCAATATAAACTTTTAAATTGGGTTAGAATATTTAAGGGGAATATAAGATCAATATTTTAAAACGAATAATGGAATAAAAGTTTGGCCATTCGACAAGGAACTGGATTAAATGGAAGTCGTTCTCCCCAGAGATTATCCTTTAATCAGTTTCTAAGACCAGCCTTTTATAAATGAAACAATCGATAGTGATTAATCCGTATAATCCTCAAAATACACTTAATCCAATACGTTACATTTTTGTGAGGTAAAAACTTATATATAAAATCCTCAGCATTAATGAAAAAAGCTTGAAGAAAATCAATAACTCATTAGAAATATAATTAATTGTATATTTTATATTTAATTGTATATCAAAGAATTCTGAAATACTGAAAATAACACAAAATCAATATGACCTACAAAACGCTGAAATACTTTTCAGCATATTCAAATTCAGTAGATATGCTATATTAAGAGTGGCTTCCGCCGCGATAGAAGTGTATATAAAATAAAGAGCAGAGAATACTCCATGCAGAGTTTTGAAGAGCACTTCACCATGCCTCCTAAAATATGCAGATTTTGATACGAGAATTTCTAGCGAAATTAAATTATCGTTGGCACTTATAAAGATTTAATTCAACTATACCAGAGTTTTACAATATACATCATAATGACCGGGCCAAATAGATTTTGGGATAACTTAATGGAAATATGTTAAGTAATAATAATTATATGTATTGGAAATAATCATATTTATTAATTAGTCTTATAACTTAAAAATAAACTATAATTTATTTATGTTGTTAAAAATTAAATAAACCTTAATAAGAAGTAATTATATTTGAAATGTTTTCTTATTGAATATTGAATCTGTCAAAAACACGTTATTGATCTATCGTTTTATACTCTTAGTTTACTGATAATTATTAACAACAAAAAAAGATATCTTTAAATATAATAATTTCACAGTTAAATATTTGATTTCAATTAATTTCTTTATTCATGCCTTTATTTAATGTCCAAATATCATTTTCTTAATTATAATTCATTTCAATTAAAATGCACACATTTATATAAATATCATTTTTTACATACAAATCAGGCCTTTACATAAAATACAAATTAGTGAAGAATTTAGGATTATTATTATATACAAGCTCTTGTTGAATTAAACGTAAATATTTATAAAATATGTGCATTAAAGATTTATTTCTTTCATAAAAATGTGCATTTAAAAGTCTTTTCAAGAAACATTATTCCGTGCCAATTCGGAGGACCTTGAGAGATAAAGAATTCTTTCCCTTGTATGAATGTATATGAGACCTCAACTCGTGGAATTTGAATAACAAATAAGGAACGCCTCTTAAACTATCATTCTAAAAACACTAAAACTTCGAATCACGAAAATAAATATCATAAATTTAACTGGCAGGATATTCCGCAGTATACACCATTAATTAAAATCATTAGTTCATAATTTAATATTCGTAATTTAAGGCAGAGTTATTGTAGTAATGATTTAAAACTTTAAAGAAAGGTTCAAATTAAATTTTCTAGGCTTTAGATTTATAATGTTAATCTATCTTCATTAGTTTTATGAAAGTACGCAATAAAATTGTGATTTTCCAGCCTATATAACATTTTGTTATAAACATTTACTAACAGAGCAACTATAATATAAATAAAGTGTTATAAATTATAATTTCATAATATTATATATTTAAATAATAGTAAAATGTTTAGAATAAAATGTAGAATATGTGAAAAAATCCAATTTATTTATGTAATAATCAAGGCTGAGAATATAATTAACTGACAGCTTTAATACTACAGTTCGCCACATAGGCAACATTAAGCCGTTTCATATTGCCGAAAGGGTTAAAATTAAATCCACCAAAGGGGGAGAATACATCGATTTAAGCAATTAAGAAGGGAAAACACCTGCTTATAATGTGTGTAGCCAGGAACGAATTTACCAAACAATAAATTTAATTGTAGGGTTTGAACAATTCTAGATTTAAGTTAAGAGACTATGTTATAGATACTACTTAATTGCTTATTACAAATTGAATATCAAGTCAATCATTTATTAATAATTCAGTTATTCACTACATATTTAAGACTATTTTTAATTTTAGTGCAACAGTTGTTGTGTTGTGATAATATATAATAAAAGTATTAAAAGTGAAGGGAAATAATTTGATTAATTAATTAAATTAATACAGTTTAAAATATTTTGGTTGAAAAGGTAATGAACAAAGAGTCTTTGAAATGTGAGTTTAGGAATATTTTACCCAGTCAATCTACAATTTGCGGCTAATAAATATAAATTGTTGTTTTCCCTCTGAATAGAAGGGTATATATTTTGCAATTACAACGGAGCCAGAAGTATAAGGTTGAAGACAGAACCAAGGAGAAAAAAAAAAACATCTGCATATATTTTATGGTCCTTGGAGAACGAACCATTAGCATTATTACACTATTTTCTGTCACGAAAGAAATTGTACGAAATTCTAATAAAAGCTATAATGTCAGATTCTGTCAAACGCTACAGAGAGACCATTAAAATACTAAGGTAGTATCTCTTCTAATATGCTTGAGAGTAAAAAAGCTGGCAGGAAAGCCAGCTTTTGAGTCATAAATGATTTTGTGGTCTTCCATGAAGACTGATAAACGCTCAAGCTGGATTATCTTAAATAGCTTGCCTAGCACACCAAGTAAACTAATTAGGTAGTAGTTTTAAGGAAATAATAAGGATTTCTTGACTATGAACTTTAACGTATAGCATATTTCGCTATATTTAATGAAGAAAATCTACCATCTTGGTAGAAATTATGGTAGAAATAACGATAGAACTCTCCGAATTTTGAGCTATTTATTAAGCCCGTCGAGTTAATTCAGAGCAACTAAATATATGGCCGGCTTTCGATGATTGTTTCAAATATATGACATGACAGTATTTCTGATTTTAAAGATACTAAGATTAATAGTGAAAATTTCTAAAGCTCATCAACTATAAGAAACCTTTTTTATGTCGTGAAACATCCACACTGATTGTAGATGGTCGTGCATCGACTCAAATAGGCAATCTCATCGCTCTTTACGCAAGGCAATTTAGAAGCTTCGGTATGGAAGAAATTTAAACTCCGATGGGATATGAAGATTATTAGTTTCAAAGGACTTACTGCTTGTTATGGGCTTCTTTAGAGATGTGAGCTCGACAAATAAACAAATAAGAGTTTTAGCTGCTTTAGGGTCTGTCATGGTATTGATGATTGACAACTTCAACCTCATCTTGTCAATCAGTTGATTTAATTCTCTCTCTCTGGTCTAGTAATTTCGGTCGTAAAAACCATAATGTAGCCAAATATTTTCTAAGATTAGCGATATGAAGAATATTAATTCTCATATTTGAATCCGAGTGGAATGAAGTTGAGTTCTCAAAACACATCGCAATTGGACTACCATTTATGTTGATGACTATTTCTTAACTTTTAAATTCATTTGTATAGAAATATTGTTAATTGGACCTATTTCGGTAGAAAAAGAATAAGAACTATTTTTACAATCGAAAGATTATCAAGTAAAAGCTAAGTCTATATACCATGACTTGGGTGATTAATATTGACTTGTAGGTAGGTTATATATCCTTCCAAGCTTCAAACTAATTTTCACACACAAGCTTGGTGAGAATAACATTCTCTTGAATGAAAAGCTCAAGCTTCTTTAAGAGATCACGACGCCCATTTATATTCCATACGGAAGAATATAAAGGCTTTAATAGACATAAAAATCGTTAAATAGTTGTGGAGGTTAAAGCTACACGTTAATTATTAAATCTCATAGCTCTGTTAAAAGTGTTAGCTTTGTTGGCATTAGGTTTCACTGTTGACAGTAGTTTAGCTAAAGATCATATCTTGTTTTCGGTGTTCGAAAGGGAAATGAAGCAAAAGTCAAAGAGTAGCATATTGCTGTGAAAGATAAAGCAACGCACTAATTATAACTGTTCAAAGCTCTGTTGAACGAGTTCACTTTGTTAGTATTAGCTTTCACTGGCAGTACTTTAGCTTTAAACATAACCATCTAGTTTTTGGTGTTCGAAGGGGGCTTTAAGGGTCAGAGGAAGATTCAATTAGCAGCAGATTGCACATACGAAACGCTTTCTCTTCTCTCTAAATTAAGATTCTCTGATTATATCTCTGTAGAAGCTTATTATATCGCATTAAATGTTGTTCAGCTGCAATAGCATGTAGATGACCGCGATTGCAATTAGAAAATTTTATGGAAGCAGTAATGGGAATAGCATAAAGAAATACAAATTTGTATAAACAATATAAATTAAAATAACACACAGTTTATTCTTTACTTCACTTGCAAATTCAAACCAACTATAGTGATAAACAATATAAGCAGAAAATATATACAAATAATTTTTGAGTTCACTCCCTCAAATAATCTTCCACTCGAATTCGTTTGCTTTAGCAGTGACATTTTATTTTAGAAAATATTTCTAAGAGAGGGAATTATTATCAAAGATGCTTTGAAAGCTTACTGCAATCCCATTAATAAACTTCAACTCACTCGGCCTTTAGCAGTAATTTTGACTACATAGCATTTAATACGCGTCTAAAAACAAAACTTTGTTAATGTTGAACTCTGACTATCTGAGATAATCTGTAGTAACGCATCCCATACAATAGATTTTTGAAATGAGCTCTGATATTTAGTGCTATTTAGGATTCATTCATTAAGTGCGTGCATAAAGGTTTTTCACCAGTTTATGTGCCGGTCGAAAACTAAAAGAGGTATTATTTGACCTCGTCACACCCATAACTACAGTAGTTCCCAAGATGAATTTACCCAAAAGCCATTCAGAAGTCTCTTAATTGTGTGTTACTTAAAGCCAAGAATGCAACACCATATTATATAAAAAGCTTATATTTAGAAGACAAATTTAAATGTGAACTTAGAAAATTTGTACTTAATCAACATGTAGCCTTTTGTGAATATATTTTCGGAGGATTGTTCTAAATATATATTTACGTTCTATATTTTTTTTCTTAGATATTCATATAATGCGGTCTAAGATACATAATATAAACTGTAACGACCTTGTTTCACCTAATTTATTTTAAATGATTTTATTATTAGTTAAATTATATCTTGAATTTTGGAGGCGTTTCCTTCGTTTAACTTTTTTATACTAGTTTTAATTACACAGTAATCATTACCAAACTAAGTTTAATATCTATTTTTTTTCTTTTATTTTAATTATTCAAGAGTAGTTCTAAAATGTTTAAAACTAATACCCACGCATAAGACATTGTCTTTTGTGGGTTGTGGTTGTTTGTTTATTATATGCAACATATTAAATTGTATGCTGCTGCATTTTACGTTAATAAACATATTATTACTTTTTAAAGCAATATATGTTCTATTCAAGAAGTAATATACCGGGTGTCTCAGACCACCCGTACCACCCTTTTATTTCGACAACGTTTGGTCGAATGTGACTGAAACAAAAAATTTTATTACCAAAGTGAACCCAAGGAATCCACTAATGAATTTATTTTTTACCGGAATAATCCGGAACGCGGAACCAGAAGTAACATTAAAATTTCAAATGGCAACATAGGTCGAGTATGGTATTAATTGATAGGTCTCTTTAAAAGAAACGACTTTTATTAAAACGTTTTTTTAATATTTTGCATATTTACAAAAATAAACGAAAAAAAACTAAATTGAAAATTAGTTATCAATTCAACACTCAATTTCTTCAAGTAGGCTTTGCCTTTTTGTTAGAAAAACAATTTGTATATGTGTTAATATTGCAAATATTATTACATGATTCTTCGTATTGTTCCTCAATATTTTCCTTGGGTAATATGCTATTTTCTACACTACAGTGAGATGAGTTCCTCTTATTAAAAACTGAATTATTATTTTGATATAGACGGCTTCTATAGTTCGAGTGTCTTCGACCACCCATACCAGCTTTTTTGACAAATAAAAATACCAATTGTTTGAAAGTATTTTATTCAACAATTAAAATAAGAGTGTGAAAGTAAAATAAAAGAATAATTAAAACAACTATTCAATTATATATGGTATGTTCAAAATGCCTTCCTTCTTGATCAATGCATCTTTGTAGTCGATTTCGAACAACATTGACGGCCCTTAGTATTTCTTCTTTACTAAGTGAACGACAGACATTCCGTATCCTCTCCTTCGTGGTTGGAAGCTCTTTATAGACTAGGTCTTTGATACGTCCCCACAAGAAGAAGTCAAGAGGTGTTATGTCAGGAGAACGAGGTGGCCATGGAAATGGTCCTAGCCTTCTAATCCATCGACCAGGGAAAAGGCGATCAACGGTTTGGCGAGAAACTCTTGCGTAATGAGCTGGACAACCATCTTGTGGAAAATACATTGTTAAACGTGTCGCATATGGAACGTCATCTAGAAGGTCAATAAGATTATTTTCTAAAAAATCAGAGTATTTAGCTCCGTTTAATGAACCGTCGAAAAAATGCGGACCAATTATTTGGTTTCCTAAAATACCACACCAAACATTAAGGGTCCACACGTGTTGATTATCAACTTCTCTTAACCAATGAGGGTTTTCATTACTCCAGTAGTGGGCATTATGTAAATTAACAACTCCATTGCTTTTGAATGTCGCGTCATCTGTCCATAAAATTTTGTGATGGAAATTATAATTTTTATGAGACAACCATTCACAAAAATTCAACCTATCTTGAAAATCCCGCACTTCAAGTTTCTGGTGTAGAGAGATATGATATGGATGGAATTTGTTTGTTTTTAAAACTCTCCAAGCAGTGGAGCGACTTATTCCAGTATCGATTTCAATTCTTCTAGTCGATATGTTGGGATCCAAAGCAATTGCTGCAAGAATATCCGGTGTTCTTTCATCTTGTACTCGTTTTCTGATACTTCGACCTTTGCTGGGCTGTAGCTTACTAGTTGTCTTAACTCGTTCTGCAAGACGCCGAAAAACATTTTTTGACTGATTGGCTCGTTGAGGGTATCGCTCAGCATAAATTCGCTCAGCATCACGATAGTTTTGGCCGCATTCACCTAATATCATCAGCATATCAAAACCTTGGAGGTTTGTAAAAACCATGTTGACACATTCAATACTTTGATAATAATAATTTATTTTACTTCAAATATTCACGAACGTCAATTATTTTGACATAACAAAAAAGCAAAGCCTACTTGAGGAAATTGAGTGTTGAATGGGTAACTAATTTTCAATTTAGTTTTTTTCGTTTATTTTTGTAAATATGCAAAATATTAAAAAAACATTTAAATAAAAGTCGTTTCTTTTAAAAAGACCTATCAATTAATACCATACTCGACCTATGTTGCTACTTGAAATTTTAAAGTTACTTCCGGTTCCGGGTACTTCCGGATTATTCCGGTAAAAATAAAATTCATCATTGCATTCCTTGGGTTCACTTTGGTAATAGAATTTTTTGTCCCAGTCACATTCGACCAAGCGTTGTCGAAATAAAAGGCTGGTACGGGTGGTCTGAGACACCCGGTATATTAGTAAACAATTTTCATTTTTCTCGCAATAACGTGAAATGTAAAAAGTATAATTATTTTAAATTATTTTTAAAAACTAAGTAACTTTGAGACTTGACTCTCAGAAATAAATTGGTGAATGTATTTTTTTATATTACCATACAAAAAGATTCATGTTTATCTTAGATCAAAGTTGATAATTAAATTATAGTAATTAGTACTTCATTAGAAGAATAATTATTGTATTTTGAGAGTACGTAAAAATTTTAATAGTTTTTCGACTGGAAGAATAGTTAAGTGTCCAACAGTGTTAAACTAGTTTAAAGTTTTTTTATTTATTGTTTATATTAAATATTTCTACTTCGTTATACATATATACTACTACTACTGCTACACTATAATTATAATTAATTAATTATAATAAATAATAATATTTTTAATCATTTAGAATGTATATGCTGAGGTATGATACATCTAATAGATATAACAATATCATAAAAAATAAAGTAATTAAACTGGTACCTAGGTATTTTGAGAAACCTAAAATTTGGCCAAATTAGTAATTAAATTATACATGGTCTATGATGAAAGTAGTGCGAATGATTTTATTATGACGCGACTATTCATCGCAGCGGTGTAAAACAGGTCGGGAAATGTGGTGAAGGGTCTACCCTTCCAAAGCAGCCGATCGTCAATTTACTCCGAGCAGTCGAGATGTGGAAGACTTGTCTCCGAATGAAATGTAATTTTTCGATTTTTGAACACGACGCGATGGAAAGGTCGCTTGAACAGCAATATTCAAACAAGTTTTGTGTGCGGCGTGAAAAGAATTAAACCGAAATATTCCAGATGCTTCAAGATGCCTTCAAGGATAACCTCGTTTCAAGGTCAAAGTCCGGGAGATGGTACAAGGTGTTCAAGAAGCGCCAGGAGAAGATCGTCGACAAACCCCATTCTGGACGCCCAAGAAAGCGCAAATGAGCAAGTCTCTTACAGTCCCGACTTGGCTCCGTGTGACATGTTTTAATTTCTCCGGCTGAAGAGAGACCTGAAAGGAAAGCATCGGGAGTCCGTAAAAAACATCCAAAAGTATGTTATAACGTTCCTAAGAGGCATCTCTGTCGAGGAGTTTCAGGGTGCCTTCCAGCCATGGCAGACAAATGCTGGGGGAGAGTTTTTGAAGAATTTTAAGCACTTTTACCGGTACGATCAATAAATATATTTTCCCCATAAAATACCCATTACTTTTATAATGGACCCTGTAGGTTTTGTGGATAATTATTATGAAGTACATTTAATGCAAGGGATGGAAGAATGGCAACTATGTCGCAAAATGTAATTTCCTAAAGCTGTTCGCAATATGAGATTTTTAAATGATAAATCAAAGCAACAACGTGAATACTTGAAAGGACTAAAATAAGAAGTTACAAGGCAACTTAGTAGACATTTCGATTAAATACTCACGTAGATTTTTATTAATTGTAAAATCTTCTTCAACAGGGACTGCAAAAAACTAATTTTTAATTATTTCTGTACTGGAGATTGGCGTAGTAATTTAAATTGAGTTTTAATATCTTTATTTAAATTTATATGAATGTGATGTTATAGTTGAAACATGATTTAAAAAGTATGTAAAAGATACTGAAATAGGTTTTTATTAGGTTAGAACATATACTGTTTTGTACAAAAATTACAATACCTATAATTGGTTGAACGATTTTATTGAAATTTTTTAAAAACGTCTTTTTTCAATAAAATTTGAATAAAGTATAGACAGTTAACAATAAATTTGAAGAAATATACCAGTTACTGTGTAATTAACTGTAATTTTGTAAATTGTTTGTTACCGATTTCATTCTGAACTTAAAACAATGCCAAGAGTACCTCAACATAAACATTTTTTTCAATTAAGTGATTTTGAACGTGGCCGTATTATTGGCACGAGAAATTGCTCATTGTGTAAATTTAAATATTAAAATGGTATTGAGATATTGGTCTAAATGGCCCGAGGAAGAGGTTTATGAACGTCGCCCTTGATCTGGACGTCCCCGGATTTCTACAGATCGCGAAGAAAGTCGCTTAAGACGTTTGGCCACAGGACAGATTTTAAAAAGCTCGATTAATTGCAAATGATTGGATGACAGGTAGGACCCAGAATGTGAATTTCATATGTTTATTGCTGGAGAAGGTCTAATGTGAACAAAAAATCCAATACTTTTCAAGGTACGCAACACAGCTCTCATGCAATGAGTATTATGATTATGTTATGGTAGCATATAACTTGGTTTTCATTGACTGTAATCTAAACGCAGCTGGTTACATTGGCAATGTGCTAGAACTCGTTGCGCTTCTATATCTTCAGGTACTGGAAAATTCCATGTATAAATAGCATAATGCGCGCCATCTTACAGTAAGTGTACAACACGTTGTTTGGAAAAAGTTAACACTGCAGGCCTGCTCGATCGATTTGTTACCCATTGAATATGTATAGGATAAGATTGACGATTGGGAAATTTACCACCTCCAGATAACTTACACGATCTCCAGCTACGGATTCAAGAAGCTTAGAATATCACAGGCAAACATAATATTAAGCCTAAGTGAGTGCGTTGCAAATCGTTGCACAACAACTCATTATTGAAGAAGCTTTTAACTTTTTGTTATATTGTTTTCAAATTTTAATCATAACTTTGTTTCTGGAATAGAAAACAACAAAATGAAAATAATCATCGTACATGTTTTTTCTTAAGCATTGTTCAATCAACACGAGCCTGTGTTTGAGCAATTCTTAAACTGTATGGGATCAAATCCGAACAATTTTTTTGACAGCCAAATGTCCATGCAATATTAAATGTATGATGCGTTGTATCATTAATGCCCAAGAATACACCAATCTTACGATAATTGATTGTAGGACTTTCGCGAAATGCATTACTAAATTATAGAGGCCGTTCACTTACTATTGAGTGCCGGATATATAGTAGTTATTTATGGTGTTTAATCACCAAAAGTCGAATTAAGTTGATTGATGCACTGTGGTTGAAATAATACACATCAAAAGTTGTAATCGCACAGAAATGTTCACGACTAACACAAATGGAGTAACTCTACTGACAAAGTTGAATTTTACTCTAGGAACGTCGGTAGCCAGATAGCAGCAGCTGGATCGTCCATTCGTATTAAAATTATTTTAAACAAACTTAGTTTATTGGCGATTATATACAATAAGTAATATATTTAGGGGTCCTACTTGATACCGAATTGAACTTCAACTTTCACCTAGAGAGCATCAGCAAAAAGGCCATGACAGGACTTTTTGCGGCCAGAAAATGGTTGGACGCACATTGGGACTAAGACCCAGTATAACGAACCAGAAAAAATAATCAGAATTGGCAAGGAGTCTACAAAACCAAGATCTCTAAAAATTTGTTTTAAAGATCGATCGTCAGAAGTGGAAATATTGAAAAATTCGCGCCATATAAAATCTACAAATGTTAAATTTAAGGCTGATTTAACTGATCATCAGCGCCGGAATTAAAATTGTTAAACGAAGAATAACATAGGCGCAGACAAGAAGGGGAATCAAATTTAACCATAAAATACATTCGCGGAAAGACTAAAATTGTGCCCCTTAATGACTCGCGCAATTTAAAAAACTAAATTTTTTTTTTTCAAAATGTTGGCGGTCTCAAATCTAAGCCTAAAAATGATCATAATATTGTTAACTGCTGCGTTTATGATTTAATTGTTTTAATCGAAACTTGGCTTGATGACTCTTTCAATGATGCTAATTTAAATTTTAAAGGCTACACTGTATTCAGGTTAGATAGGTCACCCTTAACAAGTACTAAATTAAAGGGCGGAGGTGTTCTCATTGCAATTAAGTCATCACTTTCTGCGGTTAAATTAGTACTTTTATATAATAATATTGATCATTTATTTATTAAACTTAATAACACTCACTGACTATCGATCAAATTTGTATAGATTACCCTAATTTAGACTATATTTTTTGTGGCGACTATAATATACAAAGTTCTCTATGCGATACAATTGATGCATCCGTTTCTATTAATATTGTGTGTTTAAGAGATTGTTTAGTATTTAATAATCTGAGAAAATGCAATTCGATTCCTAACGAACGCGGCGATTATCTCGATTTAGTTTTATCCAATATTACAGCCTTAGAGATTTCGAAATCAATTGATCCCTTGTTAAAAAAATAGTACTAATCACATTGCTTAAGTAATTCCCTCTATGATAAATATATTAACAATGTGGAATTGAATGTCAAACGTAATCCTAAGGTTTTTTGGAAATATGTTAATGATTGCAGCAGCATACGTGGGTTTCCTAAGCAAATGTGTTACAATGGTATTGTTAGTAATAATGTATACGAGTGTGTAAATTTATTTGCTAAATACTTTTCAACAGTGTATCGTAATGCTGATTCTCCTGAAGTAACTGAATGTGTCGAGTCTCTCTGCCTTGAGTCGCTTCCAGTTAATTCCGTTGACATTTTTACTTATCTAAGTAATTTAAATGATTCTGAATTTCCTAGTTTTGCCTCATAATTTTTTAAAAATATGTGTGTTTTCTCTTACAGTACCTATTCTTACTTTATTTAATTGTTCCTTATCTAGTGGTACATTTCCGAACATATGGAAGGAATCTTTTATCAATCCTTTGTTTAAAGATGGGGTTAGAGATAATGTTTGCAATTACAGAGGTATTACCCTGCAGTCGACTATTCCTAAAATGCTGGACTATTTAGTTTCGAAGCAAGCGATGTGGACTTACAAACCCAGTATTTATGAAGAGCAGCATGGTTTTGTTGAGGGTAGATCTACTATAACTAATTTGTTATCATATCAGCATTTTATTCTACGTGCTTTCGAGAGTGAATATCAGGTTGATGCAATTTACACTGATTTCTCAAAAGCTTTTGATCGTGTTAACCATAGTGCATTGTTATCTAGGTTTACTGCGTATGGCTTCAATGATATAGTTGTATGTTGGTTTCGTAGTTTTTTTATGTGATGACAAACAATATGTAAAAATAGATAATTATATTTCTGATTCAATAAATGTAACCTCTGTCGTCCCGCAAGGTTCTCATTGTGGACCCATTCTATTTTTATTGTTCATAAATCAGACAGGCAAATGTTTTAATACTTCAAAATTCCTGATGTTCGCCGATGATTTAAAGTGATTTTCAATAATTCGCAATGAAAATGATCGTAATGCTTTACGAGATGACATTAATAATCTTTCAAGGTGGTGCACAAATAATAATCTTGACCTTAATATTAATAAGTACTGTTCTATTTCTTTTTCTCGTGGTAATTTACTATAATTTTCATACTTTATTAATGGTTCTAAATCGGTAACAGAAGTTAAAGATTTAGGTATTATTTTTGATACTCGGATAACTTTTATATCACATATCAATATTATTTGTAATAAAGCTCTTAAAGCTCTTGGTTGTATTAAACGATTTTCCGCTGGTTTTAGTATTGACACATTGAAAATTTTATATCTTACATTAATACGTTCTAAATTAGAATATTGTTCCATAATATAGAATCCTTATTATACAAATACATCTAATAAAATAGAGATGGTCCAAAGTAAATTTTTAATTTTGATATCTTTCAGGCTTGGAAAATTACGATCTGAATTTAGCCATTCCGAAATGTTAATAACTTTAAATTTAAAATCTCTACATTATAGAAGAGTTATGCTTGATCTATGCTTCGGTTTTAAATTAATAAATGGTATAATAGATTGTCCATACTTGCTTTCGGTACTAGATTTTAATTTTTCCCTGATAAGAAAAACCCGTAATACTTTTCCGTTTCGAATTCCTCTCCATACTACAAACTATGGAAGTAATAATCCAATTAGTAGGATCATGAAATTTTACAATAAATTATGCACCAATCCTAACTTTCTTATTTATAGTTCGTCTTTTGAATATAGCCTTAAGTTTGTTAATTTGTCTATTTGTACTAAATTCTAGATAAATTACTATTATTGTATGTGTGAATATATAGTATTGTTTATTTGAGTATATGTATGTATTTACAGCATGTTATTTTAGGATTCTCGCCTCAGTTGGATTATTGTACATATTTATTTCTTGTTGATTATAATTTTTGCTTTTCTTTATCTTTAAGTATATTATTGTAAATTGTTTTTTTTTAATTATATTTTGTAAAAAGGTGTTATCCGTTAAATAAATAAAATAAATAACCAAATAGCTATACATTGTGATACACGGCGCTCCAAAGAAAAGACCCAAACCAAAAGCGCAGCAGTAAAACTTAAAAGAGTGCAAAGACAATCGTGTCTGTTGATCAATGAGGCAATGAGGACAACGCCCACAGTAGCTATGGAATACATATTATAGCTACCACAAATATATCTATTTATATGATGGAAGCTAAACAGGCAGCCTAAAGGATGCACATAAATGACCACACTTTATGTGAGGTCATCAAGGCCAGCAACATTTGAAGTACTACAAGAAGAAGAGACCCTAAAAATGAGGTCCGATTTCACTAAAAATGGAACATACCCGGGAACGAATAAGGATAGGATTTGGTACAAAGACGGGGTCAAAAATACTACAGGAACCTGGTATTTATGGAGGGTGTAACCCTGAGCAAACAATTGGCGATTGCTCTGGGGAAACATGCTTCCATCTTCCAGGCCGAAATAGCCGTCATTGACTGGTGTGCTCATTATGTAATGAAGTTGGAACATACCATTATGACATACAGCCGATAGTGCAGTCCAGGCTGGTCATGACCTGCATAAACAGGCTAGACGCACTGGCGATAACAAGAAAATCACAGCTAGTATGGATACCCAAGGACCAAAGAACTATTAGACACATGGGGGCCGATTTGTTGACAAGGAAAAGGGAATAATCCGGCGCAAGCTAGCAAAGGAGCACAATAAGGCATGGCATAACTAAATGGGAATGAGGCATACGAGACTCTTCCTAGATGATCCGGTAATTGCTTCAGTTAAAAAAAGTAAATAGTTGCTGTGAGCCAGGTCTAAAAAATATGGAGGATTTGAGACCCATTCATAGCGTAAATGTGGTGATTTGGCATTGTCTTCGTCGTACAATAATATTCTTTAATGATAGTTTCGCTATGTTTAAGATAATCAATGGATATTCATGTCATATCCATCCTAAAAATGGTCAAAATCTTGCTGTCTTGTCTTCAGGCACTTCTTATGCCTCAAACCACTCCGCTGACTGTTTATTGGGCTTGTAGTGATGGATCCATGTTTCATGTCACAAATCGATGCAAAAACTCCTTGTTATTGCGCTTTTTAGTCAATTACCAAAAAACACGTGAAACTCAAAGGTATTTCATGTGAAAATATCATAATTAATATGAGCAATGCATTACTATCAGATGCACATGATGTTATCTAGCTCACTCAATTTTATTTTGCGCTTATTCAAAACCATTTCACAAATTTTCTGAACGTTTTCTGAAATATCTGAGCGTAGATGGATTTATGCTCGTCTTAAGCGTAGAAACTCAGCAAACCAATATTTGATGATTGAATTCGGTTGAACAGATGTGCCGTAATATTTATCAAGCCTTGTCTTTGCTCCAACAGAATTTTTTCTAATCAAGAAGCAAAGTTTAATAAAAACCCCAAATTCACTTTTTTCCATATTAAATATTTATTTAAAAATAGCGTCACTTCGAAAGGTATTACTTGTATGCAAGTCAACTAAATGTCATGAAATTTCGACAGCATCTAAGTTAAGGTTTGTACTTTATAGGAAGTAAAAGGATTTTTAACTTTTGGTTCTATCTATATGCAAGGCGGTGTAGTATCTGGTAAAAAAAATACTTTTTAGAGTTCCACTATGTATCATAGTGGAATAGGAGTTGTAAAAACATTTATTCGAAGATATTTGTTTCGTGGTATATCCCTAATAATTTGGAAATAAGACACAATAATTTAATGTATCATTATAATATAGGAGTAAATCACCCACAAATTTAGTTGATTAATTCGAAAATATCATGCCTTGTTAATTTAGTGTGTACGCATACATTTTATTAATTATATTTACATATCTGATATAAATATTTAAGTGGACCAATTAAAATAACTTAATTTTAAAAAAATATAGGAGTTGGATTGGAAATGATGAAATCAGATATTAATTATTACATAAGTAAATGAAACATCCTTTATTATTAAACAAAAATTGGTAGTTTACTTAAAATACTAATTGTACCATAATTATGACAAACATTCAAAATCATTTTTACTATTGCAATAATTTTTAACATCGAGATATTAATAAAATCCAGCTGTATTTCTAATCCATAATTCTTGATGTAAATGAATTCACAAATAAAATATATTAAATTATAATATTAGCCAAATATAAAACAAAGAAAAATGATTTTGAAGAATATAATTATAATAATACTTGAAATTAGATATAACAGATGCATAATATATATGTAGAGATGGAAATACTCAAATTAAAATCTAAAATTATATTCAAACTTATAATAACATATAGGATGTAGAAATAAATGAAATTTAAGATTTTTCGTATGTTGTAGATTTGAAATTATGTGTACTAAATTATTTAAGAAGCTTCTATTTAATAATTTTTTGTTAAAATGTTTTGTGTTCCTTTAAAATTGTATAGCAAGGGTTTAAAAAATGTATAAACATATTCTAAAAACTAACTAACGCACATCTTTAAATATTATTATAAGGATATTAAATGAATTAAGTTTGTGTATTTAAGATGTATTATATAAAATATCTTAGAGTTGTAGCTCTTTTAGTGAATTGTAGTACTTAGGTAGTATCATATCATCATATTATAAAGAAAATATGTTGCTTGCTCCCTAATATGTTACTAAATTCTAAATAAATTTAATGAAATTGTTTTTCTCACTTTTGATTTATATTACTATAATAATTAGAATGATTACTTGTAGCTAATAAAATCAGGCGCGAAAGAAAATAAGGTTAGTATTAAATTGAAATATTTTTAATATATTTATAGATAGATGTAAAGGAAACACATGAAGATTTGAAATTATATATAAAAAATTATTTAAGAAGCTTCAATTTAAGTATTTTTTAGAAAAAATTACTGTATAATTTTGTTAAATTTGCGATCTAATTTGTTTGTAAATTGTAAAGTTTGTGGCCTTGAAAGATTATGCACGAAATTTTAAAAATATTAAATAAATGAATTAATAATCTTACCAAATGTAAGATTATTTGAATATTTCAATAATAGGTACAATTATTAATTAACTATTTAACATTAACATTTAAACATTAAATTAAGTACTATTAATTGGCACGGATTGCACTTATTTACCTTATATACTATAAATACTATAGGAAATAAACATTGTTATAAATATCAAAAGCTCTTCTTTTAACAGCTCTAACTCCAAAAATCATCTGGGGTGAGGGTAAAACCCTGGTTGCCACAATCAGGAAGATTCAGAAAGGATTCAACTTTCTCTTCGTAATCCATTTCCTAAAACAAAAGGAAATAACTATTTCGGGTAACCGATAAAAAAATACTAAATATTTTTTTTATAGTTCGTTATAATGGTTTGTCCCGTTTTTGGTTGCATTAAAAGTTACTAAAAATATTACCACATACCTCAATTTTGATAAACATTTTCTCAATATTGCTGCCTGATGAACTTGGAGAAGTACCGGTTGCTTCGTCACTAGTTGAGGGTCCAAAGTTATGATAGTTAGTTCCCGTGCACAATTTTCTTGGAATGCTCCCCGATGATGAGGGGGAACCGCTGGTGACTATTGCGCTACTTGCTTCATCACTACTCGACAGTCCAATATTTAGGCGATTGCGTTTTCTTTGGAATGGTAGTGCCCTATGAAAATAATATTTAGTTATTGTTTTTAATTAAGCACTTTAAAAATTATACCCCAACTTGTTGATACAAGAAACATGATTTATTTGTGAATATATTCTCAACTTTTACAAAACAATTATCAAACGTACAATACCCAATAAAAACAAAATAGTAACAAACATGAATGAAAAATAATTAAGAATTGAATAAATGAATGAATGAATTAGTGAATAAAATATTTTAGGCTCATTAATTTTTTAAGATAAAATATGTTAGAAAGGGAAAATACAAATAGTGTATAATTTAAAATCACTATTCATTTCGAATAATTCAAATGCATAGTGATTTTAAATTAGACTAAGATTTTAATCCATCAATTTAAAGTTATTTATATTTAACGTTAATAAAGTACTTACACGCAAAAAGTATCTCCTCGTATATTAGGCAAATTTGTCTTGCTGTATGCCGGCGGACGGGCCCATTCCACACTCAGAGCTCTTCCCTTAATGGAAAGACCTAAGTAAAAGATTTTACACTTTTAGAAAACTTTTTATCATGATTTTAAATTCATGTGTATTACAGAATTATAAGATATTTACTTGAATTTTAATTGTGTGTACGAATTATTTAGTGTGTGGTATTTTGGATGAATGTATTTATCATTATCAATCAATTAATAAATTAATTATTCTATATCTAAAAAAAATTGTTTCATGTAGTTCTGTATATAATACCTGTTAATGCAGCGAACGCGTCTTCAGCCACTTGTCTTGTAAGAAAATGCACAAAGGCGTAGTGTGTGTTCTTATGAACCTTTGTAATTGAAGTTGGCTTAATGCGTCTTTCTAGGAAAGAACGAAGTTCGTAATATGACAGATTCACATCCAAGTTGCTGAGGTAAAGCTTCGTTACCTAAAATAGAAAGGCCAAATTAGAGTTATGAATGATGTTAGTATAAAATTATTTTTGAACAGTTACAATACAATTTGCTGCAGTTTCGACATATCCTCTGAAGTGTGCAAAAATTATCTATTGAATATTAAATTGGTGAGGCGGATACATGGTGAACCTCATAATACAATGAAATAAAAGGACATAGTCCAAACGATTGTACTTTTATTGTTGATCACTGTAGCGTACTTCACCACATATACATCTGGTTGATGAATCCAATGTGTGGTGATACATGTTGCAGTGATCAACAATAAAAGTGAAACTATACGATAATAAAAACATTAGATAATAAATTAAATAAAATTTTTAACATCATATCTCAAAGGGGCGTATGCTACATATAAACTCTAAATATCTAGAGAAATTTATCGCATCAGTGCCAAAAACAATATATAAAAGAACTTACCTTGGACATCTCTTCTGAATCTACGTCCGGTTCAGGCTGGGCCCAGTCAGTGTAAATTTTAGCATCCCACAAGTAAAGATTTCCGCTAGTGAGCTTGCGCTTAGCAATTGAAGCAGCTCGGTGATCGCTAAACTCGACGAAGGCATAGCCTCTATTAGCTCTAGCGTTATGAGGCAATGTGTACATTATGACATCAACGACATCGTCGACGAGATTACTCATTTCTTCCAGCACCATATCTCTAGTAATAAAGTTTGGTAATCCTCCAACATACAATCTGCGATTATCTACAGACTTATGTACAGCAATCTTAGTGGTGCCGAGCCTGTAATTATTCAATATTTTGACGGCCAAATCGGCCTCCTGCTTAGAGAAATACGTGATGAACGCGTATCCGCGAGTTAGTCCCGTGAAGTCCAGCATGATTCGGATTTTAAATATATTGCCAACGCATGAAAACATTTCGTAGAGCGTGTCTTCGTAAACGTTTTTCGGGAGCTTCCCTATGAAAATCTCAGATCCACTTGGCATAACGCATTTTGAACACTTTTTATTTTGTATAATGCGTTGGCCGTTAACTTGCATGACGTAGTAATTCATCATTAGTTCATTATGTTTAATATTAGGTTTAGACTCCATTTTCTTTTCTAAAATATATAAAAACATGTTAATGATACAAATAAATTATCAGATTTCTAAGTTAGAACTTTAGATATAAAACGATTGATTGATTTAAATATATAATATGGTTTTGTAAACAATCGTAACAATTACAATATTTCCATTAAAATGATTTAATAAATAATAAACTATTTCTAAAAAGTAATATATAAAAGACTAAACAGAGTCAGGTTACTTCGTTTCAATAGAGTAATAGTGTTTAGCTGTCGCCATATTTTGTGTATTTATGTTTGTGTAAATGAGCTTGCCCCGTCAATCTAAAGCGCTATCCATTGTATCCCAATGGCAATGATACCCATCCAATACTGCACTTTCACCATCGCTAGTTGGCTACAACTATATGCGTCCACCACCGACGTTTTTGTAATATTTATTGGATTCCATCTAACCGAATCAAAGTAACGATAACGATAATAAATGTTACACTTAAGACAACCTGAATAATTAGTTTAATTTGATGTTCATTCTTAATAAATTATAAATTATTTTTGCTGTTGATAAAATTATGTCTTTGGTAGACCATTCACCACACTAACCAGACCTTGCGCCGACCGACTATTTGTTTCGATCGTTGCAAAACTCTTCAAGTGGTAAACAATTCAATACAGAAAATGGTGTCAAACAACACTTGCTACATTTTCTACTGAAAAAGGCCAAATATTTATTGAGCGTGGAATCATGATGTGACCCAAAATATGGCAAATGATCATCGAAAAAACTGGTCAATACAACTGAATAAAATTATTTCATTCTATAAAAACTCGCCTTTGATTATTATAGTAAAAACCCCAATGCAAGCCAGCGGCAAGAATGAACATCTTCTCCTAACGAACTCTAGGTATAGATTTGCACAATAGATGCCAAACAAGCTTGATAGATTTAACATCAAATTTCGGCTGGCGTCCGATATAAAAAGCAAATATGTTGTGCATGAGTTTACGTACTTAGAAAAAGATAAAATGTGACCGTTATCAATTTCATTGTCCGAGTCTGTTGTTTTGATTTTTTTTTTCTGGCAACAAAGCTTTTGCATAAAAAAACTTGGTTAGTTAAAACTATCCGACAAAATAAAAGAGGATGAAATGGAACACGATACAAAGCAGTTTTAATAATGAAACGACAAGCTAAAAAGCAAACCAAACAAATAGTACTTTTCCAAGATAATAGTGTTCATTGACTAATTTAAGTAACTTATCGGCAAAATATCTAATTATATCTAACCTGTGCGAAAGTGGTCAGCTGTTGGCACGTCGATCGCATTCTCGCTCTTGTTTCCAGAAGCGTACCAACCAAACGAAATACTTCCATAAACGTAACTATATCTCCAATTTAATATAATTTTAACAAACAAAATGACAAAAATAAGCTAACACTAACACAAAATAAATAAACAATAAACAAAGAAGTTCTCAAAATAATAGAAGAATTACAAACATCACTCAATTTCATGAGCGAAAATAAATAAACAATAAACAAAGAAGTTCTCAAAATAATAAAAGAATTACAAACATCACTCAATTTCATGAGCGAAAAATTTAACGAAGTGCAAAGAGAGAACAAAGAACTTAAAAAAACTGTTAAAAGAAAATGCAAAATATATGAAATATTACAAGAACGCATACGAACCATGGAAAACCTATTAGAAAACCCTGAAAAGACAAAATAAAAAATTACATGATCATAACGAGAGTAAAAAAACAAGAAAAGAGCAAATAAACAGATTAAATCGTAACAAAATCATAAAAACACTAAATACTGACATAGAGAAAACCGAAATCATAACAGCATACAGAAAAGACGAAAACAACAAAAACAGCCCCATTATAGTTCAACTCACAAACTAAAGAACTAAAAACAAAAATACTACTTGCTCGAAAAACAATCAGTAACGTCTACAGAATGGGGACTAAAAGGAAAAACGAACGAGATGTACATAACGAACCTCATTGACAAACACTCTTTCTACAAAGCTACAGAATTAAGAAAAAATCATAACTACAAATACCTGTGGGCAAAAGATGGGAATATATTTATCAAAAAGACGGACACGAGCAACAAAATAAAATTAAGAACCCACTCATATAGGCAGACTAAATTAAAACCAAAATCAAAAAACAAAAAGAAAACAGCAAACACTCAAACATACAAGTGATCAATGTATATTTACATAATATTAGAAGCCTACAAAATAAATTCGACGAAATAAAATTACTCCCTACAACAAAAAATAACCCTAAAATAATTGCAATAACATAAACATGGTCAACACCAACAAATGAACTCAACTTTATGTAAACTCAAAAATTACAATCCAGAATTTAACTACAAAGACACCAAAGGATTAGGAATAACCATTTACATACTAAAGACACCCCATATAAAATTCTAACTAACACTACAATAAATAAAATACAAATTCTATCAATAATATCATTAAAAAAATATATTATAATAGTACTATACAAACCGCCACATATAAACTTAAATAAACTAAAACATGTACTTAAAAATAATATTATAAATAGAAGACAACCACATATCATATTAGGAGACATAAATACAAATATCATAGATAACAACCACAACACAAAAGAATTCAAAAACCTCCTAACGCAAAACAACTACAAGATAGTGAACAGAATAAGAATCATACAATCTTAGTAACTCAATATTAGACCATGTTATCAAAAACAATACGAAACTCATACAAGATACAAAAATAGAACAATCAAGCATATCAGACAATTGTGCGGTGATAACAAAATAAAAGACAAAATTAAACCAAAACCAATACACCAATACAACCAAACAACTACAACTGACCATGATCAAATAACAAAAAACATACAAGACATAGATATCAACACAATAAATAATATTACACAACTATTAACCAAATTACAAAATATAATGCAAACCAACCAAAAAAAAAATAAGAAAATAAAAGAAAACCCATGGATTACTAAGGAAATAATAAAACAAATTAAACAAAGACAAAAACCCATAAGATATCCCACAAATGTAATAACAAAAGAAGCATACGCCACACACAAAAATACAACAAAACTAATAACAGAATACTACAAAATAGAATTCGAAAAACATAAACTAAACCTTTTAAACTGTAGAAACCAATAAATCAACAAATAAATAAACAAGGCAAAAAAGAAAACCATAAAAAGTCAATACGCAAAAATGACGGCACCATTATAAACAACATTATAGACATTGCTAATGAATAAAACTCATATTTTGCAAACGTAGGGAAAAAACTAGCGGAAAAACAAATTGCCACAACTAAGACCACGCCAAAAACAACAAAAAACTAAGACGAGTAGAGGATATAAAATTCCAACACACAACAATTAATAAAATCATAACGGAACTTAAATAAATAAAAATCATTCAGCACCAGGCTTTGACAAAATAACAAACTACACACTAAAACAGAACAAAACCACAACAATACTCGTTAAAATTATAAAAATAGTCATAGATGAAGGCAAATACCCAGAATACATGAAAACCGCCACAATCATACCAATTCATAAAAAAAGAAGACACAACTAACCCTGAAAAATACAGACCCATTGCACTACTATCAACATTAAACAAAATTTTGGAAAAAATAATAAAAATACAAATTAACAACTTCCTAATAAAAAACAAAATCATATAGAACAAACAATATGCTTTCCAAAAACACTCAGGGACAACATCCGCAGCAAATGATCTCATAAATTACATAAAATCAAAACTGGTCAAAAAAATTAAAGTAACTGCATTGTATATCGACATGGAAAAAGCATTTGACACTATTTCAAAATAAAAACTGCTCGAAAAACTCATTGCAATCGGCATAAGAGGCAAAGATCTAAACAGCATCAAAACATATTTAACCAAACGAACACAAACAAGACATAAATGACACAGAAAGCAAACAATTCATAACAGAATATGAAATACCTCAAAGAGGGAACTTAACCGACATTATTCATAATGACATACTAGAACTCACCATTAAAGGAAAACCATATATATACGCAGACGATACTTGCATAGGATACGCAGTAAACAACTACGAAAACATACAGACAGACATAAACACAGACATCAAACAACTCGAAAATTGGTACCACAATAACCTACTGACCATAAACGAAGAAAAAATAGAATATATGATTTTCAGCAACAGACATAAAGCTAAATTGACAATCATCTTCAGAGGAACAGCAATAATACAAATAAATAAAGTAAACTACATAGGATTAAAAACACAAGACAACCTCACATGGAACCACTACATAGACCAACAAGCAAAAAAGAACTCTGAGACAATAACGCCACTGACAAAAATCAGAAACTACGTGCCTGAAACGACTAAAAACCAAATATACAACGCCCTCCTTAAACCACAAAATTAACGAAAATAATAAAAGAAAATATGAGCAAGAAAATAGAAGTTTTAATAATGAGTGAGAGTAGATTTTTTTTTTATTGACAATAACGGAAAAACATTATGTGTTATTTGTAATTTTACGGTCAAAAATTATAAAGGTAGCAATTTACGTCGACAATTGGTTTCATAAACATCCTCAGTTTTTTAATCAGTATCCACCAAATTCTAAATTAAGATCAGGTAAACTTGCTTCTTTAAAATCAAATTTAAATAAACAACAGTTAATTTTGGTGACCTGTAGCAATCACGAATATTGCTCGTGCAAACGCCGGTATGTAGAGGGAGAGTTTATAAAAAAGATTGGAAGATGTACTTAATATATTAACTGATGAGGCTGTTATATGTTGAAAATTCATATTCACTTTTTTGGTTGTAGAAGTAAAACACTTAAATTGCGTTTTCAAAAAAGCAATAAAAAAGTGTTTTGAAAGTTTAAGTGTTATACTTCTACAACCAAACAAGATGTACTTAAAGTTTTAGACACAAATAATGCAGCATTGCATGAAGTTATTTCGCAAATTCCCATCTCCAAGCACACAACCGAACGATGTAACTGCAATGAATACATCTCTTGAATATAATTTAAAATATTATTTGAAGTACTGAATTTCATTCAGCTTAGCCCTTGACGAATCGACAGATATCACAGATCTTCCGCAATTGGCAGTTTTCATACGTTTTGTTTCACCTGGCTTCTTTGTTAAAGAAGAATTATTAGATTTAGAAGCACCTTAAGAGTCAACCCGCGGTGTTGATATTAAAAATTCATTAGATTCCATAATGAAAACTTTTGATGTGCCTCTTAATAAACTTGTAAGCATTGCAACTGATGGAGCTCCAGAAATGCTGGGTAAAAAGAATCGCTCTTATTGGGCTTTTAAGAGATGATTCTCAAATTCCACAATTCATACCGATTTACTGCATAATTCACCGAGAACATCTCGTTACAAAATATTTAAAATATCCTGATGTTATGAAAACAGTATTACACATTGTAAATTACATTCGCACAAGTGCAAAAAATCATCGACAATTCAAAAATTTCCTTGAAGAATTAAAGGACGAAGAACTTCTAAATGACATTAATTTTTTGCATTGTTAGATGATTATCTAGCTACAACGTATTAAATCGTTTTGTAGATTTATTTGATCCGATAACTGCATTTCTAAAAGAAATGGAAATAACCTATTCAGAATTAGACGATGGTTTTTCACTGATGTCATGGAACATTGGCAAACACTGAATTTACAATTGCAGGGGAAAGGTAAAATAATATCTGACCTCTCACAGTTTTCAAACTAAATTACAACTTCTTCAAAAGGACATTAAAAATAAAACATTTTGTCATATTCCTCGAATTAAGAAAAATTGTTCCAATATTAAACAAGAAAAACTCAACGAGTATATAAAAATCTAGAAGGAATTTTGACGGAATTCCAAAATTAATTTCAAGACTTGAAATATTTTAAATCGTCTCTTGATTTTTTTTCTGATTTCATTTGAAATTAACAGAATTCAAGGTGAGTTTTCCATTTCAAATAAAATTATGACTCAAAAAGCATCTGGAGAATTAGAATTAATAGAGATGCGAGAACATCAAGCTCTACATTTAAAATATAAGTCGACGTCGATTACTGAATTTTTTAAATTTGTACGAGAATCGAAGCATCGTGAATTAAAAAAGGTTGCTTGTCGAATTATTTAAATAATCGGAACAAAGTACTGATGAGAATCATTTTATTCCACTTTAAAATTCTTGAAGTCCAAACATCTATCAGTAATAAATAACTAACCAGCATCTCAAATAATTACTGAGAATTATTCACCAAATTTTAATGAATTATCAAGAGAAGTAAAATAAATATGTTTAATTTTAATATTTAAAGTCAATACGTATTTAATTGCAGCTCGCGAAAAATTTAAAATTTTGAAAAATGGCTCGAACTATCAAGGAGCTTGGCCAACCCTGATATATACGGAAAGTATTGTTTTTGTGAATGAGAATGTCTGTGCGCTGTATCTCAAAAACGAATGATCCATTTGAGATGAAACTTTAAAGAATAGAATAGAATAAAATTTAGAATAGAATATAAACTTATTCAATATTTAGTGATACAACACTACAGTAGTTACAAATACTTAACGTAAAACATAGCTTAAGATAGGAAATAATATACATAATACTTACACTTAATTTAGACAAACATATATAGTGGTAAACTAAAATTAAACTACTACTAAGAATAATAGTATTAATGATTTTCTTTCATAACTAGAAGGTTTTAATTTTTTTTAAATATACCATATTTATGCTTGAAATGCACTGCAAATTGTTTGTTTGTTTATTTTATATATTTACAGCATTATATAGGGGTGTTATACAATGTTAATCTGTGGAATGGATATCTGTACAGGTGTATGTTTCTTGTTTTATAGTTGTGATGTATTTTATTAGTTAGAAACTTATTTTTATGTTTGAATGTGAAAAATTAGAATTCATATACTTACAAACTATAAAATGAAAGAATGTTTGAAGTTCTAAATAATCCTCTACATGAATATTTCGGATTTAGGTTGTAATTAATTCTCAAAGCTATTTTTGTAAAAGAAATATTTTATCTGCGCAACTTGACAACCTGTAGAAGATAATACCGTATCTAATTAGAGATTCGAAGTTTGCTCTATAAATTAGTAGTAAATTTTCCTGATATAATACTTGTTTTAAAAACCTAAGCATATAGCGTACTTTATTTAGTGTTTTTGTTAAATTGTCGAAATGAACTCTCCAATTTAAATGAGAATCAATGTTTACGGCGAGAAATTTTGTAGTATATGTTACTCCATCTAAAGGTATTAAAGTATTAGCTATTTCCTAGGTTAAAAAACAATAATATTTGTTTTTATATTTATTAACAATTTGTTTTCACGCATCAAACTTAATGTTTTATCATTAAAAACTAGAACTGAAAAGATTTTAGTAAACATTTATAAACCGGAAGTAGATAAAATTTATTTATTTTTCTAAATTTAAAATATTACATAACTTTTTAAACAAAAGTTAAAGGGAATGAGAAACTGAACAAGTTTTATTAAAACATGTTTTTCGTAGAATTGAAAAATTAAAAAAATGATATTTTTTACCTGCTGGTAATAAACTATAGGAGTCACATGAAATGTATATAACAAGTAATTATAAGAATCCAAAATTGAGCAAATTGTCAAGTCAATAACCTTTTTGCGTAAACCTTATATTGAATTGAATGGAAATTTATTGATCTATTACATTGTTAATTTACAATATTAGACACGTCAATACAATACAATACATATATAAATAGACACATAAGATAAAATGTAAATTAAACACAAAATGGAGTAATCAATAATACAAAATTAAAAAGAGAAACGTAAATTAAACAAATTAATACTATAACAGAATTAAGTCGAATAAAAAGTATAATAGTCATATTAAGGTAAAGTCAACTGGACGCTTTCTAAGAGAACATATAGTTTTTAAAGTCTTTTATGCTAAAGAATGCTTGTTGTTGTAGAAATGCGTTTAATGTATACTTAAATCTACTATTAAAGAGTGTTGACCAAGATTGAGGAAGTTTGTTATAAAGATCAATTCCGGATTAATGAGGAGAATTTTCGAAAAATGTATGCTTATGTTTAAATGGTACTATTTTTTCCTTGTTGCGTGTTTTGTAATTATGGATGTCTCGATGTTTTAGAAATAATGATTTATTACGGTGAATGTAATTTAAAATATGTGAGATATAAATGCACGGGAGTGTTAATATTTTGTATTGAATAAATTTAGGTTTACAGGTCTCCGTATACTTTAATAATAATAATAATTAAGTTGAACATTAAGCGAATAATTCTTTTTTGTAATATAAATAATCTATTCAATTTGGTGGATCAGCCCCAAACGCAAATGTTATAAGAAATGTGTAAGTAAACTAGAGTCTAATAGATATTGATGATATAATCTTGATGAAACTGATTCTTAATTCGTGAGATTAGATAATATGATTTATTAATTTTGGAGCAGGTGTGTTGAATTTAATCATTCCATTGAAGATGGCTATCTATAACTATGCCCAAATATTTAGCGGAAAAAGTAAATGTTGATTGAATATTTTTACTATAAACGTTTGACAAATGCATTATTACTGTTTTATTGATATAAATTACTAATTTATTTTGTTTACACCATTTGCTAAATTCTGACATTATTTGGTCAACTTTTACTTTTGCCTCATCCAAATTATTTGCTGATATTAATACCGCAGTATCATCAGCCTACATAAAACGTCTCCATTAGTAATACGATTTTGCAGGTCATTAGCACATTTAAAATAAAAGTGGCCCGTAAATTTTTGGATATAGATAAGTTGCGTTAAATCGTCATATTTTGACCTCAGGAATCTATGGTCCAGCCATTTCCCCGCATTACCGGGACACCCTGTATATTGTCAAATATAAATATTCATTATCTGATGAATATGACCCTGTATTTCCTATTACTTAGAAATGTCATAATCCAGCTATTCATGTTTTCACGAAAGCCTATATTGTATAGTTTCTTTTGTAATATATCGTGATTTATTGTATCGAAGGCTTGTTTAAGGTCAACAATTACAATGAAGCATTCTATGTTTAATTCCAGCATATTTAGTGTGCTCTGAATTAAATTTACGGTAGCGGTTTCTGTAGATCTGCCGGAGCGAAATCCGTATTGTTTGTCGTTTAATATATTAAATTTGTCAAGAAAAGAAACTATTTTTTGGCAGATGATTATTTCAAGTGTAGTAGTAGTGTTAGGCTATCGACCACGAGGTCCTTCCGCCATGTGTCGTTTGTGTATTTGTGTGTGTGTAAATGAGCTTGTTACTTTAAAGGATCGCCCCGTCACTCTAAAGCACCATTAATTGTATCACAATGGTGCATGGTACCGGTCACCCGTCCAAGTGCTGACCCGAACTAACGTTGCTGCACTCTCGCTGACGCAACCGAATGCGCCACCACCGGCGTGTGATTATTTCAATTATTTTGGAAAGGACAAACAATAAACAAATAGGCCTATGATATTCTATAGTTTCCTCACCTTTTTTTGGAACTGGTATCACATATGATTGTTTTAGAGACGTATATTAAAGAACTGTTAATGATGCTTGTTAGATAAGGGGCAATGATATTTGCAGTTTCTTTGAATAATTTTACCGGAATTTCATCAATCCCTGTCGAGCGAGTGTTTCCTAATTTAGATATTGTATCGACCACTTCATCAACCGAGACCGGAGTAAAGAAAAACGTATTTGCACAAGAAATAGTATTTGATGGATGTTCACCATCATTTGATGTAATCAAGTTTCTCACTGAATTTTAAAAATAATTGGCAAGTTCATTAGCAATAGCGGTGTTAGATTGACCCGTTTCGATGTTAATATTTTTTTTTACTTTTAAATTGGACTAATAGTCATAGTTTTCGAGGTAAATGTAATGAAAGTACTATGGTATCTACATCACCATTTTTATGTTTCTTTACATTTTAAAACTTTTAATTAAAACCCTCGCTCATGAATTACTGATTGGAGGTTGAGATAGAGGCCACCAACCTTACATATACATGATAACTTTAAATACTAATCGTTGATGATTTCGCTGCTTACAAAACAATATAACCTTGTATGTAATAAAAAAATCAAGCATAATCCAAATATAAGTTTAAATATAATTGTCCTTCTATAGCTTATCTTATCTAATTTAGATTTAAAGTCTGCCCGCCCATCTTACATAAAAAATTTATTAATTTACTCAATCAAAAATTTTACCTTTTGACTTTCTTTTTTCAATAAGTGTAATTAATTTTATTCTAAATCTCAAGAATATCAGTAATTGAAATTTATATGTAGGGTGGGGGCCTCTATCTCACCTTCTAATCTGTAAAACATCAAAAATTATTTGAAAAATTTGTATGAATAAATCTCTAACAAATTATTTTGTGTTTATTTATATTTTACAACTTTTTAAATTAGAACTCTTATGTTTTATTGATTGGAGGTTGAGATAGAAGCCAGCCGCCCACCCTACATATACATGATAACTTTAAATACTAATAGTTGATGATTTTGCTGCTTACAAAACAATAAAACCCTGTATGTAATAAAAAATTAATTAATAATCCAAGTTTATATATAAACGACCTTCTATAGCTAATCTTATCTAAGCTTGATTTAAAGCCTTTCATGTGTCCTGTATATAATTTTTATTAATTTACACAATCAAAAATTTTACTTTGTCAATTTTCTTTAATTCAAATTTTGTAATTAAAGTTATTGCAAACCACGAGGCGATCAATAATTAAGTTAATATGTATATGTAGAGTGGGTGGGACCCTCTATCCCACCTTCCAGTCAGTAAAACATCATCAAAAATTATTTGAAAAATTTGTATGAATACGTCAATTAAAAAATGCAATTATTTTGTGTTTATTTACATTTTATAACTTTTAAATAAAACCCTCGCTTATGTTTTACTGATTGGAGGGTGGGATAGAGGCCACCCGCCCACCCTACATATACATGATAACTTTAAATACTAATCGTCTATGATTTTGCTGCTTACAAAACCATAAAACATTGTATGTAATAAAAAAATAAAGCATAATCCAAATTTAAGTTTAAATAAAAATGACTTTCTATAGCTAATCTTATCTAAGCTTAATTTAAAGCATTTCCACATATCATGTATATAATTTTTAATCATAATGATGGTTGCGACTGCTACTACGTGGTAATTCATAATGAACACTGAATAAAACACTTACTATGTTTTTAACCACTATAATTTATTATAATATATAAATGTATTACAATATGCACGACTTCTACTTTTGACGGTCATTATCAAGTAAGTAAGTATTATCACTTGATAATGACCTTCAAAAGTCGAAACTTAAGTCGTGCATATTGTAATATATTTATATATTATAATAAATTATAGAGGTTAAAAACATAGTAAATGTTTTATTCGGTGTTCATATAATTTTTATTAATTTACATACTCAAAAATTTTACTTTGTCAATTTTCTTTTATTCAAATTTTGTAATTAAAGTTATTCCAAAACCGCAAGACTATCAGTAATTGAAATTTATATGTATATGTAGGGTGGGTGGGTGGCCTCTATCCCATCCTCCAGTCAGTAAAACATCATCAAAAATTATTTGAAATATTTGTATGAATACGTCAATTAAAAAATGCAATTATTTTGTGTTTATTTACATTTTACAACTTTTAAATAAAACCCTCGCTTATGTTTTACTGATTGGAGGGTGGGATAGAGGCCACCCACCCACCCTACATATACATGATAACTTCAATTGCTAATCGTTGATGATTTTGCTTCTAAAAACAATTAAACCCTTTATGAACTAAAAAAATAAAACAAAATGAAAATTTAAGTTGAAATATAAATGACTTTCTATACTTAATCTTATCTAATTTAGATTTAAAGTCTGCCCATCCATCCTGCATTAAAATTTTACTAATTTACTCACTCAAAAATTTTACCTTTTTTATTTAAAAAGTTTTGTAATTAATTTTATTGGAAGCCGCTAGACGATAAGGAATCAAAACCAGAACCAGAATGTATATGTAGGATGGGTGGGTGGCCTTTATGTTGTACCAAGTGAATAATGAGAAAAAAGTATATAATAAATAAAACTTGAATATTAATTATGGAAAACTTTACGAATATTAAATAAAAAAATATATAAAAATTGCAAAATAAAAATGTGCAGATTATAACTAGTAGCTGATGGAAGTCGGTATTAAATTAACATCGTTTCCATTAAAATTAGACAAAATGTAAACTGTATTTTGAGTAATAATATTAGTGATAAAAATTATTGAAGCTAAACAAAGAGAGTAATTGTGTTTTCTTTATTATAAAAGAATAGAATGTGATTTTACTAATGCAAAAAATTTTACAACACAAAAAATGCAATATGTAATATGATAATAAAATTGTAATAATAATAATTAATTAAAAAGGCTAAAAGACTTCGGTTAATGGCTGTCTACCTATTTAATAAGTTTCAATAAATCATCTTATTTATATACAAGGTGTCCCAGGGTATCCCTTTAATGTGGGAAAATGATTGAGTCTTAGATTTCTAGGATCAAAACTAATGTGTTATGTTAACCATCAATAATAAATTTAAATCAGATCGAATAGAGCGTTCAATTCTTATAAATCGAATAATTAATATTTTTTTTAACTTTAAAGGCTAATACCTGCTTAACCGTAAACTTTTGGATCTACATAAGTTGTGTAAAATCATTATATTTTGATCCCAGTAAAAAGTCGTTATATTTTGATCGCAGGAATCTGTGAGCACCCTGTATATACTGTTTGAATATGTGGCAATCATTTAAGCCGTGCAAATACAATGATTTAACTGAGTAAATAACAAATAATAATAATTCGTATTTGTGATGACTTCGGTAGACACGTCATATAAATAACAATGGGTTACGGCACGTGCACATTTTGTTTTTTTACTAAATTCATCACAGAAAACGAACTTATTCTCTTATTGCATTTGTTTTATTTTTTATATACAATTGTTTTATATAATAATGTATCATGTATATATACAGGGTGACTGACGAAAAACCTTTGGTGCTGTATCTCGCTTATTTTTGATCCGATTTGAATAAATAAAACATCAAATTAAATGATTTTTAAAAGACTTTAATATGAACTGTACTGATATTTTTTCTTGCATCCAGTTTTTGACAAAAGACGATCAACTTTTTTTTTCAAATTGCACTGTATATATATTTTGTACTGATCCGCAAAGAGATTTTTTTCTGAATCTAAATTTGCAAACGATTTTATCCATTCATCAAACCCAAGTCGAGAAATTGAGGATTAAAAAAAAATTAAAAATCAAATACCCATAGTAAACAATATACAGAGCCTATTCCAAATGTCAAAAGTGACAGTGTCAGTCATTGGTACAATACTGCAATGATTTTTAATAATTTCATAATTAAAATGTTGCAAGATTTCAAAAACTGAAAAACGATTTCTGTAGAAGCACAAAATTCTAGTACAGTGTTTGAAATATTGCAACATTTTAATTATGAAATAATTAAAAATCGTTGCAGTATTGTATAAATGGCTGTCACTGTCACTTTTGACATTTAAAATAGGGTCTGTATATTGTTTACAATGGATACTTGACTTTTTATTTATTTTTTAAATCCTCAATTTCTCGACTTAAGTTTGATGTATGGATAAATTTGTCTACAATTTTATATTCAGAAAAAAAATCTCCTTGCGAATCAATAAAAATATATATACAGTGCAATTTAAAAAAAATGTTGATCGTATTTTGTCAAAAACTGGGTGCGAGAAAAAATAACAGTTCAGATCATATTAAAGTCTTTTAAAAATGGTTTAATTTGATGTTTCATTTATTAAAATCGGATAAAAAATAAGCGAGATACAGCACCAAAGGTTTTTCGTCAGTCACCCTGTATATTTCACCGATAATACGTGATCTAACATGCATAATGAATTCACCGTTTAAAAAATGGCGTCGATTGTCACTTCGCTTCGTTGGAATAAAACGATTATGAATTAAATTTGATTAATCGATTAATTTGTATTAAAACAGTTGAAATTCTGTGTAATAAATATTGCGTTCAATTGAGAAAATAAACAATAAGTTCGTATTTGTGTTGATTTCGGTAGAAACAAAATGCACACGTCAAATAAATAAATAAATAAATGACGTGCACATTTTGTTTCTACCAAAATCATAAAAAAAACGAACTTATACAGATTATATTCATTTTATTTTTTTATATTCAATTGTTTTATATGGTAATGTGTATGTAATATATATTTCACAGATGGTACTTGATCTAGCGTGCATCAGAAATCACCGTTTAAAAAAATGGCGTCAATTGAACCGCCCGTTCGAACGAAACGATTATGAATTAAATCTAATTAATCGATTAATTTCCATTAAAACAGTTGAAATTCAGCGTGATAAAAATTAATATATAACAATACCACGTTGAATTTATTTAAAGCTAATTCGTTAAACTACTATACAGAAAATCATGTCGGAATTTAACTTACATGTTTAATTTCACTGGCGACGTTACCCCAAAATTGCTTGGCGGTGTTTGAGATTAACAAACTGCTTAAAAATGATTTACTAAATTAAGATAACTTAGGAGAAATCGGAAAGATTTCACCTAATTCAATTACATGTGTAAGGGTTAAAAACAGATAACGGAATGGGAGCGAGGGAGGTTAGTTTTTAAACGGTCTATCTTCTAAATCATTTCGATTGGTCAATCGGTGTTGCTAACCGTCGCAAAGTACAGTTTTTACAGAAATTTACATTAAAGTGTTATATTCACACATATTATGAATTTTCGTTATAGTATATTAAAATTTTGTAAATATCGTCGTCTAAATCAATTCGCCCTATAAACTATTTAAATTTAAAATGGAAATAAAATTTATTGAAATAAATACATTATGGCGGGCTTTTAAATTTTTAATTGGAAAACTTTTGTTTTTCGCTTTATTGATTATTATTAATAAAAATTGTTTCTAAACAATAGAAAATTGGATATATATTGTTTTTTTATAATCCACGATTCCTGCTGTTTCGCAAAAAAAAAATCACTGCAGGTAGTTCATACACACCCGGAGGTAAATACAATAGGCGACACATCCTGCCTAAGTCGTCTAATGTCAATGCAATAAATTAAAAGTAATCGTGTAGAGGATCATAACACTAATAGTAGTAGTAATAGTGTTTAGCAATCGACCACGTGGTCCTTCTGCCGTGTTATTTGTGTGTATGTAAATAAGATGGTTACTTTAAAGGATTGCGCCCGTCACTCTAAAGCGCTATTAATTGTATACTAATGGCGAATGGTACCGGTCATCCATCCAAATACTGACCCGGACTAACGATGCTGTACTCTCGCTATCACTAGTTCGTCACAGCCGTATGCACCCACCACCGGCGCTTTCAATACTAATATTAAGTTGTATAATACCTACTATTACTCTAATGTATTTTAGTTGCATCTTTTTGTTTTATATTGGACAATAATGGTCCTTTGCACGTATCGTGATAAACGCGCCAAGAATGCTTTAATCAAGCTAATAATCTGTAAATTAATGTTATTTTAAAGCACCATTAATTGTATCTCAATGGCGAATGGTACAGGTCACCCATTCAATTGCTATTTCGGACTAACGACCCTCCACTGTCGCTATTTGGATTTGGAAAGTATAGATATATGTATAAATAATAAATTGTGGTGCATTTATTTGCGATTGAATTTAAAATAATAACTTTAATGCAACATAAAAACAATTTCCTCGTTTGCAACTATAGGCCTATGTTTTATCCAATAATGTTCTATATTACTTCAGATACTAAAATTTTATTAAGATTGAATACAAACTCATTAATGAATCAATGAACACATAGATTTTCTTACCTGATAAAATTTACAAAAACTCATAGGAAATAATCCATCAAATATGTATTTATTTATTTTTTGACATAGGCTTATGCCATTCAGTCACGATATGGGTTGTATTTTTGTATTTTTAATAAAATATGTATTTATGTTTTCAACTAAACATACTTTTATCTTAGTAAAAATAATAAAGATAACCAAATGATAATAATACCATTTTACATAAAAAAATATGTATTCTGCCTGATAATACAAATTACCACCTGCTTTAATTATATTTATATTTCTATATATTTTGACAGAATAATCTTTGATCAATTGTTCTTACTGCATACTGTAGGCATGTCATTTACTATATACAGAATCAAATCATTATGTTTGAATGGAACCTATATTCAGTAAAAAAACAACTATATCAAGTTTAAATTTAAAACTAAAGTTATCATAACAGAATACTAATAACAATTTATACAAATAAGTCTCTTAAAACTAAGATTTTATAATTGAATTTGTCTATTATTATATTTGTTAATACACTAATTACATATTATCTATGATTGATATTATTATTAGTTTATTATTATTATTAGTTTATCAATACTTAAAAATGTAATCATTTTATTATATCTAAGCTCACATCTGCTCAATAATACACACACTTCTTGAACCACTCATTAATGTAATATTTGTTATTGGAAATGAAATGATCATTATTATAAATATATGTATAACCAGATAGAAAAGCAAACGCTATAAATATCGAAATTCTTTAAAAGCCAACTCAAACCTCCAAGAAAATATATAATATCTATGCAAATATTACAAATTTTGCACAATATCTAAAATTCAAACTTAATTAAAAAACATATTTCCTACTTATAATCTAATCACATCTGTTTATAAGAAATACATATAAAAAAATTATTATGTAATGGTTTATATTGTTATTGTTAATAAATCTCAATGAGCTGTCTTTTTAAACTTATTTGCCAAATTAAAATCATTGAAACAATTTAAAATAAACTAATATAGTGGTATTGTTTTAGAAACATATTGCTTACATCCAGTTTAATCAGTAAACAATATTTCTGTATTAATTGCAGATGTTAAAAATGCAACTTTTTAATAAACATAATTAATTACAAAATAATTCAATAGCACTTTAGATGGTATAATAGACGTTTAACAATGTTAATTTTAATAACTAAATATACAACAAACTAGTAATTCAAGTTTGTTCACTTTCTCTATAGAAATATAAAATCATGCAATAAATTATGATTTAGAACATGTATGAATAAAATTTAATTACAATGTACTACATATGTTGCAAGTTATCATTAAAATTACGTATAACAATATATAATTGATTTGAATAATACCAAATGAAGCATATTTCTAAATAGTTCATTTTGTTTACTCATCTTAGTATCTATCATTAACATTGTAATTATTGAAAGAATTGTTAATATCCGATATAATATATCTTTAGAAAACTGAGGCAAACTTACATTTATTACATCTTCTTTAAATAACATTGTTAGAAAGAAAATTATTGTTAAATCACATTTGTCAATGTTTGTTTGCAAAAAATGTAATTCTAATTTTAGATAAAGAAAATATAACATAGTTTTCAATGTTTATTGTATAATACACCTAGTCCAAATTTATGATGTATTATTAATAAGTAATATTGTCAATCAATAAAGAGGGCTAAACATTAAAAACTATTTTATATTTCCTTGACAATAGACTAGACTTCAGGAGCTCACAATCATAGTTACATTAAATTTGTCTGTATTAATATATAGTTAATGTAATAGTATAATAGCTACAATTATAAATTAACTAGTAAAAATTAACATTAGTATATGTATATACTGTTTCCCTGTCAACAACATCTACCGGTTTTGACTTATTAAGGGTCTCATCAGAGCAAAACGAAACGTAGTAACGTAGTTGAAACTAAAAATTTTCCATTTTAAATAGACACCATTCAGATGATGTCACCTAAATCGTAAATTTATTCAGGTGATAGTATATACCAAAATTAGGAATTAATTGCAAAGAATCTTATACATAAATTTGAACGAATTACGTATAGATCATAAATTTAACTACGAAATTTAATAAATATGTCATATTCAGAAACTGAAACATTCGGTGTCAGAACTAATCCCTCCAAATTCCGGCTTCCAGGAGTAACTGCGACATTTGCCATCATCAGATTTGGATTATATTTCACATTAGGTTTCCATTCCACTACCTAAAAAAACAGAAAGTTATTTTATAGTATATTTATTTTTTTCTTAACTTAAGATAGCAACATAATTCAAATATAAAATAAATATTGATTTACAGGTGCAGTATTATGAAAATAAAAGAAATAATTAGAATTTTGAGCGATTTAACAGTTAGTTGGTTTTTGTAGTTTTTACTTTTTAGTAATGTATAACTACGCAGCAGAAACGCTCGAAATAATTAATTATAATTATTACTTTTATTTTAAAAATATCTTCTTTCTATTCTAAGTTTTAACTAAATACTACACTTGGTTGGCTTTTAATTTAAATTTACTTAGCACAAAAATATTTCACCACGGGTTTAGTGAGCTGTTAATAAAATATATTTTTCCTTTAATATTATTAATTACTGCAAAATTTGATCTAATTTTTATGAGTGATACAAAACCTTAGAGTAGTAGTAGTGTTTGGTTATCGACCACATGGTCCTTCCATGTTCTTGAAAAGACAAGGCAGATTGTTGAGTCAGTTCGAGGGGCAGCATTACTGTGTTGAGATCCAGATGTATATAACAATTGCGTATGGCAGATTGCTGAGTCAGCTCTAGATGAATGACGATTGCGCATTCTTTCAATCGAAACAGACCTAAAACGTAAAAATAATGAAACAATTAATTAAAATCTAGTCATTTCTTTTACGTTATTTTGCGCTTAAATATAAAAATGGAAAAAACTATACAACATACTCTAGTTATGTTGTATAGTTTCACCCCCAAGAAAGTTACCAGGTTCATGGAGAACGTGGGACTGCTTGGGAAGTGATTGGTTAAGGGTAAAACAATAGATCTGTTAGGTCGCAGTTCACGAGAGGCAAACACACCTCACTAGGACCCTATTTAACCTAACCTAACCTAAAACTCGCTACTAAACTTATGCGGTTCATTAATTAATAAGTATTTATCTACTCCTATTGTATACTTGTAGTTTTACTAAAAATTGTTATTGTCGTAGATAAAGTATAGTATTCAACTCATGGCAATGGCAATAACTCACTTGGATAATTTTATCCGCGTGAGTTATTACTTACATACCACTCGTTGAATAATATACTATTACTAAATTTAGGAGAACGCACTAACCAGAAACGAGAAATCGGTAATAGACCTATTATTCTGTTCTTAATTTAAGGCGTTATAATGTTATTAATGTTTCCACGGTAAAATTTAATTTTAATAGTTTATCAGTGATAAGCTAAACAAAGTTACAATTTTATTGGAATTATTAGATTATTACCTAATCAGCAAAAATAATATGAACTAGTTTAAGGATGTAAAAGTAAAAAAGACAAGCTAAAATGAGGAGTGACCACTACTTGCTAAGAATGGACAAGGCACAGGAAAACAAATGAACATGTACAAAAAAAAAAATGTACAAAGACCAAACAAAATAAGAAATCAAGTTAAATGAAGGATAAAGGCAACATACAAATCTAAAAAATGTCATAAAATATTTCAAAGGAAATTGGGAGAGAAAAAATAGAAATAAAATTGAAGGGAAATGGGTTACATTTAAACGAATTATACTGGGTACAAAAAAGAAATGCTGCGGAACAACAAAATAATAAAGATGTACCATAAAACGAACGAAATGATGGGCAGGACACATAGAGATGAAAATAAAAGATAAAAAAGTTAAAAAGAAAAAAATATGTACTTGCAAAGTAAAACAATAACGGACTATGAATAATGCAAAGTAAAAAGGAAGGAAACATACCTACGAAGCTATATAAAAATCTTGCTCAATGTTTCGACAGATAATGAACGAGAACTACAGAGAAAACCCAAAACTATTTTACAGAACATTAAATCAACTAAAATAGTAAAAGGATACAACACACGAAGAAAAAATCATGAAAAGATGACAACAATATTTCGAAAATCTGACCAAACAAAAAATAGGAGACCAAAATAGAAGAAAGAAGTTCCGCAAAAAAGATAAAAGAAGGTGAAGTAAAACAAATAATTAAAAACTAAAGAATGGAAAGGCTCCAGTAACAGAACTAACAGAATACTGAAGGTGACCATCCCAAGTCAAAAAGTGAACTCAAGCCTTTTCGTGTGTGACCGAAATTTTGTATAATTAAAACTTATATTTGAATATATTATGTAAGCACAATGAAAAATAAAAATACAATACAATACAAATATATAGTATGAAAACAGGAAAACACCATGGGAATATAACACATACTGAAACATCCAAACAATAAAGAGAAAATTCTAAAAAATACAGACATCACATTAATAAGTATTTCATGCAAAATATTAAATTTCAGATAGAGAGCTGAGAGAAAAATTGGAGAAAAATTGGAAGAAACATTAGAGGACAATCGAAGTGGACTCAAAAGAGTAAAAATTACGCAAGCTCACACATTCATTAGATTAGATTACAGCACTGCGGCCTGTTTACATCGTTTGTACTAATACCCTACTAGTATGTTCCCAGAAGTTCAGTTCCCTTGATAAGGTCAATTACCTTCCTAAAAGGCCATGTCCGTTTTGACTTTACCGCCATTTCTCCGATTAGTAGCCCTTGCTACACACGCATAGGATGTACTCGGCCGTTTCTACAACAAACCACATAGTGGTGTTGTCCCCTTTACCTACCTTCTTCTACTTCACTAGGCAATGTCCTGTAAGTTGACCCATGACCAGTCTTAACTCGCTTTTAGTGAGGCGCAAGAGCTGTTTAGCTTTAGTCCAGTGCCCTGTTTTCCACTTTTTTACCACTCTTGTACCAAGTCCTTCCAATGTGCTTTTGATTGATGAAGGCTTTGATCCGATCTTGGTAGTCGCAGCTCCTTCCCTGGCAAACTGAAAGAATAACTAATATAAAATATATAATAATTTTAAATAAAACAACGCAGTTGGGAGGGTTTCACATTTATTGTTGAACACTGCAACATTCAATATGTTAAATATATAATATATTTGTTATGCTGAGATAAACAACCAAAAAATTATCTCCGAAAAGATGATAAAAGAATTAAACAACAAGGGAAATCAAATATTTCAGATGTTGAGCAGGATCCTTGCTGCCTTAACATCCTGGTGATTAATTGGGTTTGAGTGGAAGAAGATATTTAATTGTAAACTCTGAGCCTGTTTCTTTCAACCGTAATTTTATGTATATTTTAATAAATAAATTGCATATTATACTTGCGTGGCTACATACACACATTAGAGTGAGTTTGTTGCCCACGTCCAATTAGTTTAGAGCTTGTTTGCAGTTCGAAGTAATTTTGGAATTGAAACTGTACGCTTTGAGTGTCTTAAGAGCAGCCTGGCTGTCTGAGATCAGACAGATGTATGTTCCCTTATGACCCTTTTTGTACAAACTTGAGCACATCTTTACAAGTTTATTGTTTCAGCCTGTAGGACTTATCTTTAACTGATTCGCTGTAGTTAGGCCAGTATATACCTATGCCGGAGCCCGCTTTCGATGTATCTGTATAGCAGATTGCAGGGTTATGTTTTAGAGTTTTGATTCGATTCAGGCTGTCTTGGCGACGGTTAAAAATCACTTCAAAGCGCGATACGAAATCAAACTTGGTCCGCATTACGTCTTAAGCTGTTTGTAGGAACTCTGGTTTAATCAGGTTCAGAATTTCTGATTGCCGGAACCTATGTCCTGTACCATGCTAGTCCAGTCTCCTCGCACTCATTCGATCTTCTTTTCTGATTTTTTCGTTCAGGGGAAGTAGGTATAGTTAAGTTTCCATTGGTACAAAGGGGAGTGTGCAGAGCCCCCGTGATGACAAGAAAGGCCGTTCTCTGAAGGGTTTGAAACTTATTTCGTGGGGTTGCTTCTTTAGTCTTGGTGGGTCAACTAGTGAGCCATATGTAATAATGGATCTTACTAACATAATGTACAGCCATTGTATCATTTTGGGTGTCAGTCCCGTATGATCTGTCAAATAGTCTACGGTATATCCATGGTGCCGCTGTACTTTTGCAGATTAGTTTTTCAAGATGCGCGTTCCAATTAAGTTTCCTATCCATTTGTTTGTTTGTTTGTTTAATAATACTTTGGTATTCTCATATACATTATATTATTATATATAAGAAAGAACGTACAAATAATTTAGGTTATAAGAATCCTAGGCGGAGTTCACTCTTTTTCAAAATGGTCTTCCACTCAAACCCTGACTTTCTTCTAGTAATTGGATATTCCATTACACTTTTTGCAATGCTAGGCGCATTTTATTATTTTATAATAAGTTTAATTTTAGTACCAATCTTCAATTCTCTATATTATATCAACAAGACCTAGATACTTCACCTGATGATCACAATTTTTGTCCTTTTACTTTGAGAGATTTTATATTCAGCTTCCTACTATTAATGAAAGGCACCACCACCACAATTTTGTCAGGATTGACATTGAAGCCTTCCCTCAGACACCATATTACTATGGTATTGAGAGAGTCTTGGCTTAGGGACGATATGATGTTGTCATATTTACCCCTTATGACAATTGTTTTTCGTGGGCATTCATTGCGTACAATGACCCTTGTCGACCAAGGTCGTCAGTAGGTCATACACCATGATATACCATAGCAGGGCGATAGAACTCCGACTTGTGTCCCCCATTTCGTTGTTGATATCCTTTTTGATTCACTCCGTATACCTGCGGTGATCTTACGATTTTCTAGTACGGCCTTGATCCAACTTATTGTAAGTATGTCGATGATACCCTTCTTGATGACCCCTTTTTCTACGGTTTTGACGGTTGTGTTGTCAAATGCACCTTCATTATCCACGAAAATACCTACTGCAATCTCAATCAGGGTTTGACTGGAAGAACATTCTGAAGAATGAAGTCCACGTGTGATTCATGTGCTCAAAATTTAGTGTATTTTTCGTATATGTCTCTATTAATGTATTTTGTTAACAGGGGATCCAAAGCATGATAATAAGTAATAAATAAATAAGTGAAGCTTCTATGCCTGAAGTGCAATCACAGTAGATTTGCCAAGTTGATAGGCAAACTGCTGCATATGGAGCGAATTTACTTTTAGGACACTGCTCCTTATATCGTTATTCGAATTTTCTTCAAAACCTTTATAAAAAATGAGATAAAGCTAATTAGGCGGTAGGATTTGATCAGTAGTGTAAAGCTAGCTTTGCAAATTGCCTACAGGTAGGGAACTATTATATCTAGCCCCTGCTGTAGCAGTGCAGGCAAATGCCATCAGAGCCTGGCACTTTGAAGGGTTTAAAGCTATCAGTTTTGCTTTTCCTTTCTCTAGTAGGTTGGGATATTTTTCCTTCCGTAGATTTAGCAGTGTTTTCTTGGGAGTCCACAGATGCCGAGCCTGGGAAGTACGTTTTCAACAGCAATAAGTAATTTATAATAAAGCAAATAAGCGTAATTTATCGCTAATAATAAATAAAAACAGAGAAATACACACATGTTTTATAGACTTAGAAAAAGCATTACAGGATTTAAAAAAAAGATATATAGAAAAAAATATGATTAACCTACTGGAAAACATGTATAGAAAAACAAAAATATAGTAATAATGAACAATTATAAATCAAAATATTTGAAACAAAGAGAAGTGTAAAACAAGGATGTGTGCTAAGCCCACTGCTGTTTACACTAATATTTAAAAATTGGATACTGAAAAATGGAGTTAATACAGCTGAAAAAGCTACCATTTGCCCACCATATAGTGATAATGGCAGAAATATAGAAAGACTTACAACACAATGTAAAATATTAAATAATGTATTAGCTAAAATCAACATGAATATAAATCTTGTGACCATGATAACTGCATAAAAAACAGGCTGAAATAATCATAGAAGTAAAAAAAATAGAACAAGTGAAAATATCTAGATACAAGAATTGAAAACAATGGAAAAATAGAAAAAGAGATAGGAAAATAGTAAAACTATTCAAAGTTATAAGACCTATCCGGATATATAGATGCAAATCATAGACAATAACAGAAAAACCAAAACAAAGAAATAACCCTATGGATACGAGGTTCCCCAGAAATATAGAAAATAAAGTTATTTTTAAAATATTTATTGTCTACAGTAAGTAATTTCGAGATGTAAAATTATGTTTAAGTTCAATAATAGTTTAAATAATGACGTGTCAGTTGAATGTAGTTATCTTTACTGGAAAAATACTTATGTGGTGTAAAAAATCATGTAAAAAATGTAAGCGGTTAGCGGTATGAATCAAAAGATACTCTAAATAAAATTGGGCCTTAAAGTAACGATTTGGGAAATATAATAAATTAATCTTATTATATTTTTATTCAATTTATTATTTCTAAATTTTGTATAAGTAAATAAAGAAAAGTTACGAAGGAAATTGAATATGCCCTCATTTCATTTCTAGTGAGACATCACTTATTTACTTAAAGTATATTCGATCTCTTTCTAAAAAATCGCATTACGTCTTTTTTCATAACCAAAAGTTTGGTCTAAGTGTTCTGCAGAAAGTTTAGTTAAATGGCTTTGGCACTTACAGAAACAAGTTATATCTTCTCTAATACCCATCCAACTTAAAAAAATCCAGCAGATGATTTACATTAGTTAAAATGTGCATATGTTTAAACGTATTAACTTCTTTCGTGTGAACGCGGTTTCATTCGTAAAATATAACAATAAACTGTTTTAAGCATCCTTTATTTTTACATGTTATAAATAAGGCACCGGTTCATGGAATATCCTTCAAATAAATTAGTATTTTTTATCTCGACGGACATTCTTTTTTCTGTTGGTTTGTTTGAGGAAAGAAATATTAATATGAAATGAATTCTTCGCAGTTTATTTTAAGTTTTGTCTTGATAATGAGCACTTCATCTAACACTTAAAAATAAACTGTAAAGAAAGTGAATTCAACGTGTGTTATTTCATATAATATATACTACTTTTCTTTGCCGTCCACTTCTTTTGTAAAGAATCGCTTTTTTGTATGATTGACTAATTTTTAGAGAGACGAAAAAGATTTATAAATGTTTTAAGGGCTACACTAGAATTACACAATTATTTACCTCTTTAAATTATGAAAGAGTAATTTAGAATCATGCTTTCTACAACAGTGTTATACATTATTCAGCTTCCGGTTTCCTCATTATAAAATATTAAGTATAACTGTGAGAATGAATTGGTTCAGGATATTTCATTGTTGAATATTCATTCTGTGAAAAGGATAAACACATATTTAGTTAAGCTTAATTATCCCAACTGTCTTTTAAATTTATTTTATGTTTCTTTTCAATTGTCGTATATATTTTATTTTATAGGAAGTTTTCAGCAGTTTATCTTTCAGAATTTGGAGTTCTGAAGTTTCCAGTATTTTTTCTTTCTTGTAACGGAAATTATCCACCTTGAAGCAAGACATTGTGACGATATTCAGCGTGCGCGTCAGTGTGCAATTTAGTTAGTCAACGAATGCTAGCTTTCTGTATCATTTAGTTCTTTCTGCAGAATTAACTTAACAAAGATATTTTAATGCATTTCAAGATAGGAAAGTCGCATTAGAAGAGATATTTCACTATTCATTAGGCTTTTATCAGATTTTTAATAGTGATTTCTAAGCTATGAATAATAAACATGTCTATACCTCATTATATAAGAGATACTTTTAGTTGATTTTAAAAATTTCGTGTTTGTAATGTTTTCTATAAAATTATCCGCCAATTATTTATACAAGGGTTATGCAAATATTTTGATCCTAATAATAAATATTTTCCTAAGAATTATAAGATTCATTCATTAATAATAATTACTAAACTTAAAATCAAAGACAAATCTTCTAGCTACTAATTACAAATACTTACATATTAAACTTCTGATTAAATTCATATTTCATTTATTTGGATTGCTACATGAAGATGAGAGAGAATCACAGCTTATCTTTGTACTGTTGTGGCATTTAGGATCTAATTGATGACGTTGACGTTTTCTTTGTTTCGAGACCGACCTATAAAAGTAAAGAAAATAAGAGCATCACCTGCATATAGTTTAGTCTTCTTTAATACCAAATCTTCACCTTGACTTGATATTAAAAAAATACATTATTTTCTGAAAGTGGCAGCAAATTTATAATTAACAATATAATATACAGGTTTTCTAATGTGGATTATAAAAAAAAATGATCAGGCAGTTCGATTTTTGTTTTGTACTATCTACCTAAAATATATGACGCCAGTAATTTTTACTTGCTACTGACGTCATCATATTTTTTAAATGGAATTTGATATTTTTTATTTCAATTCTTTAGAACTTTCTCTTTACAGCCATATATATTTTTTGTGAAAAAATATAAATTATTCATCTATTAATCTAATTTTTTTAGTAGAAACGTTTCATTTACTTTGATATCTGCAAAAAAACTTGATTGTGTAGTCTTTTAATTAAAGTTTCACCCTTATATATACATGCATCCAGTACATTAATTATCTGAAGATGATTTTGATAAATGCACTCAATTTTGTGAAATTATGATAGACGCTATTAAACAAAATTGCCATTTCACAGACCTCACTGTATTTTTAAAATACCCGTTCAACACGTGTCAAAATTTGTGATGTGGACGTTAGAAAAAACTATACAATTTTACAGTAAACAATTGCTTAAGCACATAATTTAGTAAACCTAAAGTAAACTTACGAATAGAATCTCTTCTGATGTACATCCGCTTCAGGCAGGCTGAGCCCCTAGTCTATGAAATATTTAACATCCTCCTATAAAGACTTCCTGCCTTGAGCTTACGTTTACCAATGGACTACTCCAGGATCGCACATCCTCAGGATCATAAAATTCCTATTGTGTATAATGACATAATTAACACCTTCAGCAACTATTTCAACAATTTTTCTAGTCTTTAAGTTAGAAACTCCTTTAATGTATAAGTCCAATTATCTATCTAGACAGTAATTCTAGTGCTAGCGATCCTACAATTATTTAGCAAAGGAATAGGCCAATCTGCAAATTTTTGGGAGCACCCTTGTTCTTGTTTTTATTCCAAATCGATCTTCTTTCCATTTCTGAAACCAAAGAATATGTTTAAAATATCAATTTACGATACAGCCGATAAATAATAATAGCTAAAATCAAAGGGCGCTACAAACGTTCTCCAATGGGGATTATTTCTGTTAATTGGCACAATAGAGTATTAGAAGAATTTTGGATAGGATAGAGAAGTTGTCGGATTTTAGTAAGGATACAAAGGGCTGCTCTTTCATATACATGCAGTTTTTTAAGACTGCGAGCGGGGATTGTTAAAGTTATATTATCAATTTTTTAACTTTTGTAAATAACTTTGTAATTTTTTCCCTATTTAGAAATAAAAATAGAGAAACACGCCTAATGTTCTCTTATAGTTTGGACGATGCATACACCACACAAACCTACAGGATTATAGTATGAATGTCATAAAAAGTTGTAGAAAAGTAAATAAGAAAAAGTCGGTGGTCGGTCTAAAATGGATACTCTGGGTACTGTCATCTGACAACCAACGAACCTAACGTAAAGTTCAACTTTTTGTTTCTAGAGTTACTTAGAACGTTTTGATGTTCATGCGCCATTTATGTTGTTTATGGTGACATGAAAAATTGATATCGGCCAAGAAATGGAATTTAATTAAACATTTCCGTGCAATTTATTTTTATAACTTTTGACATGGATAATCTCAACAATATGGATGAATTTAATTTTACTTTTGGCGATGAGGCACCATTAAAAACCACTATATATCGTCGAAAGAAATCAGACTGGGCTGTACACGGATTGATGTATTGATGCCGCCACCAATTTAATTGTTAATTTTCTCCACGCTAGTGTGTGCTAAAATCTTAATTTTCCTTATAATTATAGTGAATAAAAATTGTGAAAAATAATTGCTGTATATTTTCGTTGCCATAAACCAAGGAAGTCAATAGAATAGGTTATGGGCCCAACTTAGCTGAAAATAAGAAAAAATGGCATCGAAACACAGCGCCTGTATTGAGCGGCTACCCAAAAGAAATTACGACAATTGGAGGGTTCAAGCCGAAGCAATCCTCGTTCGGTCTGGACTGCAAGCATGTATCACGAGGCCGAATGAAAAAGATCAAGATTTATTGGCCAAAGCCGAGCTGCTCCTGATCCTATCGCTGTCAGAATTACGTAAAATCATGCAAAACGACCCAAAAAGTCTGGAATACTTTGAAAAATGCTTATGAAAGCAAAGGACCCGCAAGAAAAGCAACCCTCTTGACAATACAAGAAAATGCGAAATGGCGAAACGGCAAGAGACTACATTAATGAGTTCATTGACCTTGTTGAAAAACTAAAAGATATGGAGGTAGATAACAACGAGGACCTACTAAACATAATATATAATAATATAATATACAGCCTACCAGAAAGCTACGAAAATTTTCGTCTGCCAATGCAATAAAAATTATAGAGCCCCACACGCAAGAAAAAATAGCTACAGTAATAAGAATAGTACTATGAAAGTAAACAAAAATAAAAGTATTATCATACTATAAACAAAAGTAAACAGTACAACAAACATAAAAATAACCTGAAATGTGAAAATTGCAAAAAAACATCAGATTGCTGGTCGAAAATGACTTTATATTGCACAGAAAACCAAACATGCCTATCTGCAGAAATTAATAAAACTGACAAGTTGTGTATTGACAGCGGTTGTACTTCACATATGTGCAATGACAGAAGTTTATTTCTATCTATGGAGCCAACTAAAAGTCTAAGACTGGCCTCGCATAAAACTGAAAAAATTGAGAGTTAAAAATTAGAGGAGAGGTCATTGACCTACAAAATACACTATACATACCAAAATTATCAGTAAACTTGTTATCTGTGGCTAGAGCAACTGAAAGAGGTTATAGCATAATCTTCAAAATGGAAACTGCAACAATAAAGAATTCACAAGGGATGGAAATTAATACTATCAAAAGAGATGGACTATAGTATAGTAGATACTGAAATAGACATTTGGCATAGAAAAACGAGAAAGATTTAAAGCAAATTCTCCAAAATGAATCTATGAAAAGATTACATTTTAAACCTGTAGAAACTCTCTGACTGCGAAACATGTTTAAAAGGAAAAATGACAAACCAACCTTTTCTAAAAGAAAGAGGAGTAGAAACAAAAACTCGAGAAAGACTTCACACGGTACACTCAGACGTATGTGGCCCCATACCAGAGGAAAGTAATGCTGGTTACTTCCTTACTTTCATATGTGAATCTGTTATGGCAGGGATTATTTTATTGAAAATAAAAATGAACTTTTACTGAAATTCAAAGAATACAAGAAGGCGGCAGAAAAACTAACCTCAAACAATTATTTAAAAGAAAATGGCATATCAAGACGTCTATAAGCCCTGTAGTAATTTTGTATTCAGAAAAAAATCTCCCTGCGGATCAATACCAAATATATATACAGTGCAATTTGAAAAAAAAAAGTTGACCGTCTTTTGTCAAAAACAGAATGCAAGAAAAAATATCAGTTCAGTTCATATTAAATTCTTTTAAAAATGATTTAATTTGATGTTTTATTTATTAAAATCGGATAAAAAAAATAAGCGAGATACAGCACCAAAGGTTTTTCGTCAGTCACCCTGTATACCACAGCATAACGGGGTAGACGAAAGAAAAAATAGAACCTTATTAGAAAAAGTCCGTTGTATGATGTTAGAAGCAAATATATCAGAATCTTCTTTGACAGAGGCTATTCATACTGCAAATTGTATTACCAATAGAGTGCCATCAAAAGCAACGAACAAGAAAACCCCCTTTGAGATGTGGGTTGGATACACACTGAATAAGACACTTTCAATGCTTTGGTACAAAAGTTTTTGTACTAAATAAAAGAAACAAGAAAAAGTTTTTGCCAACAGAAGGAATTTTTGTTGGGTATTCAGAAAATACCAAAGTCTACAGGATTTGGGTAGAAAGTCAAAATAAAATAGTGATTAGTAGAGATGTCAAATTTTTGAAAAGAATGTTCTGTGACCAAAAAGAAAAAGAAGAAAATAAAGATACTCGCCCAATCATTCCACTGACTCTCGAAGCTCTGATGAAAATGAAGAACTTCCAGAAAATGAAGAATCATCTGAAAGAGAACATGAAGAACGAGAAAGTGACCATTATGAAGAATGCGGCCTGATGACGAAGACACTCTAACACGACCTGAAAAAGAATCAGAAAATAAAAATCTGGACATATGTACCTCAAAAAGGAAGGAGACCTGAAAGAGGTAAGAAAAAGCCAATAAGGACAGAAGATTCCTATTTAGAAGATGACTTAGAAGAAAGTATGATATCCATAGATACAAATAATCCGAGTGAAGAAAATGAAAATGATGAAATTTGGCACACTGCAATAAAAGCTGAAATAAAAGCCCATATCAAAAATGAAACTTGGGAAATAATAAAAAATGACAATGTTATGAATATCATAGGCTACAAAATGGTACTAAAAAGAAAAATAGGATCAGACAACATTGAAATAAAATAGGCAAGACTAGTCGCACGAGCAAAAAGTTAGAGTTGATTATAATGAAACATTTGTACCAGTAGCAAAATTAAGTTTATCAGATCTCTAATGGCAAAGGATTGAAGCTGGTACAAATGGATGTGACAACAGCATATTTAAACGGAGAGCTAGACGAAACAATTCTAATGAAAGTGCCAACTTGTTTGGAAAAATATGTAACCGAGATTATGGTAGAAAAAAGTGCCGAAGTTGACCTAACCATCTTCAATAAAGCAAGAGCAATGTTGGAGGATTTGGGAAAATATAAAGAAAATGAAGTCTGTCTATTAAAAAAGCCATATATGGCTTAAAACAATCAGGACGACAATGATATAAAAGACTAGATTCTGAACTAAGAAACTTTGGTTTTGAACCATCGCAGACAGACCCTTGTGTTTACATATTGAGGAAAGGAGGAGTTGAAATTATAATCACAATATATGTTGATGACCTAATAATTTCCTACTCAAAAGAAAAGAAATTAAATTAGATTATTATTGTTATTAATGTTTGTTTAATTAAATGTAAAAGGTGTTAACCGTTAATAAATAAATAAATAAATAAAGAAAAGTCTGAAAGCAAAATTTGATATGAAAGGCTTGGGTAAATTGGAATACTTTTTGGGAAAAGATTTTAAATGTGAAAAAGAATACATAACAAAGGACCAGAACAGATTGTTATTGATGAGATGCTACAGAAATTCAAAATGCAAGATCATATACTGGTCATTGCTTCATAAAGATGTTGGTACTGTCAGCTGCGAATCAAGAAAACAGAAGACAGTGGTCCATCAACTGCTGAATCCGAATATGTAGCTCTGACAGAATGCTGACATGCCAACAAAAGCACTGCCACGACCAAAATTTGAAGTGTCGCAGAAGTCTTTTGTAGCAGCGGATGATATTCCGTGAGGAGGAGTGAAAGAAATCAATAGACTAAGCTATACACGGATCGACGTATCGCCGCCGCCGGCAATTTAGTTGTCAATGTCACCTCCGTTCTGTCACTTACTAATATTTTTCTCCACGCTTCTGTGTGCTACTAAAATCTTAATTTTCCTTATAATTATAGTGACTATTCCACTCCTATTGCATGTAGCCAATGAAAATGAGGCATGTGATATTTTTTAGCCAATCACGTCAATTTATAAGTGAATAAACAGCAAGTTGCTGTTTATTCACCTGAATAACCTGAAGTTAGCTATTTCCCGACAAATAAATTGAATTAGCCTTGATAAAAAAGAGAAAAACGTTGTTTCTGCGTATGTCAGTTGCAAGTAGGTTATAAAATCAAAAGGTTTGGTAACACTTCATCATCCATAATAAATGCGACGGTGGCAAGTTCTGCACCAAAAAATAAAACTTAAACGAGATCGTGTATTTGGAAATGATTTGAAGAATTCTGCGCCGATAAAAACTACCAGTTGTTAGCAAAACTTCAATAGAAACTCTTGCCGCGATTATGATGACTGGGCGTATAATATAAAGAAGGTAAATGCAAATGATTATAAGGGAGGTGTTATTTAATCAATGTCGAATTTTTCGACCAAAATACTGCAGGAGATATATCATAAAAATTTTAATATAAATATTGAACCATTCACCGATATTCGTTTCAAGTCGTGGAATAGTCTTTCCAAATACCATTCGTGATGACAATTAAATCGGAATAAATTTTGTTTTTAGAGCATTCAAGTTTGTTGCTTATTCGCGATTTTTATTCGAGCAACTGATAGAAAAAATCACTCGCCTGGCGGCTCGTGATTTTTTCGTGACAGTTGCTCTCATTAAAATCGCTAAGCAACAAACTTTCATGCAAAAACAAAATTTATTCGAGTAAATTGCCATCACTTATGGTATTACTTGTGAATAAAAAACTGTGAAAGATAAACGCTGTACATTTTCGTCGCCATAAACAAATAGTCAGAATAATCGCTGATTTAAAAAAAAAATCGTGTTCAACCGTAGGTAATTCATTTCGTGATGAATTTCATAAAGGTCGTCAAAAATTGGTTGTTGTCCTAGAAAAAATTGATGCCGTGCGTGAACTGGTATTGCAAGATCAGCATCGGATTTATCGTATTATTTGTCTCCAAAAAAAATTCACAAAAATCACCTATTTTTACGGTCGCGAAAGAGTACTACCCCCTTAAGGCGCCATTGGGCTTCAGTGTGACTTTCAATATTGCATAAACCTTTGACTGTCAAAAAAATTGTTTGGGTTGGATCCAATTTAACAATAATCGCTCAAAAAAGGCTAGTGTCGATTGGTCAAATGCCCAAGAAATGCAATTGTGGTACTTCAATATTCGTCTATAATATCGTAACAAGCAATGAATCATGGATATATTCGTATGAGCCCGAGTCGACTGAAGAGAATGAACCAAGTCCAGCAAATGTTGATCATCAATTTGTGTGGCGGAAAAAATAAGCAAACCCAACCGCCGAACAAGCATCATTGTCCATCAAGATAATGAAAGCTTTCACATATCGGCTCAAACTAGGGAGTTTTTGAAAACTGAAAAAGTCGAATTGATTGGTCATCTGCCATACAGTCCTGATTTGGCGGACTTCATTTATTCCCTCCAATCTGGAGGACAGGTTGATGCGTTCAAAAATGCATGTTTTAAAGATGAAGTGGAAAAATGCTTGCAAAAGTGAATTGATCTCCATGGAGAACATTTTAAAAAACAATAAACCCATGTACAAATTTTGCAGTGATTTATTTTGGGGTTAGTAGTAAGTTACGGGCTATTCAAACTTAATCATCTGCAAATAGGAGTGAGCAGTATCGAGTTTGAATATACAGGGTGGGTTTTTTTCGATGTTCTCTATTGGGGATCTCGGAAACTATAAGAGATAGAGAAACGGTTAAATGGGGAAAGAAGTGTAGATTTACGAGACGAATAAAATTCCACTTTCAAAGTTTTCAAAAAAGTCAAGGGTAACTAGATATTTTGAAAAAAGTAAAAAGTGTCAATTTTTTCAAATAAATATATCTCGGTTATTATAACAGATAGAAAAAAAAACTGTAAAGGACAAAGTTTTAAATAATTTTATGTGGATTAATAAAAAATAATCAGAACATTTTTATCGCCATTATTTTTTGAGATATGACGCAAACTTACATGTTTTTAAATGGAAACCATAGTTGGCTATGGCCTCATTCAAAAGGTATTTTTTTTCTCTTTAATCCAATATATTAAGTTTTATTATGAATAAAAAATGGGTAGCCATGAAAAAGATGAAAGTATTGTAAGTAATTGCAGTTGTTTATAATAATAGCAATATTGTAATTATTAGTTTTACAAGTTAAACAAAAATGAAAAACCAGCGTAAGAATAATAATTTTGTAATTATCAAATGGCGTACTGTATGTGGTATAAACACATTTGTCAAGAGGATAATACGTTTCTTACAAAAATATTATGAACAGATGAATCGCGGTTCACTAATTGTGGTATTTTTAATCGCCACAATGAACATAGATGAACTCAAGAGAATCCACGAGAAGTTTCACAGAGAAAACTACAAATTAAATTTGGGTTTAATCCATTGTGTGTTTGGATTAATAATTCTCGGTTCATATATTTTTGAAAGCTCACTAAGTGAAAATGATTACTTTCATTTTCTTCAGACAACATTTGAAGATACTCTCGATTGTTTAAATTTATCATTACAAGCAAGATTGAAATGGTTTCAATATGACGGTGCTCCACCTCATAACATGTTGGCTTTACAAATTATTTAAATAATACTTTTCCTAAATCATAAGTGGGAAGAAATAAACCAATCCCAAGGCCACCTAGATCTCCCGATCTGCGCGTTTTAGAATTTTTTCTGTGGGGTTATGTAAAGAACAAAGTATATGAAAAATCATATCAATCCGTGGAGGATCATAAACTAGTTATTATTGAAACATTTAATTCAATTTACATCAGAATAGTCAAAAAAGCCATAAATTCAATTTTAAAAAAATATAATTTATGTCATAATAATATTAATAGTGGACACTTTGACCATATTTTTTAATATTAAAATTTCTCTCCCATTAATATTTTGATAATTACAGAATTACTTTATGCTGTTGTTTCATTTTGGTTTATCTCTGTAAAACTAATCATTACAATATAGCTATTATTATAAACAACTGCAATTGTTTTACTTTAATCTTTTTCATGGCTACCCATTTTTTATTTATAATAAACTTTAAAATGACTATAACTCACTTATTTTTAGAAATAACTATGTCGAGATGGATGGATATTGGATTAAAGAGAAAAAAATTACCTTTTGAATGAGGTCATAGGCAACTATGGTTTCAATTTAAAAAATGTAATATCTCGGAAAATAAAGGCGATAAAAAATTTCTGATTATTTTTTATTAATCTGCATAAAATGATCTAAAACTTTGTCCTTTACAGTTTTATTTTATCTGTTATAATAACCGAGATATATTGATTTGAAAAAAATGACACTTTTTACTTTTTTCAAAATATCTAGTTACCCTTGACTTTTTTGAAAAGTTTGAAAGTGGAATTTTATTCGTCTCGTAAATCTGCACTTCTTTCCCCATTTAACCGTTTCTCAATCTCTTATAGTTTCCGAGATCCCCATAGAAAACATCGAAAAAAATTCACCCTGTATATCGTGGCAATATAAATTTTAAAGTAGACAAAAGTGGGGACAATTTGGAAAACATTTTTACTTTTAATTACTAGGATGGATTAATATAGAATATTCTTTATAATATTATTTTAATTATAATGAGATAGGGAATATTAAATAGAAAATACATAAAGTCGGCGACACCATATCGAGTTAAACGCCTTTAAGTATCCAAAAAAGTAATGTCGGACTTATGACCTTTAAGATGTTATATTTTAATATGTAAAATTAGAAAGACTTTTGAATAATTTCTACGTGTTTCTTTTAAAACGTAAATACAGGGGGATATTACTATGATCGCTATAACAGCATATTTTTGTATGAATGAACAATGATAAATAAATTTAAATCATTGACGAAATTAAAATAGGTGTCTCTGCGGTAGTTAGTGTGGATTTTATTTATAAATATGTCTAAACACAAAATAAAATTAAAACGGCTAAAATAGTAAACCTAATTAAATTTATACTATTACTTGTACCACCGATTAAAAATTCAAAATTGCATGAGGTTAGACGTGTGAATAAACAAGAGAAACATTTATTAAAATTCTAATGGATACAAATTATTGAAGAAGTACATTTACCCTTAATCAAAATATAATACAAAGGGTTTTATTTAACTTATAGTTAATAATAGTTTCAGTTGAATCTCCAAAAACATGGCAAATACTTTACTTACTTTTCAATTATCGTAGCCACTGCACGAATTTTACATACACCACTTTTAACAATCATATTATTTCACAGAACATGTATAATTTAATTGAAACAACATTAAAATAATAATGATACGAATTTTATCGGATTAAATCTAACATGAAGAACAATAACAACCTGCAGTGAGATCAAGGGAGGTTATAATTACGCATTAAGTTCGGGCATGACCGGCTAAAATTACATTTCGCGCTTAAAATCGCCGCCACAATACGCAACACGTCGCCAACATTCAGTTGCTAACACAGAGCGCTTCCCCAAAATGTACATTAAAGGAGATGTATACATGTAGTACAGTGTGCACAAAATATAAATATTTTGTCTTAATTATAACTTACAATCATAAACAGTTATACTACTAGTATCAGATATTTGTTTAACTAATTAATCTAGTAAAAAAGTTTTGTTTAATACATTTTAGCGGCAAGAAAATTATTAAACACGTTAACCGACACAGTTTTCTCCAGTTGGACCATGGCAGTTAACGTGTTAAATAAGTTTTATGTTCAGCTTGAATCTTAGTGATTTGCTTTACAAATATGTAAATTTTGTACATATCTCCTTGAGATATAGTCGAAACTAGTCTGAGAAATAAAAAACAAGTGAAAGAAAACCAAGCCTTTTAATCAACAATTTAATAAATACAAAAGCTACGGGTTAAATTAATTCATAGTATAAAACCAAACTTTCACAAATAAAGTTCAAATCCTTTATTGTGATAACGCTTTTAAAACTAGAAGTTTCGCCCACAAAAAAAGCTCCAACTACATCTACAAAAAAGTATGATGGTATTTATATCCATTTGATCATTTTCCATCCAGAAAATAAATGCAAAAATCACACGATTCATATGTGTTTGAAATATTAACAATATTTTTTTTGATAGATGAATTAAAACACTTGGTATGATTTCACAACAAGTGAAATCATACCAAGTGTTTTAATTCATCTATCAAATTAATTCAAAAATGATTCACCACGGGTTAAGTGAGAAATTAATTAATCATATTAACAATATATCCACGCGAACTGTTTTGTGCTTTATCACAAACAAATCTATATTTTCAATATCAAATCATGTTATTTTAAATATTTGTCGTATATGAAGTTATTTTAAACCATATAATAAATCGTTTAGGTAAAATAATAAATAAGAATAAACATATTATCAAATGAATGTAGTTGTTTACAACATATCTTACCAATAGTTCGATTTCATAAGGTCGAAAAAATGTTCGCGTAACAAGTGATGTGAACTTTATTTAAATCTTCTGAGTAGTAGTAGGAATTTTTTACGATTATTCTTTATTCTTTATTCTTATCTTTGTTCTCCTGCTTACAAATTACAAAAAAAATATATAATATACATACAATCAAATAATACACAAATAATTTAGGACACAGGAGTCACGGGCGGAGTTCACTGTTTACCAATGTTCTTCCACTCAAACCCACGTTCTTCCGTAGACGGGTGACACACTATCGCCATTTCCGGAGTTCTTTTTAATTATTTTTAAGCAAATATGCTCCTTTTTACAGCCTTATTATCCAGAGGCAAAAGTGCTATACAGGAAAATTAACTATGAATATAATAAATTGTTACAAGAAACTCACAAAACAAATATTGCAACTACAATATTAATCAGTGATAACAAAATAAAAACTACATGGAAGGCAATAAACACCTATCTAGGTAAAACAAACCAAAACTCAATTGCAAAAGAAAATTTATTTGTTAGCAAAATTAATGAATTTAATGAATTCTTTAGCAGAGTAAAGGAGATACAATCGATGTATCACAAACTCAATATAGAAATCATATTAAAACTTGTAATAATACGATTTACTTAACACCAACAACACCAGAAGAAGTTTATAATATAATATCTGAATTAAAGAATAAAGCCTCGGGTGGGTATGATGAGATAAATGCGCAGTTATTAAAGGCTGCAGCTATGCATCTCATAAACCCTTTATCCTATTTAATCAATTTAACATTGGAGTCTGGAATATTTCCCGACTGTCTAAAAGTCGGAATAATTAGACCAATATTTAAAGATGGGGATCCCGAAAATTTTATAAATTATAGATCTATAACTTTACTTAGTGTTTTCTCAAAAATCTTAGAAAAAATAATTGCAAAACGTTTAATAAACTATTTTAATCATCTAAATCTATTTAACAAATCACAACACGGTTTTCTTAAAAATAAATCAACAAATACTGCATTATTCGAATACATTTCTATGGTGACGGATGTCTTGGAGGGAGGAGAGAGGCCAATGGGTATTTTTCTCGACCTATCCAAGGCATTTGATACCATGAATCATGTAATACTTCTAAATAAATTAGAACATTATGGAATACGGGGAGTCTGTTATAATTTAATAAAAACATACTTGGAAAATAGAAAACAAATTGTAAAAATTAAAAACTCTTTCTCCACAGCAAAGCATACCAATATTGGGGTACCCCAAGGGAGTATTTTGGGGCCAACACTCTTTATTATATATATGAATGACCTTCAGAACATCACTAATACTAGTAATGAAATGATGGTTACTTATGCCGATGACACAAGTGTCCTTACTAGGAGTAAAAATTTGGAGGATCTAATACAAATATCAAACAACTTATTTGCAAGTATACAACAATGGATGACTGCAAATAAGTTAATACTAAACAAAAATAAAACTAAGGTGATGATTTTTGAAACAAAAAATAAAAATATACAACTTTCTGATGTCTACCTTAACAATGTTCAAATTCAACTCAATACTAACGTCAAATTATTAGGAGTATATATTGATAACAAATTAAATTGGAAAGAGCATTGTATGAAACTAATTCCCAAATTAAATTCAATATGCTACACCTTAAGAATCTTAAAGAAAATATTTGATATAAAAACATTAATAATGCTATATAGGTCAAATTTTGAGTCTATAGTACGATATGGGATAATGTTTTATGGTACAAGTAGTCTCAGTTATCAAATATTTGGTTTACAAAAAAAAGCAGTAAGAATTATTTTCGGTCTCGAATATACGCAATCTTGTCGCGGCTACTTCAAAAAAGCTGGAATATTAACATTTTATAGCCTTTACATGTACGAATTGCTTATTTTTAATTACAAACATAAACTTAGCTTTAGTAATTATTCAAAAACTCATTTATACAACACCAGAAATAGTAATTATTATGATTTTCCAACTCACAAATTAACTTTATTTGAAAAGTCACCAAAGTATAGTGCAATTAAAATATTTAACAAACTGCCAACATATATAAAAAATATTACGAATTTAAAAGAATTTAAAACCAACTTAATCCAGTACCTTCTGGAAAAAGAAACATATACATCAAATGATTTCTGAAAACAAAATCATACTTAATTTTTCTGTTAAATTTTTCATATCCACTAATGTACTTAAATATTAAATCCCCTTTTAGTTCTTAAGCTCATTTTCTCTTTCTATATTTCGGTAGTTTTAAGTTAATTTTATATTTTATATTTAGCTATATTTAAGGATTTGGTTGTTTCTGTAAATCATTATTATGACGTGTTCCATTTAAGTTATGTTATGTACTTGAATTAAATAAATTTATTATTATTATTATTATTTTTGATACCTTGGGATGAAATAGCTTATGTTAATTAAAAGACTTTAACTTTGTTTTACCACAAAAATATTTATTGCTGTGAGTTTACGTTTCGAACATTCACTGTTCAGTGAATGTTCGAAACTATAGTCACAGCAATAAATATTTTTGTGGTAAAACAAAGTTAAAGTGGTTTAATTATCTTTAAAATGTACCACCAAGTTAACGCCGACAACATTCAAGAATTAGCTTATGTTAATTTACAATCTAGAAAACTGCATTGCTTTAATAACTTTAAAGGAAAATCAATAATTTTAAGGAAAAAATCGCAAAGAACATCAACCGAGAATAATAATAACAATGATAATGATTTAAAGAGATGTTAGATGAGGAAATAACCACCATGAATAACATCTACGGTTGTGACATAAGCCAAACATCCTGAAGAAAAAATATCTTATTTATATTCAAAGGTTAAAGGCTAAAAATATCTTCATAAACTAAGAGATTTGAATTCAAAACAATTAGCGGGTCACTAATTTGTGCCTCCATAAAGTTCAAACGGGAAATTACAAGCAAAATAAAATTAAAGACATCTGAAACACTCTCTGTTTAATTGTTTTAATGGACACATATGCATCCCATACTTCCGGACTATACGTAATAATTGTACTACTAAAACTAAAGTGAAAATAATGTATTCCAAATATTATTCAAAAAACTAGCCTTGTTGAGATCAATAAACAGGTGAAAATGTTTGTAACTGACAGTTTGACTTAAGTTAAGTGAAAATGAGGAATCTCAATGAAGTGGAAGTAGTTCGAGCCAGAACATTAATTGAAAATGACGAAAGCCTTCTACAAGTTTCAAAAAACTTTAACGTAAGCATGTCTGTCATTCAGCAATTATGTAACAGGTACGTGGAAACAGGCAATAAACAGGTCGCAAAAGAAAAACAACTCAAAATCAAGACCGATTTTTACTGATTTCAAGTCTTCGCAATAAGGTTTCTACGGCGAAAGACCACTTAATTTCCCACAGAACGACGTGGGATCACTGAATATACCATTAGGAATAGACCAGATAATTAGGAATAGGTTGAGGGAATCAAATTTGAGAGCAAGTGGTCCCGTCCGTGAACTCTCTTTGGCACGATGCCACAGAATTGCAAGGATTCATTTTGTTCGTGGACATGTAGCATGGAAACTTTGACATTGAAAGTATGTGCTCTTCACGGATGAATCAAGGTTCCTTATTACTCGTTGCGATAGATAGATAGATGTAATATGGGTGGCACCAGCGCCTGTTCCACCGTGACCTTTTCAGATCTATTGTGGATCCCTACTTATGTCAGATAATCAGCTCTAACTTGGGCTCTTTGATTAGTCCTATTACCCCAGCCAGAGGGGCTTGGGTATAGATCTCTGTGCTTGGGTTTGTAGTGCCCAGCTTTTGATATCTAATCCTTGCTAGGCCCTCGCAATGGCATAGAATGTGGAACGAGTCCTCTTCTTCCTCTAGGCTGAATCTGCATGGAGCTTCTTCCACCAGGCCTATTTTGCTCATATGTTTGTTGAGCTTGCAATGTCGTGTCATCAGACCTACTATTGTTTTGGCCATTTTCCTGTCTTGGTTCAGAAATTCGGTCGTGAATTTTGGCGATTGTTTCTAAAGGAACTGGTTCGCCTGTCTCTGACCTGGTGAGTTCGTTCACCAGGGTTGGGCCCTGGATCTCCACCCATTTTTTATAGACCGTTTGATTGCGCAGGAGGGTTCCGGGCCAATTACTGCTTTTAACGAGCCTTGTTTGCCCAGTTCGTCTGCTTTGTCATTCCCCGTCCTCTGGGTCTGGGACCCATGTGATTGTTACTTTTTTGTGACTGTCAAGTTCATTAAGAGCACATATACTGTCCAGCACTAGCTTAGATTCGACCTGTGTGGAGCTTAGTGCTCTTAGTAGCGGCTGGCTGTCGGAGAATATAGCTATTGACCTACGCAAAGCTATCGCCTCTGCTTGGAACACCGTGGTGTCCTTGGTGAGACTAACAAAAATCTTTGTCTCGGGTTTTGTACCGTGTATACCTGCTCCTACCCTTTTGTCGGTCTTTAAGCCATCCGTGAACCAATTTGATTCTGCTTTGGCGGGTTGGCCGTCGGCCCAGTTTTCTCTTTGTGGGATCAGTACCTTGTATTTCCTTTCGAAATTGTACGAGGATTGTCCGTAAATTAAAGTCTCCAACGAGCTCCCATTGCGACGGAGCGAGCTAGCTTAAATCTGACAACAGCACCGTGTTCCTTGCTTCCCCCTCCACTATTCTGTTCCCAACTCGCTGCGACGCTCATTCTTGGCTTAGCATCCCGTCATGTGTGAATAGCGTTCAGTAATTAGATTTCTGTGATTTAAGGGGTCTCCTTCTATTGAAATCCATCGCCAATTATGCAACTGATAGGGCACGTCTCTAAGACTACCGTGGACAAGATTTTGAAGTCCAAGCTTTCAGAATCTGTACTTTGTTTTGCAATAAAACGATGCTTACTATGAGAAAAAAATTGGAGACCTTAATTTACGGATAACCCTCGTATTTTTTCACCATGGCATCGCTGTAATCGCGTTTGCCTTCAGCTCGTTTTCCTTGATTGAATTATGGGCATTTGTCCTTGCATCAGTCTATATGATACGGACCTATCTAGGGCTGCTGTTGGGATGGTGCTTATGGCTCCTATTGTACTGAGACATGCTAGTTTTTGTGTACTGTTCAGAAGTCCTATCGCCCCTTTTGCTTTGTCCTAATCCACCACCACTGCTCCATAGGCTATCATGGTCTTATCACCCTAGTGTAACGCCATAAAGTCATTTTAGGGTTTAGTTCTCAGTTTTTTCCGCACATTCTACGATACCTGCCCATGCTATTGATGCTTTTTTGGTGGCTTTTGTGATTAGTGGCCTCCACATCATTTTGACGTCGAAAGTTACTCCCAGGTACTTGGCCTTCCCTACGAAGGGGATTTCCGTACCCCAGAGCGTCAGTGGTTATAGGACTTGCAGTGCTCGTCTTTTTGTGAAGATGACATTTTGTGTTTTTTGAGGATTGATCGCCAGTCGCTCCTGTTTGCACCAATTGTCTACTATGTTTAGCGTTCTTTGTGCTCGGTCCGAGACAACTCCCGCAAACCGGCCTCTGATGATTAAGGCTAGTTTATCCGCGTACCATAGGCAGTGAATATCCTCTTTGGAAATTTCCCTAGAAGGTCATCTACTAGTGTTTCCCAGAGCAGTGAAGGCAGTACTCCTTCTTGTGAGCAGACCCCCCCCCACCATTCCTTAGCCTTAATGATATGGTCCCCCAAAGTGGATATGATTGTCCTTTTCTCTAGACTGGCCCTGATCCATTGGCAAAAACTTGGAGGTACTCCTTTCCTTGCTTGTGTCACTGCGAGAAAGGTTGTGAAGTTATTAAATGCCCCTTCTATATCTAGAATGTGTGTGTGGTTCTTTTGTCTTCTATTGACTTTGTTATGAGTCTGTTTAGGTCGTCCAGCGCCGAGTCCGTTGACTTTTCCGGGTTGGTATGCATATTGCCTATTGTTGCGAACGCTAAGCAGCTGCTACTACTGTCCAGGAAGTCGAAAGATTTGGATGTGGTTCTGTTTGGTTTGGGGTGCGATTAGTACCGGCACGAGAATGTTGACATTATGTTAGGAGAACATGTTGTCCCTGTGGCATATGGAATAGATCCAAATTGTTTGTTAATGCAGGATAACGCAAGACCACATACGCTGCTAATAACATTAGACTTTCTACAAAAACTGGAAATTCAAATAATAGTGTGGCCTGCGTTAAGTCTTGATTTAAATCCCATAGAGCATGTTTGGGATACGCTCGACAGACGTGTTCGTGGTCGCCCGCATCCTCCTCAGACCATCCATCAGCTAACGGTGGCTCTTATTGAAGAATGGTACTCTATACTACAAGAAGATCTTCGAAGACTTTTGCGAAGTATGCCAAGACGGTGAAATGCCATTATTCGTGCTATGGGAGCTCATACTTGTTGTTAAGTTTCCATTATATGTACAAAAGTTTACATTAAAAATTAATTTAAATTCGTTTTGCACTTTGGTTTTGGTAGTTTTTGTTAATTATTACGGGTACTTTAAAAGTACGTGATACTGACACTTTCATATGGAATTTAAAAAAACAATTAAATAGAGAGTATTTTAGTTTTTTCTTTGTTCTTAATTTTATTTGCATCTAATTTCCCGTTTAATAATTAATAATTATAAATACGTCGCAAACCAAAAATAACTGATAATACAATGATACTTAATTCAATAATTTCTGCTGCTTTTTTTAAAATAATCTGAATCTTGGTTTATGAAATAAGTAAATTCAATTAAATATATTAGAGACATTAAAATTATGTATTGTACTGTTAATAATAGACATTTTTTATTAGACTATTTTATAAACTTAATTTGAGATAATTGTTTTTGCCATATTAATATGTATTTACTACAGTTTTAAAGAACTAATACCCGATTTATCTTTCTATCTATTTTTAAGCAACATTTTATATGTAAAAAATTCCAGTTGTAATTAGCCAATACCAAATTTTGAAAAAAAATTGTTAAATTTATAATTATTAGGCCTGGATTTGGATTCAAATAAAACAAACAACACTGCTTTGCAAAAATACTTTAGTACCAAATTATCAGATAACTCGTACAAAAGCAAAATCATAAATGACAAAAATAATAAACAAAACACAACATAATCATATCAATATATCGGTAGAAGTAACCATTTTCATGCGAGAATCTATGTAATTCAACCTAATAGCATTGTTCCACATAATAATTAATCAATTTAATCGTTCATAATTAAATATTATTATTTTATGGAATTGAATTCGTGTAATTGCTAATTAAAGCAATAACAATTTTTGGAAACTAATAATAAACACATTACCATTAAATACAATGTTTGTTTCATTTAATCAAAATATAGAACCGAGTTAATTATGAACTATTAAATATAAATTCCTTCTTTAACGATGTCCAGTCAAGAGGCATGTTTTATTAAAAACGGTTCATGTTAAATAATGACCTGTCCATCGGGTGATAATGTGGTGTTGAACCGAAGTTACTGTAGTTCATATACTCGTCAAAATTTAATCCACTTGCTTGGCCTTGACAAAGTATCTGAAATATACAAAAAATGAAACAAAATGACACAAAATTATACACAGAAAATAAAGTATAGATCAAGAGAAAACAAAAGAACTATTTATGAGAGAAATTTAGTGAAGACATCTATGAAAAATAGTGAAAACATATTTGATAATTAATAATAAAAGATTTTTTGTTAATAATATGAACAATACAAGAATATATAAATGAAAGGAGAAATTTTTATAATGAAATACATAAATTGCAACTGCAAGTAAAGTAAAAATCATATTTTAAATTATATCAATTTATAATTATAATTAACTGATTTAATTAAAATCAAAAAAGGGGATATAAATACTTACTTGTCCAGGAGGGCAAGCGGAACAACCATTTGCAAGATTCATTAGTGGGGATTGACTGTTTATGGACGAGTTGCTTCCACTGGAGCTTTGAAATTCATGAAAAGTTTGAATCTGTTTACGTACACGTGGTGGTAAAGATCTATAAGAAAAATTGCATTACAAAAATATATTTTATTAAATAACAGAAAAACGTTTAACTGTTTTATACTATTTTTTATTTTTATACAACACTTTGATACTGATTACTGTGTAATTCGAAACTAGTCACAAAGTGTTGTATAAAAATAAAAACTAGTATAAAAAAGTTAAACGTTTTTCTGTTATTCATTAACGCCTCCAAAATTCAAGATATTTTATTAATACATTATATATCCTGTTTAAATATATCACATAGAAATTCTGCTTAATGTTTTAAGATTCAATTTTAATCTCTAGTACCTGGCATAGAAGACCAGAGCAAATCGAACCCCTTTCATTATACATATATATTTTCTCAAATATTTTAGAAGCATATTAGATATTTGCCATTTAGTTTTATATAAAAATATATCATAAAAATATGTATTTAAGATTATCAAAATACCATAATGCTATGAACTATGGAGCTCAAATAGTTAGATTAATAATTCAGTTCAGTATAATACATATACTATCAGCAAAAAAGAACTATTTCTAAAATAGATTTTTTGATGACATTGACATTCTTAATGTGCTATAAAATTAAAATAAATCCAACTATAAGTAGTTCTTTAATCAAAAGTGTTTGATTTTATTTAAAGTCACTACAATTGTGAAGACCACTACACCTGAAGAAGGCATAGTGTGGCGAAATAATTGTAGTGAACTTAAATAAAATATTTGAAAATTAAACGTGTTAAAGTGGCTTAGGAATTTATTAACAGCACGCATATTCTTCTAAGCTAATAGATAATGATCATATAAAAGTCAAACTTGTCAAAAACTTTCTGCAGTAGATAACCAAACAATATTTAGTAAGATTTTAATGGAAAAGTATGATGAGGATGAGAGGTTCCAACATTTAGTGTTTTTCAAAAATATGGAATTTGATTTTAGCCTGATGGGCGTACAACTCAATTGAAAAAACATTTCCCAAATAACCACACTTTGAGACTTAAATATTTTTGGAACAAGGGGGGATTAAAATTTGTTTCCACAACTATAAGTAGATGTGATGTTACTAATATTCTACATTAAATATGATTCAACAAAAAAAAAAGAGAGGAAGCTGCATTTACAAACAAAAAAAATCACTTTAATTTCAACAGTGTGGGATAAATTTATTGAAAGTAACCAAAACTGAAAAGATGCGATCAATATTCATCAGCAACTGATTGAATTTGTTGTAATGAAACTTTTAGAACCATATATTATTATGTATTACAATTAATATTATTTAACAGATATTATAAAAGCAAGACTAAGGTAATATTTTTGAAAGATGTTAATCTGCTGGTTTGTTGTTTAACTAAGCTTTCAATATATTAAGCAGTTGAAAAAAATGGTGTTTTGTGTGCTTGCTTAAATAAAATTTGTTGAAAAAAAGCTGTAATAACTAAAGAAGTCTTATTAATAGACTAGAATGGGTTTTAAAATTAAAATTCTAAATATGACACAAGGATGATCAGAAAACTGATCCAAAACTTTGTTATCATTTGTTAATCTACAAATTGTGTACTAATTCTCCTTTTTGTTCCAGGTAAGAACGTGAATCCTATTCCAAAGGAGGATGTGCTAGAAACGAATAATATGGTATGGTACTAATTCATACTTTAATTAGAATAATGCAACCAAAATAATTGAATTTCTATAATTACATAAATTATGATAATAAAAAAAAGTAATATATTTATAAAGTCGATCCTATAATATTAAGCATTTTCTCCCAAACATTATTAGATTAATTCTGAGTTTAATATATTATAAAAATATAATAAATTGAATAGGTTTTAGCTTAATAATATTATACGTAAAACAGTGTCTATTAATTTAATTTCTTTATTTATTTTAAGTCCTTTTCATAAATGAAGAAATAAATTGAACTAATTAAATTTCTACAATTTACATACATAAATTCAATAAAATAATTCTATTATAGCTTCAATGTGAACTAAACACTGATATAAGAATAAATATTAAAATATGACAAAATTAATATAAAAATGCATACATGAAATTGTAAATAAACCAATATTATCATTGCCAGATAACAATTTACAAAAATCAGTCGTTCATGAGACTGGTTGGATGAAAAGTCAGACAAAATGGTGGTTTATTATGGAAAGCATGAAACAAGTGCTTGTACTTAAAATGACCATTGAACTTAGGTAATAAGAAATCAAAAAAATAAAATTAACAAAAATTGTGATCAAATGTAAATCTATTTGGGTTGAATAAATTTTAAATTTGAATTATAATAAAACCATTAACCAACTTTATGCAGACATGAATAATAGGAATTTAACATTCCTGGAGATAATATATCTTGTTAAAAAGTAGTTTACAAAATTAGTTGCAGAGTGAAAAGCACCCCAGAATTATTATTGATAAGGTATACCTAGTTTTCTCCATCTAATTTCACTCTGTGGGAATATGTGTTTCGTTAAATTTATTAATCCCTGAATAATTAAAACTCAAAAAGGATTTTATTTCAAAAAATGTAAATGTAGCAATAAAATCTTGGATATAAACAAATTTACAAATCAAAAGTTAATTGAGTCATATAAGTGAGAATGGTTTTAAAATTAATTTTTTTTTTAGTAGTAGTAGTAGGCTATTGACCATGTGGTCTTTCTTACACTCTAACACATCATTCTATAAAGTGGGTTAGATGTTCCATATTTAGCAGTGTGCAAATTTGTACAAAAACGAACTCTAAATCTGGAGGAACCTATTTGTATAACTTGGAAATATTTTCTTTGAGAATCATCCACTTAATAAAGAAAACGTGAATCACCAAAGATTAATCTGTTCTCTATCGACTTAATTTCCAAAAACGTTAACATTGTTAGGTTGTGTAATTTTCCTCATTATTAGAACTACGAGTTGCAAGAATCTACCCAGTTTAGTAATAAATCTACTTACATAAGGTAACCTAACATAGGGCAGATATTCTGAAGAGGACTTACTAAACCCTTTGCGGTCCTATTTATTTTTCAAAAATAAAACAAATATATACTACATATTTATAATAAAATATATTTTTTCAAATTTAATTTCAGAATTGAACAAAAAAATTTAGTCTAAATCATCAAAACAATCCAAAATATACTCGCAATTTTTTGGCGGGGCTGACAAGACATAGGACTGGAACCTAAAGAGGCAGAACAATATGGACACACCTTTAGAAAAGCAGTCTATAAATCTGAGAGACTACATTTTTGTATTCCATATCCATCTCTAATATGACCAATAAATTTAATTTTAAAATAAATGTCACACCTAAATCTCTGAATACTTACACTGTTTACATATTGTACCTATTTTATATCTTTATAAGATGTAATGTTGAGGCATTTTTCTTTAAATTTAAAAAGAAACAATAATTAGAAGACCAGTTAACTGCATTTACATAATAATCAAGTTGGTCTTGGTCATTTATTATTTTTATATTAATAAATATAGTTAATTCTTCACCAAACAGAAGAAATTTGTGAGTTCTAATGATCAGCCAAATCGTTAATAAGTCGGACGCAGCCACGAGAAATAGTATAATTTGACTCATTGGATTTTGTTAGTAAAATAACTACTTAGCTACTTCGCCAAAGAAAAATTATGGTCAAGTCGTTCAAAGGTATTGAAAAACTCAGTATACAAATTAACACATTATCCATTTTCCAAAGACTCCGACAGATTTAAATTATAAGCTAGAAAATTATGGATGTAATCCATGTTGCTCAATGGCAAATAAATTTTTACAATTCGATATAATTTATACTGACACCAATTGAACTAAATGCAATGCAATGCAGATTGTAGTGATATACCTCTTATCCTGAATGATTAAAACAAATTGGTTTTGTTTTCTCTCCAGCTAGTTTTGACCATTGGTTATTCTCAATGAGATATTTACAAAAATATTTACAATTACTGGTATTTATACAAATTATTACATTCACAGAAAAAGTGGTTTTGTTTAACAACAGTGTTGAGATAGTAGTAATAAATAATAAAAACAATAATAATTTATACAACAAGAGCACATTAATATTTTTTTTAATACATATATGAAAATTGTTTTTTGTAAAATTTATGAAAATAAATAATACAAAGATTATACTCGTCATGCTTAAAAAGTAGTGACCATTGGCTATTTAAATTGTAATTATTATGAAAAACGAAAGATATTCTCAAATTTCAAGATGTTTGGAATAATGGCGTACGCCCCTATACTGGCAGATAAAGCATATTAGTTCACACGACGAATAGAGAAATATAATATAATTTCAATTTTCTGCAAAGCGTAGAATGCAACAAATCGTACCAAAACGTTTTAAAAATAGGTGTAGATTTTATATTGAAAAATATTTAGATCATCAGCTTATTAGTTAGTAGAGCAAACGAATTTATATGCTAATCAATTTTAATTTTTACAAGAAATGGTATCTGATGAGTAGCAATGATATTAGATGCTTTATCATGCTCTTGATCTTGGAGGGCATCGTAAAAAAGCCAACACTACAAATGATGTACTTCTCAAAAGAGGGATGTATTAGTATGCCTTTCTTTCTTAAGTGATGTCAGGCAACCGATTTGAATTGATGTGCAAATTTCTCCACTTCAAAAATAACCAACTTTACGATCAAAAAATGTCAAGAACCATGTTTGATTCAATCAAAACCATTTTGGACAATATTGCAGAAAAGTGGCAAAGTTTATACATTTCGCATTTATTTATATAAATGTGTCACTGCTAATCAAAAAGAAGTGGTTTCAGTATGGAATTTTTTGTTTTATGCGAGAGTGAATTAGGATACCTATGGAATTTCAAATTTTTCCACGTATTACGTGTTGCAACTATTTGCAAAAATAGGAATGGTGTTCTTTTAAATGAAATAAATACGCTTTTTAGAAAAGGCGAATACGTTCCTAGGTTTAAAAATAAAACTATTAAATGGAAAGATAATAGGGAGGTTTATCTCGTAAGTATCGTACATAATGACAGAAATAGAGAAAAGGAAAATAATAGCAAAAAAACCAGAAGGAGTGAATAAAAAATGAATGGAGTGGATTTTAGTCATAGTATTATTATCATAGTTTACTCCTCAGCAAGAAAACATCTCAAGAAGTACTACAAAAACATTATTTCATTTGTTGGATATTATTTGTTTGAATGCATTTATATTGTCAATAAAAATAATGGATCATTATAGCGAGTCAACTTTTTCATGTAATTTATTGAGGATGCTATTACGTCATATTCAATACAAGAAGAAATATCAACATAAACAATTCAACAAACTACACATCATGTAACCTAATTAGTTGGGAATAATTTTCTGAATTAAATGCCTAGAATTTCTAAATCAAACAACCTTACACGAAGGTATTTACTCTATTTATAAACATGAGATCAGGAAAGAACTTCCTTACTGCAGTGGTAGTACACTGTTTTGGGTAAATACCAGTCCATAACAGGAATTTAAATTTTTAACTTTAAATATTTTTCATGGGCTTTTCGTTAATTATGTAATATATGTTAAAAAAATAAATATTAGTAATAATAATAATTTATAGATTAAACCTATCCTTTTGATGAAGAAATTCAAACTTTCAAAACGGAGCGACACAGTTAACTGGTTAAAAAGCAATACATACGTGCAAAAATGGTGTGGAGGTGTTTCTAGGCGATTCTTTTTACTGTAAGTCCGTGGACGTGCCCAAGAGACTTCAATTGGATTTCCATTAATTTCTATACCTAAAATAAGAAAATTAATAATAAAAAAATATTGTGGTGTTGGAATGCATTTTCCATAGAAAGTTAACCATAAATAACATATTTTGTTACCAATGCAATTAAAAAACAATTTAAAGAATTAATAATAATGATATTTTCTAATCATTTAATTTAACTGTGTTTAATTTTAACAAGCCTTATTTGATCATTATAGAAATTTTGCATAATTAAGGCATTTCAATTCGGCTACAGAAAATTGTTGACACAAAAGACTCTTTTATTGTTTGTTTGCACAATTTCTGTACATAATAAAAAAAACATTGCATATTAACCAATAAGTTTCATAAAGTTGATGATTGTTGGGCTCTTCACTCTTAATGTAAACAGATATTAATATTAGGTGAAAAATAACACTTGTTTTGTCGTATAATATTTTGATTTTCAGTTGCCTTATATGTGCTTTGGTCTTTATTAGTTTAAATTTGACAATGTGAAGATTAAAACAAATATCAGACAACTGAAAATAAAAATATAGAATAAAGAGAACGGTTGCGACTGTTGCCTCATGGCAATCCATACTTACACTGAATTGAAAAATTCACTATTTTTCACTATGTTTTAACCACAAATCACATTATCACTTGATAATGACGATAAAACGTCTTGCTGTGTTGTTTAGATTTATATAATTGTGCCTACACGTTATATAATATTTTTTACAATAATTATTTGTGGTTAAAACATAGTGAATTTTTCAATTCAGTGTAAAAATATAGAACAAAACAAGTGTTCCTCTTCTATAAAAATTTGTTGTTCAGTTATATTGAGATTGAGAATGTTTGATTAATAAACTTGGAATAAAACACAACAAATAATTTTTATTTTAGAACTAAGTGACCATTCTCAATAGAAAATAGTTTGCATGTACATCTAGCTAAAATAAAAATTATTTGTGAAGGAAGTATTATTGTTTTATTCCAAGTTTATTTGTTATGCTTTGCCTAATAATAATATATGTAGATTAAACTTTAATTACATTCTAGGTATACTAAAAATAAAAACATTATGAAACAAATCAAGAGTTATTATCTTGTATTATTAAAAATAATGATTATTTAATGGTCTGTGAAGACTGAACACGTGTCAGGCAACCTAAAATAAAATCAGTATTATTTATCTAATATTTAAATACATTTTTAATTTAAAACTTGAACTTATACCAATAATGCATAAATCCAATTGCATAGCTAAATATTTATAAGATAATGAAATAATCATAATTTATTTATTAGTCATAAAAAATATTTTTTTTAAATTTAATGAAAGGTAAATCTTTGATAAGAAATGTATATGTTTTGATATCATTCAACAATATGTATTATTTAACTAGTTTATTACCTCGTAATAATTCCAAAGATTCTTCAGCAGCCTTCCTTGATACCAAATGAATAAACGCATAGTCCAAAATTTTATGTATCTTCACTATTGAATCGGGACTTATGATTCCAGTTAATATTTTGTATAAGTCATCATTAGACGTCTCAATATCCAAATTTCTAATATACAGTTTGGTAACCTGAAAATCAAACTTGAATCAACAAAAATATAGTTAACAATTGCTTTAAAATGTATTAGAGAGAATAAGATAATAAGAACTCAGCCCGTGCTTCTTTCTTCCAAAATTTTATATATGTTTTTTATAATTTATTTGTTTTTAAATGTATTTTTACAAATAATAAATCAATAATAATAATAAATCAACATCTTTGTTCATACAAATGGGGAATGGAATTATTAAACAAAGACATATGAGAACAAATTATGGGTTTATCCGCCTATTTAATCTATCAACAATCAGTCTTTCTACTCTTTCTTGACTCTGATTTGTGCAATAAAAATTAAAAAAAGTTGTTGGCTAGCTTGACTGTTTAGATGATTCGAACTAGTGAATTGATGAAAATTTATTATTAATGTGAATTAGTTTAATATATTTGAAGCTGTGTTACAAATAAAGTATGTAAATATAAACATATAAAATAAACTAATATTTAATTGATAAATAGTTGATTAAAAATTCACTTGGTTCTTTTCACTTTATTTTTTATTTTAATATCAGAGTAGTTTGGGCACTGGGCCATAATGAAGTAAAGTGAAACGAACCAAGTGAATTTTTAACGTAATGTTTCACCAAGTGATAAATGAGAAACAAATTAATGGGAAAAATATATCTACTAATTTTAGAACATGTGATGATTGAAACCTAATTATAAGAATGAAAGTAAAAAAATATTAAAGAAAACCATTTTAAATAGAAAATATTAAAACATATTCATATAACAGTTTATACCATAAAAATAAAATATGAATTTTAATATAATACTAAATACAAACCTTCGACATTTCTTCAGAATCTACCTCTGGTAGGGGATCCGCCCAATCGACCAAAATAGGAACTTCCCACAAAATTAAGGCCCCAGGAGACAGCTTGCGTCTGGCCATAGCTGCAGACCGATGGTCCTCAAATTCAACGAAAACGAATCCCCTGTTCAGTTTCTTATTTTCATGCGATGGGTACATAATAACGTCCTGGATTCCGCTGACGAATTCGCTCAGAGCTTGCCGGACCTCTTGCTTATTCTTGTCCGCCGGGATTCCCCCCACGAAAAGCCTGCAATTGTCTATCGACTTGTAAACGCCGATGTGTCTACCGCGCCGAACTTCGTAACCGTGCAAGATTGAAACGGCGAGATCGGCGTGTCCTTGTTGATGATAAGTCAAAAATGCGTAACCGCGGTTGACTCCAGAAAAATCCAACATCAAGCGGAGCTTATAAATCGGTCCAATGCGTTCGAAAATGGGTATTATTTCGTCCTCGAACATATCCCTGGGTATTTTACCAATAAAAATCTCGCAACCTTTAGGTATACGCTGTGGAGAAACACGCGCTTGAACAATTCGTTGTCCATTCTGTTTGTCCATTACGTAATTACTGTTATTAATGAATAACTGAACCTTCATTTCAGTCATTTCCATTTTGGTCTTTATGTCCATAGCGCGTTTCCTCAGGAGAAATTCGTCAAAATTCATTATTAAATATATTAATGTACGTGTTGTTACCGGTTCAAGCAGACGTGTTATTATGAAAAGATCGAATTCGCTGATCCTCCCCTTGGTGTCTGTTCGAGTTTGCTTTTTTGTGAAAGAGATAAGTTTTTATATTCTTAAAATAAATATTCGTGTTGCGATTTGGGGTTACCAACTGATTAAATCTAATTGGATTATTGAATGTAACCGACTGAGTCGACAGTTTTTATATAAACGTGTATGAGGATTTTTGTAAATAAATCATTTTGTGTATTATTGTACATAATGCAATTTTAGAATATACTATTTTTTTAAGGGAGAATATATAATTACACATAAGTAATAGAGTAGAAACACCGGCGGCGAGGGAATACAGTTGCAGCTGAACTAGCGATAGCGAGAGTGCAGCATCGTTAGTTTGGATCAGCAATTGAATGGGTCACCGATACCATTCGCTATTGGGATACCATTAATGGCGCTATAGAGTAACAAGCTCATTTACAATAAATACAAATAAAACGGCAAAAAGACCACGTGGTCGATAGCCAAACACTACTTCTACTACTACTAGTAAGCAGTAAATTCTCCAGCATAATTATGACAAAAACGAGCATATAATGTATAAATAACTATATTTTCATATATGTACTATGAATTTTAATAGATGTAGCAGTGAAATGAAAATTATACATATAAGGTATATACTATTATGTTGACCGTATTTGTGTTTTTGTTTTCTCATGGCACACTTGCGAATGGAAAACGTTTCCCGACATTTGCGATGAAATTCCTTTTTTCTCCGAAATTTTGTTATGCAATGTGTATTTTTTTTTGTACTAATGAAAAATTTAGAGTTTTGGCTGTACAACGCCGTATTTTTTTAGGGGGGTGCCATTTGAAATTTTCGAAAAAAATGACAAGATGGAAGATCAATCAAAAATTATTTTTTTTTTCCATAAATTACCCGAAAAAAAATTATGAGAAGGTATACGAGGTCTTAACCTCTACCTCAATTCAAAATTTAGGCGCCGGCGTCAGTTAGTTTCTCTACAAAAAAATCTCAAAAATGGAGCGCAATTTTGAAAGAAGGGGTTATAACAGCGAAACCGCTAAAGTGAAGGGTATAACATGTTAAATAAAAAAAATAAGTACTCTCCGAGCACTTTCCAAATCTGCAATAAAAAATAGGGCATTCCATTTAAAAAAACATAAGTTTGGTACGCCACTGGAGCACGGCACGCCACTGATGATTAGAAATATTTTTGAAACATAGCGACGGAATTATGCACCACTTTGCTCTTAGATTTTTTTCGATAGCTTTTATCGTAAGGGAGCTATGGTCCGAGGCGTCTTAAGTGCCACACCCGGTATAAGGGAAGTATTGTTTTCGTGATATTTTTTTGAATTTTTTTTTTGCGGAAATATCCGTTTTGGACCCCCCTGAGTCCATTGCACTCATTTCTGGAAAAAAAAAATCTGTGTCTGTGTGTGTGTCTGTCTGTGTGTGCCGGTGGGCACTGTATCTCAAAAACGAATAGTCCTCTTGAGTTGAAACTTTAAACTTAAGGTTTTATCGTTAAAAACTGGAACTGAAAAGCTTTTGGTGAACATTCATAGACCGGAAGTGGATGATTACTCCAGGCATTTTTTTGTTTTTTTTCTAAATATGAAAAATTTTAAAAAACGGTTCAAACAAAAGTTAAAGGGTATAATAAACTAAACAAGTTTTATTTGAACATTTTTTTCAAAAAATTATTAACTTTCAAGATAAAAAATAAAAATTGAAAATTTTGATATTATTTGCTATTTGCTAATAAACCATTGATGTTACATGAAACTTATATAACAAGTAATTGTAGAGAATTTAAAATTAAACAAATTATTAAGAATAATCTTTTTACGTAAACCTCATAGTTTACTAGCAAAATATAGGGAAAGTACTATGATGGCCACATCACCATTTTTTTGTGGGCTTAAAGTATAGTTTAGAGTCTTAAGAATATGGGAAAATTTATTTTAAAGCCGCGCGGAAGTATTTGATAGGTGAAAATTGCCAAAACAATTGGTGAAGCAACTGAAACTCTGTACAAAATATGTATGAAAAGCGCAGAACAAGAAGAGCTAAAAAAAATTATCACGGATTTATTGTCTCGGATGATGGATTGTGGAGAAAATGAGGTTTTTCGACATTCTTCGGCTTGGTAACGCTTATCGGTTGGTTTCAATTCCGTTGCGTGGTCGATGGCTCCAAAATCAACTTCCAGTGGATAAGTGCTGTTGGATATTGCAGCTAATATGGCCATGTGTGTATTCAACGACGGCTTATTTAGCATAATAAAAGTTATGCAGGTCCTGGGAATAAAAATCGGACAAAACTGCTACGATTTTTGCGACGAGCGCCGCATACAGATATTCGAGCACGCGCTGACTGATGCTGCAAAAGAGGCTCGAATGGCGCAGAAATCAACAAGAAAGGATCAGGACGATGAGAAAATTAATCTGGAAGGTTAATTTTATGGCGCAGGCATTGCAGACTAGAGATAAATACATTATTTCTATGAAAAACTATGACTCAAACTTTAATCGCGTTTTTCTCGAAACCATGGTTTTAAAATCGGGCGAAAAGAAATCTCAAATACGAATTAACCAATCAGTCTAAATCTGTTTATTCCTTAATCTACATAAAAAATACTACAAAAATGCGAGGGCTTTTTGTTTTAAAGTGCTTCATTCCTTTTTTATAAACGTTTTTATACGAGGATTTAAGCCCGAAAAATGAACTTTGTTTTCAAACGTGCGCCATTTTGTTTAGAATCAAAAATTTCAAAATCCGGCCCGTATTTTTTTAGAGTATCCATCAGAGATTCAGAAAACATTTACTTTTTTGTACCAGGTCCATTGCTGTTTCCAGGATCTTTTCGCCCGTTTTACCCTACGCTCCGGGAGGGACCGCCATTTTCTTTATTTTGTTACGTCATTTTTGAAAATTTTCTTTTAAAAAAAAATTAAAATAAAGTTCAATGTGTATAAAATAAAGATATAAAAATAGTTTTTTAATAAGACTTTTAGATTTTGTTTAAAAAAATCTAGAAAATGACCCTTTTTTCCAAGTCTAGAGTGGCCTATAATGAACTACAGGAGTTACATGAAATTTATATTACAAGTAATTGTAGAGAATTCAAAAGTGAACAAATTATTAAGAAAAACATTTTTGCGTAAACCTCATAATTTTCGAGTAAAATATAGGGAAAGTATTATGATGGCCACATCACCATTTTTATTTACGTTTTTTAATGACGAACCGTTGATTGATATATTTCAATCAACGGATGAACCATAAAATTATAAAACCATAGTTTTAAATATTCTGATCTATAAATTTCATTAAAATTGTGTTGTTTTTTGTAAATTTTCTGAGGAAGATGAAAGCCAATATTATCAGACAAAATTTACATTTGTCTGATAATATTTTGCTTGACAAAAATAATAAATTTAAATAAATAAAAATATTTAATATAAGTACAAAAAATATAAAAAGTTGGGTATTTTTTTACAATTTATCTGTAGATGAACAAATGATGCCTTAATTTGGTAGCCATTAATGTAAAAAAGTATATGGAAGAAAAGCAAGTCAGATTTAGCTTTGAACTTTGAACCCTACAGAGACAAATCATCTAATATCATCTAATATGCTGCATTAGGGAAAATATAACAAAACTATGTCCCATAGAAAATTAAAAATGAACACCTGAAACATATGATTCCGTGAATGATAATAATCAAAAATTTTAATAGTCCGATTAAATGACAATTAAGCAGTTACAATCTGGATCTGGATTTATTCGATGGGAAGGCAGATAGTTCCGCTGCACGTAGGCAAATGCCAGGACTGCAGCTAGAGGGACTCTTAGGATGTCTGACTTTAGACATTTCTCTCCCATTGTGGATTCACGCAAGTTGGATAACACCAGGCGGTCTAGAAGTACATGCTCAGCGGTATCCTCTTTCTCTTCACACCCTCTGCAGATCGGACTAGATTGTACTCCTAATTTGTTCAGGTGAAATCTTAAATGGCAGTGTCCTGTTAGAAGTCCTACAACCTTCCGTTGGTTTTCTCTGGGCAGTTGCAGACAGTATCTGGCCGTTTTGGTTTTCATTGCGATGAAGTTTTTTGAGACCTTACAGCCAGGTGTGTTGTCCCATTGCTCTTTGTTTCATCTGATTGATGATTTTCAGTAGGGTAATCAAATTTAGCTCTAGGGAGGGCGTCGGGGACGTTGTTTTGTCCTTTTACTCACGTCACCTTGTTATCATGAGCCCCTTCTTCCAATGCTTCGCAACATTCCAGAATTAATTTTGAGGTAATTTTACAGCTGGCAGTGGACAAAATTGCTGCTCTGCTGTCCGTTATAATGTATATGTTTTTCCCTTGATCTTCTTGTCAGAGATTGCCTTAGCTGCATATAGTATACCCACGAGTTCCACCGTTGTTGGTGTGCTCATTGTCTTACCTAGTGCAGTACTATTCCTACACCTGCCCCTGCTTTCGTTGACGACCCATATGTATATATTGAATGGCTTGAATACTTTTAGAGATAGTCCCGATGTTTTCCTCACACCTCATCTGCATTGGCAGAGGGCTATGCATGCGTTCTTAGTATTTGACTATTTGACTTCTTCTTTCAGGGTGACTTCTTCGACCCGTAAGCTTGGTGGCTTGAAACCCTTGATCTTTCTTTTTCTTGTTTGTTGGATTTACGGATAATCCCTGTAGAAGCCCTGCTTATTCAGTGATTCCGGTAGTCCGTCGATGACTAGGTTCCATAGTAAAGGGAACAGGACTCCTTCCTGTAGACAATTCTTTGCGACCCGACATACAAGTCTCGTATCACTTATTGTAACCATTGCAGCATGTTAGAGATCCAGTGGCTTAAGGCCCCCTGCGTCGAAGTGCAGTTGTTATCTCTGGGAAGGAAGTATTATCAAATGCTCCTTCTATACAAATGAAAGTCGCAACGTGTTTATTATTTATTAAAATATACATTTTGGGAATATATTTCTTAAAAATAATATAGTCCAAATGTAAACCTTCGCGGTCTATTGGCATAAGCTTTAGATTTGAGATAACCCCAAAGTCCATAGGAGTTTAATCAGGACTGCGTGGAGCCAAGTTTTTGTCACCTCTCCTGGAGATCAATTTGCCAGAGATAAAGGGAAAATTTCACCTTGACCTGCATCCTGGGATTTATTAGCAAATACAGTTTTAGGTCTCTGTGTATAATACGGCAAAACAAAGATGTTGCCAAATTTAAAGTTCGATTGATAGTTCCATATAGCCATGAACAGACTGGTTAACACTATCCACGTTCTCTGCCGTTCTTGATGATCTTAGTCGAGGTATATTTAATTTGTTTCAACGTTGTACCGGTCTCTTCAAAATTCCTTACACATTTTAAAATGAACTCGCTGCATTCGCCCTAGAAACGCTCCATAACGACTAAATTCCCAAGAGACAGACTACCGATTGACATACCCCCTGCGTACCTCGGATTCATAGCGTTTTTGCAGGACGCTAAAGAAATATAAACTTTGATTTGAGACACCCTGTATAATTAGTTATAAAGTGCTTGTCCAGGTTACCACACCTGAAACTGGAGGGAAGAAATTAAATTGTTTAAAACATGAAGAAGATGAGTCCTATAGAATCAGCAAGTAGACCATGAATTTCTCTAGTCACATTGTTGAAGATTTTATGGATAGTTTCATCCATTGTCTAGAATTAATAATAGCTTTGCAATGTTGGTCAACACTTGATCATGAAAGCACATATTAGTAAATCAAAGTATATCTTGAGAACTGATATAAAATTATTATGGATGTTAATAATACTAATATTTTTATACACGAAACATACTAATGTAATTTAAAAAGTATTTAATTCTATATAACACCTTAGATACTAAGAGAGTTTTAAAAAAGTTTTAAAACAATCTTTTAAAGTATTTTCTACGCTCTTCTTTGTAAGCTAAATTGTTTATAATAATGTATAGAGAAAATTTGCTTTGCGACCGGAGAACATGGCATTTTCAATATGTGACTTTATAAGCGAAAAGTAGATGGTTTTAAGAACATCAGATGAAACTAATTTAGATAATTGAAGCATTAGATATTTACTTAGTTCAAGAATCTAAGTGGAATCCCAAGTAATCAGTATTTCCAGCAAACTTTTTGTCTAAAAGTCCCAAACTAAATAACATATGCACTTATTTACATTTGTTCAATAAACGTTTATTTATTACAAACCAATATTTTGCCTGAGCGGTAATGTAAAAATTATAAATATTTATTTTCTGGAGCAACTTCACTCGACTTACAAAAGCTGTGTCATTCTCATATTGTAATAACGTTGGTTGAAATATTGTTTAAGATTTGATTACCAATTCTAATAAAATTCATTTCGAGTGAAGGTGTTACAATTACAACAAAAATAATACGAACTATTTCAATAAAGATTGTTTAAATCGTATATATTGCTATGATCCAAATTTCAAAGTGAATAATTACATTTAGTATGAATTTTCATTATAGATCTTGTGAAGTAAATAAACTAAACTATGTCCATTTATGTATAGCAGAAATAGTGTCGGACCTAGCTTGAAGTACACTTTATTTATAAAATATTCATGCAATACTTTTTATTTTCTAATTTAACTGGGATGGAAGTTGTATAAGTATGGCTTTTGTAATATTATTTCATGATTCATACTATCGAAAGCTTTGTGTAAATCAAAAAAGTTGCTTGTATAGCTTCGAATAATCAATCAAGACCTTTTTTCGATCAATTCTATAATTGCAGTGGTTATTGATGAAAAACTCCTGAAGCCAGGTTGAATGATAAAATATCTGAATGGTTCTTCAAAAACTTACAGGCCAGATATTGATAGGTCGTTAATTATCCACTTCCCTCTGTAAGCCTTTTTGAAAACATGGACACTATAATTGCATGCTTTGAGCGCGATGTAAATTTGCCCTGTTAACATTGTGACAATGCACCCACGATATCTGAGAGATTAGTAAAGACAATACTTTGGAAACTCTCTAGGAAGATGTCTTCTGTTGATATAATTATAATGAATATAATCTTCAGAAAACACTGAATAACTGGTATTCGAGCGTTATTATATTCTGGATTCAAACTCAGTTCGAAAAACTATAACTTACTTGCGAAATAAGTATCTAGGATTTTTTCAAAACAATGCCTTTTCCCTTTTTGCTGTTTTTGTAGAATAATTTTAGGTCTCATTAAATTCTGCCCATGATTTTTGTTTGCTTCTTTTATTATTCCTTTTACATCATTTCCCTTTTAATAATACTTTTCATAGTCTTCTGAACATCTAATAAAGATTGTTATTCTTCTGATGTTCTTTTTATTTATCTATTACTTATTTAGTTACCCCTCAGATCTCTTCTACCAATTCTAATATTATTCTAATACCTGTGATATAAATGTAAATTGTGATGTCGAATTTTATTTCAAAGAAGTGAGCGAAATTAAAGTAAGGGACGCTATAAATAGTATTAAAAACAGTGATAGCACCGATATATATGGCATCTCAACTAAAATAATAAAATCAGTTAAGAATATTTTAATACCTCATCTCACAATACTTATAAATAAGACAATAGCTACGGGTGAATTCCCATCAGTATTAAAAGAAGCCAAAGTAATACCAATATTCAAAGGAGGTGATATTAATCAATTAAACGATTATAGGCCTGTTGCACTCCTTCCATGGTTCTCTAAAATAATTGAAAGAATATTAAAAGAGCAACTAGTAGACTATTTTGAAACATATAAATTATTTAATAAAAATCAATTTGGATTCAGAAGTGGTTTCTCTACTAGTGATGCCATCGTAGAACTTACGGAAAATATTCTAAATGCCTTTGAATACAAGAAAATAACGACTGCATCTTTTATCGATATGAGTAAGGCCTTTGACTGTGTTAAACATAACATAATGTTAACTAAGTTAAAAGCGTACGGTATCTCTAGTAAGAGCACTAACTTAATTAGGTGCTATCTTTCGGATAGAAAACAACAGGTTCTCTTTAATGGAAAAATGTCTGATATCTCTTCACTGCATATAGGGGTTCCGCAAGGGTCTGTTTTAGGCCCGATACTGTTTCTAATTTACATAAATGACATGCCGAAAGAAGTAAGTATGGCCAATGTAATATTATTTGCTGATGACAGTACAATGGTAGTTAATGGGAAAAGCGTTGAAGAGGTATTAGAAAAGAGTCAAATAGCGACCAACAAAACTATAGACTGGTGTGTTGAAAATGGCCTTGTTTTAAACAAGGCGAAAACTAAAACAATAACGTTCACACTTACTAGAGATGTCCAATTAAACGGTAATAAAACAACACATTTTCTAGGAGTTCATATTGATGCAGCCATGAGATGGGACTGTCAAGGTTCAGAACTAGCTAAAAGGCTAGCAAAAATTTCATTTGCTATTCGCAAACTCGCAGGTACAGTCTCATATAGTATACTTAAGATGGCTTACTATGGATATTTCCATTCAGTCATGACATATGGTATTTTAATATGGGGGCACTCATCCTGTCGCCATCGCATATTCAAAATACAAAGAAGAGCAATCCGTATCTTGGCTGGATTAGGTTATCGTGACAACTGTAAAAATAAATTCACAGAACTCGGAATCTTAACTCTTCCATCAGTTTATATATATGAATGTCTTAAATATATTAGGAAGTACCCAGAGAGATACACAATTCTGGAACATAAGCACGAAACACGACATAAAGATAATTTGTTAACGGGCTATCATAGACTTACGAGATCGCGCTCAGGTGTAAATTATTATGCTGTCAAATGCTATAACAAGTTACCAACACAACTTAGAACACTGCCAAATACCAGTTTTAAAAATAAAATTAAAGAATTGTTAATTAAAGGGGCCTTCTATTCACTAGATGAATTTTTAGAATTAGACATTGAAACAGCTTAAATTTAATTATACTATTTTAATATGTTTGTTCCTAATAATTCTATATTTGTCCTTTTTTATATGTCTATTAGCTTTTATAAATTTTATTAATTATTTTAACTCTTGATATTGTAATATTTTATTATTTAACACATATGTATGTTATAATTGTTTATCTTTATAAACTTTTAAATGTTTTCATGTTATTTATACCTTTTATTTATATCTGTTGTTTAATATTGTTTTGTATATTTGCTACGCTCAGTGTATTATTTTTTGTATTTAAATTTTTAATTATATTTAGTTTTATATTATACACTCTATACTTTTTATATCCACTATATATATATATTCAAATGTATCTATGACATGTGTAAAACTTAATTGTTAATAACACGAATAAATACTTTATACTTTAATTTCGAGTGAAGATGTTACAATTACAACAAAAGTAATACGAACTATTTTAATAAACATTGTCTAAATCGTAAGGAAACTAATGGCTGGTAAGGTATTGTGGGAAACGTGTAGTAGAGCACTTTTATGAAAGAAACTTGTTTTTATCTAACCAAGTTTCCCCTAAATTACTTTTAACATTAAATAAACTTTAAGACCCAAATTTAAGATAGCTGAAAATGCATGAGGTGTAAAACTAATTAAGATAATACTTATAATACTCCTCTAAAAAATATACTTCACAAAGAAAATAGAATGCCATTTAAAAAAGTTAGAATAAATTGAAGAATGCAATTTTTAAAGTTTGGTTTGGCTTTAATGTATTTTTATATGGAATCGTAGTTATAATGATCAGAACAAAAACGAACATACTTTAAAAATCAAATATTTACAGTGCTTATTCATACAAGTATTTCTTAATACTTTTACATTGCAAACTATTATATATAAAACAGGAAAGCACGTGATTTCGCTCTTAAGAAGTGGGAAAGAAAGGGAATGTGTCGTGTCCACCGTCCGCACTTTTATATATGCCACCACCGCGAACGCATTTTTAGAATTCCACGAAAAACTATATCTAGCAACAAATCGTTTTGTAAAGCGTATGTCATATCCGATGATGACAAAGCATTAAAAACCCATTTATGGAAACCGCCGAACGGGCGACCTTTTTCGATACAGGTCAGTAATTTCAGCACAAAAGCGTACTTTTCTTCCTGGGAAAAATAAAGTCCAATACCGAACATCAGATTAAGAGGGATTTATTTCAGAGCTTCAAAGCAATGAATATCGATATTGCCGAAAGTGGAATGAAATTACCGATAATAATTACGTGTAGTCGCAATATTGCAGTAGAGTACTTCTATACTTTTATGAAAAAATCTCATACTGGATAACAACTCAAAGCCCAAGATAAAAGCTAGAAAGGTTACTGATGTAGAGATAATACTTATAATATTCTTTCCAAAACGTATTTCTTTGACATGATTGTTAAAGCATAATGAAAGACCATTTAAAGGTCCGTAAAAATGATATTCCAAATTCATTTTGAAGAATTAATCTTATAAGTTTTTAAAGAGGCATATCTTTCTCTTTAAATCTTTCTTCTCATTTCTGTTAGAAAAATGTTAGCTGCATATAAGTATCTGTGTCGGTGCAAAAATTTGAAAACAAGACATATTTTCTGGATTCAACCTAAATTTCGATGTTGCAATATTCCAATATGTTACTGGTGCTTGATCCGGCAAAAATGAATATTGAGCCAATTCACTTAAACATTATTTTTAAATAGCTACTCTAAAAAATATTTTACACAGCGAAAAAAGAGCTTGACAGTGTATTAATGTTCCCTGATAAATATTGATTAGAGAGATTCATTAGGAATAGTCCGTTTGAAAATATTTTGTATCCAAAATATAATGCACATGTATGCTGAGGATTGGTAATATGTATAAATAAAACTGTATTAACTGCAATAATCAATTTACTTTTGATTTTGAATCAATATTGAAGAAAGTGGCACTAATTAAAAAACATGGAATTAATGATTGGTTTGAATTATTTTTCAACACTTGATTTGTAAATTTATTAGTAAATCAAAGTATATCTTAAGAACTAAGAGAATATTATTACAGAAATTAATGTTGTGATATTGCACCAGTGATATTCAAAAGAATAATGAAGATAATATAATTATACCCATTGATTGAAACTACTGAAGTAAGACATTTTTAATAATAAGGAAACTAATGATTAGTACGAAAATTATTACGTACACTGCACATTTGTGAAAAAAACCTTCTTACTAAGTAAGGAAGATATTTTCTATTAAAATTTCTAAAAATCAAAATCTCAGTATAGCTGGTTACGCAGTTGATGTTGGGAGATTTATTGAGGTAATTCTGTTTATTGAAATATTGTAGAATGAAGTCCACCTGTGATTCCTGTGCTTAAAATTTAGTGAATTTTTTATGTATGTGTATTTGTAATGTATTTTGTTAACAGGTAATTAAAAGCATCATAATAAATAATAATATTAATAATAATAAATTACAATTCAATATTTCAATCAACGGTAATACTTTTAGTATTTATCTGAAAGACTTGACAATGAAATTTAGGAGATACTTCAAAGTGTTTCATGAATCAAACAAAAATATCTAATTCCTAAGAAACATTCGACTGCCCTTATTATCTGATTATAATCTGTATAAATAAAATGGAAAATTTGTAAATTTTAAACTTCGATCTTCTCGAGAATGACATATAGTCAAAATTAGTCCGGAAAAAATTAAAAATAAATAATGAAACAAAACAAAAATCTTTAATTGCTTTACAACAGGCACCCACATCAGCACAAACAGTAGAAATATTCGTTGTTTTTTATATGATTTGGGGCTTGGCCAAAAACAGTTTTATTTTGTTTATTTCTGTTTAAAACTTCGAATTAATTTCGGTTACAAAATTTGGTTTACGTTTTTTAATTATTCATTTATCTTTTCTTAATATTTTACGTAGTCTTCTGAATTTTTAGTTTGTAAGTACTTTGCCCATTTCTTTTTTTTTGCAATATATTTTTTTTATGCCTTTTGTAATGACGTTTCTTGTAGTTTGCTTTCATCTCACTTATATTTTTACCCCGTATCTTCTTATTCACCTGCTATTATTCCCTACATTATTGATACTCTTACTTCTATTCCAGTTATTCTGTTAACTAAATAGAAGTCTATAAATAATGTTTCACATCTAAAAACTTGTATTTTGATATTGGATTCTTTTGTGTTCATTTATAATTGTTTAAATGTTTTATTCTTTTCTCCATTTCTTTTCAAAAATCTTCCCGATTAATTTGTAAACGATTAATTAAAACATCTGATTGACATAAATTAAAGGTCGCCAACTACCGAGTACTTACCAAAGCAAGTATTTTAAAGTTGTTTATTAATCGTGTAAAAGCATTATCTTTTTACACCATTTGAGTCAAATTTATCACTGATAAATTTAACAAAATATCAATTTTTGTATCTAAAACCACAATTTGTATTAAAAAAATATTGTACAAAAAACTTTTTATTAAACAATATACATATAATATAACTTTAAGTAAACTATTTAAAACTAATGAAAACGAGAATAAATACTAATAATAAATTAAACTTGTTATAAACTCTCAACAGTTACACTAATCTAAAAAAAAAAGAGGATGTTAAAATGTGTTCAATGTTTTTTAGTAACGATTTTATATATATGCAATGCACATTCTGTTTAGAAGAATTTGTTAATTTATTCAGAAGAATAATTTCAGTGATATTTAAAAATCACTTTAATATGTAACTGAAACAGTATTTTTTATTAATTAGTTTTAAAATTAAAAATTTGGTAATCGTAGTTATAAAATTAAATACATTGCATATATAAACATTACGCTTGGGCATTAATAACCATTGAACAAATTAAATATATTGCAAATTAGCTTAATACATTTTGAATTACAGAACATTTTCTAGGAATTTTGTTTACATTTTAGATATGCGTAAATAGTAAATTACTAAGAGAATGCAAAATTTACTAATAATATTTATGAAGTTAAATAAAATCAAATTTGAAATTGTTCTCATATAAATTATCATATATTAAAAATTATGATAAAATGAATTGTTCCGAGTTAAATTAAAAAGAAAAGTAAGAGTACTAATTCAAAATGTATAGCGAATAATATAATTTGCAATAATTAATCACTTTTTCGTATTGTGTAAGAAACAAAAACTTGTAATTATGTGGTAAGAAAAAGAACACAAATAGTGCGTTAATGGCTCTAGGGTGAACACCATTTACTTGTAAAGACTTCTCTCCGCCAAGTCTACACCCAAGTTCCACAGTGACTGCAAAGGTGGTGATCTCTCATCTAAAAATGATGAAGGTGTGTTGATATCTGAAACAGTAAAAATAAAAAATTGATTAAAACGGTAATATATTTAATTCAAAAAATATATATTATATTATGCTACAAAATAAAAATATTATTATACATGTGGTAAAAGAATTTAATTTGTGACATACCCAATGAAAATGTTGAACTGGAAGGCGGTGTTGGTAGGGTATACTGTGGTGACAACATCAGACTTGAATATTCATCTATAAAAGGTAAAACAGTGAAAATATAAATATATACATATTATTTGTACTTAGTGATTATGTAAATGAAACACCAAATAAAATTTAATTGTTTATCAACAATAAATGAAACTTAATATTGTTTTTTGATGGTTGGTTCCCTTAAGTTTTATTCAAACCGAAAGCACTCGATTTATGATTTTCAGTTACTAAATGATTAGAATAGTAATTATTAAAAAGGTATCTATTAAAATATAAACATTAAATTATAGATGTTTTTCTTATGTAATAATTTAAAAATACGAAATCTACGAGTCTTACTAAGCCTACAAAACAAATCACTTATTGAAACAACTACTTCTCTGGCTAATACCTCGACAAACATTGAATGATACAAAAGTAATTTGCGTGTTACAAATAGCACAGCTTTCCAAGCAACACTAGTGTTTTATAGTCTTAGTAAGACTCATTGTTGTAGAGTTAGGAAATGTTTTCGTACTTTTAAATGATTACTTAAATTTCTAAAACGAACTAAAGGACTTTAATACATTTTTCTTAAGGTTACATTTGATAATTATTTTAGTTTATATTACTAATTAGCATAATCTAATTTAATTTTTTTATATTTACAGCCTTTTACTTATAAATATTTACAAAACTTACCATTGTTTAAGTTGAGGAAAGGAGTCCTGTTATTTGTAGGTGTACTTGAAAAACAATTATTTAATTCTGAAAAAAAAGATTCAATTATTGTTAGATAACAAATGAATTAATCTAAAATTTAGTTGGTAACAATTAAGTTGGCAGTGAAAGTAACTTAAAACTTATTTACCAAAATTTGTTGACCTTAAATCCGGAAATAAATTTTCACTATTATCCACTTCGACTTGCTCCAGATTCGGGACATACGTGTGTTTGCAAATACAATTACATCTAGTATTTGGTGTTGTGGGGGTTCCACTATTCTCATTTGAAGATTTGCTGAAATGAAAATTAAATTTAAAAGAAGAAACATATTGATGCAAATACGATTTTTGAATTATTATCCAAAAAAATTTTGATTAATGTTGTTCAAATATTTGTAGTAACATAGGAAAGTTTTGGCAAATTCATAAAAAAATTGTTTATTATATTCAGATGAAAGTAATTTTAATAAATTAAACATTTATTATTACATTAATTAAATTAATTGCAAATTAGTATTCAAATAAATTAAAGACGAAATACATAAGATATAACTAAAGACTGTTCTAAACATTTTTTTGTACTTGAGAATTAATAATAATAATATAGCTTTATTTGCTATCTCAAAATATATACATACAGAAGAAAAATCAGATATGACAATCTAATATATACAATAGATAAAAATATTAAAAATGCTAATGTAGTACCAAGAGTAACAAAAACGATCTAGATCAGCTTGTGTATCAGATGAGTACATACACGAACATACATAGCATCCAATACTTCCTCTAGACCGCAATTACATATAAATTCTCTTATATAGTATAATAAAGAAAAGAACAATTAAAATATTCTATTACAGTAAAAGACAAAATAAACATTAAACTAAACAAATAAAGGCCATAATTAAATTAGAATTTAATTGCTAGAAATAATAGTTAACATTCTCAAAAATGAATAAAACAAATTAATTGAAATCCTTTTGTTCCATCAATAACTTAGTTTTTAGGTAACATTTGAATGAAAATAAAGTGGCATATCCAAAATTGAATTTATTATAATATATATAATACTTCTTTTATAAAGTTCTAAACGATGTGAAGGAATAGTTAAGGCATCTTTTCGCCGAATATTTATATTATGAATGTCAGTACGGAAACTAAGTTTGTTAAATAGATAAGGAGATTTAGTCATAATAATTTTGTAAAATTCACATGCAGTGTTTAAAATTCTACGCTTTTTCATAATAAGCCAATTAAGTTTTAAAAATTTAAAAAATTGTTACTGGAAAATAGAATTTTATTTAAGTTACTACACCAACACATAACTACTTAACCTTATTTGTTAATATTATTAAAAGTGCCTAATTAATGTTATATTTATTTTCTTTACCTCTTTTTATCTTTTGGCGGTGGTTTGGCCCATTCAATTTCCACATCCAATAAGTATTTCTTGTAATATGCTAAAAAAAAAAACTATTATTTAAAACCAGCTTCAGTTAATCTGTATTTAGGCAACTAAATATGTTAATGGTTAAAATATTAGAAACAGATAAATAGTTGTCATTTATACTCTTGTATTAACTTGTGGTAACACTCTGTCCAGCCAGGAAGGGCCATGAAGTTATGAAACCTTAAGACAACTGTGGTTTAGAGGTGTTCAATTATTAATTATGTAAATGGCTAATAAATCAATTGAAATAATAGCCTTTTAAAATAATTATAAATTTTTTTGCACATTATTAAAAACTTGGCATACAACCGTTTTCATACAAAGAGCAAATAACTCAACATCCTTTACCAATGTGGTAATCAGTAATCAAATAATTTATAAGTGATGATAATTAATAATAATAATTAATTAATCTATAATTCGGTTATTAATATGAGCAGATTAATAATAATAACTTAAAATTCCTAAGTATTTTAGTAGATATACAACGTGTCCACGTAAGTATGCAACATATGGGAAACTTTTTTATTATTAATTTCTCAGAAAATTTCATTCTTTATAAAAGTTGGTGCTTAACTTGAACATCGAAAAATGACAAAACAAGTGACATTCGATGGTGTAATAGCAAGATAATGAACAATTTTTATAGCTTTTGCACATTTCAAGCGAATTTTATCAAGTATTCTTAGTTTTGGAGTAACTGTAAAAATGATGGCAGAGCGATTAACTTTACACGACAGAACAGAGTTGGTGCTGTTCTCACATTGTAGTTTAATATTTAAATGAACATTGTAATGAGAAATGGATTGGAAGGCATTCAAAATTTCCATGGCCTGCTCGCTCACTCGATATAAATCCATTGGTTTTAAAACAGAGTTTATTCTGAAAGGCCTTTTGTATTGAAAGGGAAGGGAATCACATCGAGTGATTGTTATTCTATTAATAATATCGTTAAGGTTGTTAACTTCAAAGAAATTAAATCTTTTGTTGATTAAAACCGTATGTCATTTGTTTTGTCTTTTTTGTATGTTTAAGACCAAGCACCAACTTTTATAAAGAATAAAATTTTCTGAGAAATTAATAATAAAAAAGTTTCCCATATGTTGCATACTTACGTGGACACATTGTTTAAAAATGGGAATGTTTATCTTTAAGTAATAAAACAGAAATTTACTTTTCAATTCCCACATAGCCTTCTGTGCATCTCTTCTGGTCTTGAAATGGATGAATGCGTAGTCTCGGAATTTGTAAATCTTATCGACAGTGTGAAGACCATCTAAAACGCCCCGCACTAACTCCACAAACTCTTCACGATCTTGGCAAACATTTAAATTTCTAAGGAACAGTATTTTGACCTGGAAACAAACATTAATATCAGAAACAGAAAGATGCAACAGATAAATTTTTAACATGAATATGTAACAAAAGACTAGAATATATGGTACATTTAAATATGTGATTGACTGTTGAGGCTTTGAAAATCCATTTATAATATTACGATAAAGACACTGTCAGATTTTCAAGTTTGGCTCATTTGAAACATTGTATATGTTTCATCACATTGTGATCAAATAGGACAAAAACTAAACATATTAAAAAATTTAAAAATCAACAAATATTTCCAGACCGCCTAAACGATCAAATAGAATTTTCAAATTCCCATCTCTTAAAAATGTTCACTCCCGCACTAATTGCAACATAGTATATAAGAATTAATGGGTATATTATCTGTATATTTTCTTCACCAGAATCACCATTTTTATGGTACTTTTTCTCCTAAATCAATATTCGATTATTGTGAGTTAGATAAGTAAATTATTTCAAGTAAATAAATTTTGTTTAGAATTTTAATTTGTTTAGAGGAATATAAAAGAATATATTTAAGTAATAATTTGCAAAATTTCCACATCTATAAATAATCCCAATATAAAGATAAAAATAGAAAATCAAAATGAATCAAATATTGTCAAAAATGAAACAATAAAAAACATACCTTGGCCATAACATCATCATTAACATTGTAAACAGGCGATGCCCAATCAATAGCCACGCGTTGTTTGAAAACCAAAGTATTCTTGAAGGCAAATCTCGCTTTTGTGGCTTCCTGATGACTATTGAATTCGACGAAGACGAAGCCTCTGTTGCGGTTCTTATCACTATATGATCGATACAGGATAACGTCGATGATTCCCGGCATTCCCAATTTCTCTAGTTCGTGCCAAATTTCATCTTTGGTTTTGTTATCAGGAATGCCGCCAATGAACAATCTCCGATTATCTTTGGATTTCTCAACGACTATTTTACACCCGGAATGAATTTCCCGCCCGTTAAATAAATCCACACTTTTGTTGGCCACGTCAACGGAATAATAGGTAATAAATGCAATACCGCGAGTGATGTTACTGTTTGTCAACATTAGACGGAATTTATATATGTCTCCAGTTTGTCGGAAGTACGGAAAAAGGAAGTCTTCTAGAAGATATTTCGGTATTTTCGCTACGTAAATTTCGCTTCCTTGAGGCGGTGCTGGCTTGCCTACAATCGGACCGATTATTCTTTGCGTTTTAGTCGATTCGAGAGGATAACCAATTTGTTGGCAAAAACGCATTACTTCGCCAGGCACTGTTAAAGATTCGGCATCATTTAGAGAGTGTGCCATATTGTTGCAGGCGGTGATAGTGCTGTTTTGATTGATTAGAGTCTGATCGTTATTTTTTAGTACGTACAAATATAATAATATTGTTCTGTATAAACATACGCGATGTTTCGCTAACGAAAGAACAAATGCGACTGAATGTACGAAGAAACTGATTTTTGCAGTGGATGCGATAAAGAAGCGGGTTGGCCTGAGAAAAAAATGCGCACCTTTGATTTTCGCCGCCATGACGTATTATTGAAGTGATGAACACCCTTTCGGCGTTCACCACCAAAGCGGCCGCCTTGTTTTTATTGCGCTTGTGCGTCCAACTTTCCCAGGTTATATATTTTAATTTATGCTGTTACAAAAATAACACGCAGAAATTACCACAATGGCAGGATTGTTCTCACGTTAACGGTTTTTATAAACTTTTTTGTAAAAATTTAAACAATATAATTTAATTTATATATATATGTTTAAATATTTAAAATTGAGTAGTATTTGTGCCTTTTTTCAAGTTCTTTACGTGGTTGTAAAACCTGAACTTATGAAATTCAATCAGACTCACTGTTATAGATTTAACAGTTCTGGAAAGTATTAAATAAAATGTTATTAATTGAATCTAATGAAAAAATAACAATACACCGGATGCACTTTGTAATCCGGATGAAATTAATAACCGTTTTTTAAAAGTTTATAATAATGCACAAGTAACTCGGATACGCTAAACGATAATTTATCATTCTGCTTTCAACCAGTCAGTGAAATTGAAAAAATCATTTATAGTATCAAGTCTAACTCGTGCTAAAACTATGCCTGCCCTCGTTGACTCCATATATCACCCACATAATAAACTATAGTTTAGGAATTGGACAATTTCCTATAGTCTGAAAGGGGTCTATAATATGCCCTATCCCCCAAAAATAAAAGGTTAGCAATATGTCAAGATCTACCACCCATTAGTTTATAACCTGTATTCAGTAAAATATTAGAAACAGTACACACAAATCCTTAATTATCTAATAGTAAACAATATATTTCCAAAACATCAATCGGGTTTTAGAGCAAATCATAGTACCACAATAATATTGCTGAGTGAAACTGATTTCATAACTCATGAATTCTATAGAAAACTTTCAGTCATCACAGTGTTATTATAGACTTCTCTAAGGCATTTGATTTGGTTAATCTAGGTTTTACTAATACCACTCTACATTTCTTTAAATCATATCTTAATAAAAAATAATAATTTTGTCTTTGTGTGTGCCATCAAAATTTTTAAATGTGCCACTTAAGGCACGCGTGCCATTGGTTCTCCATCCCTGTTTAAAGTATTGAAATGCTTGGTTATTGGCTCGGTTTTTCTGATTTAAAATTTGAACATTGACCTGATCACTTCCGCTTACATTGATTTGCTATTCTGACACTTTCTTGACCTATTGATGGTTTGAGTTTACGTGAAATGTTTTGAATCTTTGTAATAAAATAATTTTGAGTTCATTCCTAACGTAACTTTTACGATTAAAGTGTTAGATGTGCATTTCGAACACAATGTCACATTATGAAAAACAAACTTTGTTTTTGATAATGTTCTCATTGTGTTCGAAATGTACTTCTAATACTTACATAAATAAGTGAAGTAAGGAAAAAAACTTTGTTATTTTATTATATAGACCTTTCTTTAAACATTCGATTACCCATGCATTTTTTTCTTTTAATACCTAAAGATATTCCACTTCAAAATAAATTTGAACAGATTGCAACTCATTGACGATGGAGATTTCTACTTCGTTATACATACTTAATCACAAATTAACACATTTCTTACTTTGTTTTGTTAACATTACGGTTTGAAAATGGTACCAAAATGGTATCAAAACCAATGGTCAACAAATAAATAAAACCTGTTATACAAAACAAAGTAAAATGTGTGTTTCATTTGGAGTTGCAACTTTATACTAATCAGGTATCAGAGTATAGACTGATATTTTTTTTGTAGTAATTTGTTATAAATAAGGTCAAATTCTCTTGTTAAATTGAAGTAAATACACACAGTTTGATTTGAGAGATGGTATTATCATATCGTATCATTCATTTGTTGAATATTATTTGTTTGAATACATTTATATTGTATATAAAAATAATGGATCATTATGGCGAGTCAACTTTTTCATGTAATTTATTGAGGATGCTATTGCATCATATCCAATACGAGGAGAAAAATCCACACAAACAATTCAGCAAACTATACATCATGTAACCCAATTAGTCGGGAATCATTTTCCGGATTATATACCTAGAATTTTAAAAACAAACAACCATACACGAAGGTGTTCACTCTTTTATAAGCATAAGATCAGAAAGGAATTGCCTTACTGTAGTAGTAGTACCCTGTTTTGGGTGAATACCACTCCATAACAGGAATTTCAATTTTTAACTTTACATATTTTTTTTGAGTTTTTCGTTAATTATGTAAATATATGTTAAATAAATAAATATTATTAATAATAGTAGCAATTTTATAAAAAAAAACTTCTTTTTAATGCAATATTTTAACAGCGTCACTTACTCTGTGCTTGACGACTATACTCGTCATCAATCGATTTTCAAGACACAAAAAAATTTGCAATATGCAGCGACCCTGTTAATTGATTAAAAAGCAATACATACGTGCAAAAATGGTGTGGAGGTGTTTCTAGGCAATTCTTTTTACTGTAAGTCCGTGGACGTGCCCAAGAGACTTCAATTGGATTTCCATTAATTTCTATACCTAAAATAAGAAAATTGATAAGAAAATTTGTTGTTGGAATGCATTATCCACAAAAAGTTGGCAATATTAAATAACATATTTTGTTACTAATGCAATTAAAAAACAATTTAAAAAATTCATAATAAAGATATTTTCCAAACATTTAATTTAACTGTGTTTAACAAGCTGTTTTTAACAAGCTTTGTTTGATCAGTATAGAAATTTGCCGAATTAAGACATTTAAATTCAGCTACAGAAAATTGTTCACACAAAAGACAATACATAATAAAAAAACATATTAACCAATTAGTTTCATAAAGTTGATGCTTGTTGGGCACTACACTCTTAATGGAAGATATTAATATTAGGTGAAGAATAACACTTGTTCTATCCTATAGTATTATGAATTTCGGTTGCCTTATATGTGTTTTGGTCTTTATTAGTTTAAATTTGATAATGGGAAGATTGAAACAAATATCAGACTGAAAATAAAAATATAGTATAAAGAGAATTATTGTGACCGTTACTTCGAGGTAATCCATACTTACACTGAATATAAAATTCACTATTTAATTATTATAAAATATTATATAATGTGTAGGCACAATTATATAAATCTAAACAACACAGCACGATTCAAGATTTGACGGTTAAAGTGAAAATGACGATAAAACATAGTGAATTTTTCAATTCAGTGTAAAAATATAGAACAAAACAAGTGTTACTGTTCTATAGAAATTTGTTGTTGAGTTATGTTAATATTTGATTAATAAACTTGAAATAAAACACAAAAAATAATTTTTATTTTAGCGAAATGTACATTTCGGTCACTAAGTGACCATTCACAAAAGCAAAAAGTTTGCATGTACCTCTACCAAAAATAAAAATTATTTGTGAAGGAAGTGTTATTGCTTAATTCCAAGTTTATGCATTGCCTAATAATAATACATGTAGATTAAACTTTAATAACATTCTGGGTAGACTGAAAATAAAAACATTATAAAACAAAACAAGAGTTACCATCTCAACCATCTTGTATTATCAAAAATAATGATTATTTTTTACTTTCATAATGGTTTGTGGAGACCGAACCCGTGTCAGGCAATCTAAAATAAAATCAGTATTCTTTACTTTATTTCTAATATTTAAATACATTTTAAATCTAAAACTTGAACTTATACCAATAATGTAAATCCAATTGCATAGCAAAATATTTATAAGATAATGAAATAACCATAATTTATTTATTAGTCATAAAAAATATATTTTTTAAATTTAATAAAACATAAATCTTTAATAACAAATGTACATGTTTTGATATCAATCAGCAATATGTATTATTTAACTAGTTTATTACCTCGTAACAATTCCAAAGATTCCTTGATACCAAATGAATAAACGCATAGTCCAAAATTTTATGTATCTTCACTATTGAATCGGGACTTATGATTCCAGTTAATATTTTGTATAAGTCATCATTAGACGTCTCAATATCCAAATTTCTAATGTACAGTTTGGTAACCTGAAAATCAAACTTGAATCAACAAAAATATAGTTAACAATTGCTTTGAAATTTATTAGAGAGAATAACATAATAAGAACTCAGCACGTGCTTCTTTCTTCCAAAATTTTATATATGTTTTTTATAATTTATTTGTTTTTAAATGTATTTTTTAAGAAAGATGTACAAATAATAAATCAATAATAATAATAAAACAACATCTTTGTTCAGACAAATGGGGAATGGAATTATTAAACAAAGACATATAAGAACAAAATGTGGGTTAATCTGCCCATTTGGTTCTATCGACAATCAGTCTTTCTGCCCTTTTTTGACTCTGATTTTGTGGAGTAAAAAGCTAACTAGCTTGACTGTGTAGATTATTGAAACTAGTGAATTAATGAAAATTTATTATTAATGTGAATTAGTATATATCACAAAACTGTATTACAAAAAAAGTAAATATAAACATATAAAATAAACTAATTTTAATTAATCTGGGAATTTCTATCTTAAACGACCAGGTGGACCTGTGGTACACCCCCCTCTTGGAAGCGTTTTAGTTGTAGGATATAAGCGGTTGTATTTAGATTTTAAGTACTTGTTTGATAATTACCGTATAATCAAAACTAGTCACGAAAAGTGTAATAAAAAGTTATGTTTTCTTTATTTTTAATAATTGAAAATGTACCACGAAGTGAACGCCGAGAAGATTTAAGTTTTAACATAATGTTTCAACAAGTAATAAATGAAAAACAAATACAATATATGTATATTATATGATGAAGATGAAATTCATATTAATGGGAAGGATATATCTATTAATTTTAGAATATGTGATGATTGAAACCTAATTATAAGAATGAAAGTAAGATTTAAGAAAACCACTTTAAAGTGAAAATATTAAAACATAATAGAAATTATTTATACATTTGATACATAACATTTATAAAGTGATAAATTTCATATAACAATTTATACCATAAAAATAAAATATTAATTTTAATATAATACTAAATATGTACAAACCTTCGACATTTCTTCAGAATCTACCTCTGGTAGGGGATCCGCCCAATCGACCAAAATCGGAACTTCCCACAAAATTAAGGCCCCAGGAGACAGCTTGCGTCTGGCCATCGCTGCAGACCGATGGTCCTCAAATTCAACGAAAACGAATCCCCTGTTCAGCTTCTTATTTTCATGCGATGGGTACATAATAACGACCTGGATTCCGCTGACGAATTCGCTCAGAGCTTGCCGGACCTCTTGCTTATTCTTGTCCGCCGGGATTCCCCCCACGAAAAGCCTGCAATTGTCTATCGACTTGTAAACGCCGATGTGTCTACCGCGCCGAACTTCGTAACCGTGCAAGATTAAACGGCGAGATCGGCGTGTCCTTGTTGATGATAAGTCAAAAATGCGTAACCGCGGTGCGGTTGACTCCAGAAAAATCCAACATCAACCGGAGCTTATAAATCGGCCCAATGCGTTCGAAAATGGGTATTATTTCGTCCTCGAACATATCCCTGGGTATTTTACCAATAAAAATCTCGCAACCTTTAGGTATACGCTGTGGAGAAACACGCGCTTGAACAATTCGTTGTCCATTACGTAATTACTGTTATTAATGAATAACTGAACCTTCATTTCAGTCATTTCCATTTTGGTCTTATGTCCATAGCGCGTTTCCTCAGGAGAAATTCGTCAAAATTCATTATTAAATATATTGATGTACATGTTGTTACCGGTTCAAGCAGACGTGTTATTATGAAAAGATCGAATTCGCTGATCTTCCACTTGGTGTCTGTTCGAGTTTGCTTTTTTTGTGAAAGAGATAAGTTTTTATATTCTTAAATAAATATTCGTGTTGCGATTTGGGGTTACCAACTGATTAAATCTAATTGGGTTATTGAATGTAACAGACTGAGTCAACAGTTTTTATATAAACGTGTATGAGGATTTTTGTAAATAAATCATTTTGTGTATTATTGTACAGAATGCATTTTTAGAATATACTTAATTTTTAATGGAGAATATATAATTACAGATAAGTAATAGAACAGAAAAGCAGGCGGCGAGGGCAGCCGAACTAGCCATAACGAGAGTGCAGCATCGTTAGTTTGGGTCAGCAATTGAATGTCGCTTTAAAGTGACCCTTTAAAGTAACAAGCTCATTTACAATAAATACAAACAAAACATCAAAAGACCACGTGGTCGATAGCCAAACACTACTTCTAGTACTACTAAGAGAGCAGTAAATTCTCCAAACATAATTATGACAAAAACGTACATCGTGCATAAATAATTATTTTTTCAGCTTTATTAAAGCATTGAATTTCAAAATAAATAAATATGAATTTCTTGATGCGTGTGGATTTTTGTAATTGTGTCACTGCTGTGTCAATAAAAATACTATGTGCTACAAATCTTCCACTTGTGAAAGTATGTGTGTGTTTATGTAAGATTATTCGTATAAAATATAACAATATAATTTTATTCATAAGGTTTTTACTAAGAAACGTATACGGTACAACCGCTATAATTGTCAAAGTGAGTACAATAAAATAATTATAAGGAACAGTAGATATCCTTGATGAATTGAAAGAAATGTTTATATAAAAAAAAATATTTGTCGATGATGTCTATTTACTTAACACGACTTAAAGAACACGAACGAGCATTTCGATTAAAACATAACAACTCAACTTTTGCTAATCATTTAATAGAAAATAATCATACTTTCGGCAAGGATGTACTTTCAGTAATCCACTTTACGGATAAAGGCCGTAAAATGGATTTACTGGAAGCGCTAGAAATTCATAAAGCCAAAATTAATCCCAGTTTTTCCCTTCTTAATGACCAGACTGACCTGATGTACTCTCCTCTTTTCGAAGGCATATAAATAACACCTGTTAATTAATTTTAAGTACTTTATGTTTGATAATGAACAGTGAATGTTCGAAACTATAGTCACAGCAATAAATATTTTTGTGGTAAAACAAAGTTAAAGTGTTTTAATTATAAAATTATATTGTTTTTTGGAAATTTCTGAGGAAGATAAAAGCGTAAAGATAGGAAATAAGTCTATGAGTCGTAATAAACATACAAGATTTGCATTTGTCTGATAATATTTTTTGCTTGACAAAAATAATTAATTTAAATAAATAAAATAAATATAAAAATTTAATATACAAAAAATATAAATAGTTGGGATTTCTTTTTTAAATTTATCTGTAAATGAACAATGGTGCCTTAATTTGGTAGCCATTAATGTAAAAAAGTATGTGGAAGAAAAGCTAGTCAAATTTAGCTTTGAACTTTGAACCCTACAGAGACAAATCATCTAATACTACAAAGTCTGCATTAGGTGTAAAAGGTGACATCATTATGAAAATGAAGTTGTAAAATAATCTAATGCACCATAGAATCTCATTTGATAAGTTTTTTCTTCCAACAAGTTATTTCTGCCTTTTAACAGTAACGATTTTTTTGCAAATGGGACAATTAGGAAAAATATAGCAAACCGATGAAGTTCCATAGAAAAATTTAAACAAACACCTGAAACATATGATTCCGTAAATGATAAAAATTTCAATAGTCCGATTATATGACAATTAAGCAGTTACAATCTGGATCTGGATCTGGATTTATTCGATGGGAGGGCAGAGAGTTCCGCTGCACATAGGCCCCAGTGGGCCCTTTGTACGTCCTCCCATCTGAGCCCTTATTCCTTGCTACAGTCAAGCCAACCCATGGCATTGAAGAGTCCTATAACCTTCCGTTGGTTTTTTCTGGACACTTTCATACAGTATCTAGCTGTTTTTCTAATCATTGCGATGAAGTTTTTTGAAACCCTACAGCTAGGTCTGTACAGATGACAGGAAGGGGCCTTCCGCGCCTAACCATCTGCTATTGTGTTACCTCTGCTGTTGTGTCCTTTTACCCAGCTTAGGGTCATCTTCTTTTTGTCCGGGCCACTTCTTCCAATGCTTCGCAACATTCCAGAATTAGTGCTGAGGTAATTTTACATCTAGCAAGGAATCTTCTTGTCAGAGGTTGCCCACGAGTTCCACCGTTATTAGTGTGCTAATTGTCTTACCTAGTGCAGTACTATTCCTACACCTGCCCCTGCTTTCGTTGACGACCCATGTGTACATATTGAATGGCTTTGTCTTTGCTTCCTACTCCTGAGTCTTCGTATCTCAGATCTATTTGAAGCTTTCTGGTGAAAATGTATTTTCGAGGGATATTATCCATCGGCATTATAATCTCGGGATTTCTTTTCCTGAAATCCTCTAAGATTTTGTTGTGTTCCTCCGATGCTTATAAGCCATTCCTTTGTTGCTCAAAGTCTTATAGCCGCCGCTGCTGCCTCTTCTCTGATAAATATGTCCAAGGGCTTCTATAGCCGCTTATGTTGTGGTTCTATTACGGCTGTTTTCGTGGTAGTTCTTGCCAACCATATTATTGATGTATATGCTAACATTGACTGCAGGATGACCGTACAGATCTATAGAGCTACCTATGGAGATAGTCCCCATGTTTTCCTCACACCTCATCTGCATTTCCAGAGGGCAATGTATGCGTTCTTAGATCTTTCTATCAGATGGGCATTCCAGTTTAGTTTGTTGTCTAGAAGAATGCCCAAGTATTTGACTTCTTCTTTCAGGGCGAGTTCTTCGTTCCGAAAGCTTGATGGCTTGAAATCCTTGTTCTTTCTTTTTCTTGTGAACAGTACCAGTTCCGTTTTTGTTGGATTTACAGATAATCCTTGGTCCATGCACTATTTGTTTACTATATCTAAGCAGTGCCGTTTTATCCATTAGGCATTATAGGCAACTGCCTAGGGGCCCTGCCACGTTCAGGGGCCCCTGTGCTACAGGGAAAAGAATAGGCAATGTTTCTTAAACAGTAAAAAATTAATTTGAAAATTTGCTCTGTACATTACATCGACGCTATTTTAGTACATTTCGGAACGCATTCCTTATTAGATATTATTATTATGATTATTATGATAGTTTAAAAGTTTATAACGCAGTAATATAATTGCAAGCAATTTTATCGCGGTAATTTAATTAAAAACACTCAAAACTCTTTGTTGTGAATGCACACTTACTATACTGGTACCTACCAAGTATGTATATTCTATGGCCAAGCTACTTTCATAAGGTTGGCAGTACTGGTTCGTTAGCATGACCGGGGAATTCCCCGAGTCGTTAAATACGTATTGTATGATGTGTCATAGACATTATTTTCGAACCATTTTCAATTAAATCGTTCAATTTTTACTTCGTGCAATTCGTTTGCAAGTTTCACGGCTGTGAATAAAAAGAGAGTTTTACAATTTGTGTTTTAAAAATTACGAATTTAAGGATAAGTGTTGGATATTTATTTATAAAGACTGCAGAAGTGCTTCAGGCTTTGTGAAAATCGGTGAAACGACGGGTTAAAAACAGTGTAGTGGAAACTAAAGTTTCATTAACTGAAGTTAAAATTACTTTACGTAAGTTTTATTATTTTTTACATATTTTATTACCTGATACAGGATTTGACAAATGTGAAGTGTCGTTTTATTATTCAATTGGATATTTTAATTAATTTCTATGTTATTAAATATTTTTACTTTGGGTGTTTATTAATATTAAGCAGGAAACTATTATTATTATTATATTGTTTGAGCTGCTAAGGTGAAATTTTCTTTACTGTTTTAAAACAAAAGATTATTCCTTTCAGGAACAAAATGTCGGAGGTACCCGTAAAGAAAAAGCATCAAAGTGGTTCCGAAAAACGTAAAAAGCGGCAAGAGCAACAAAATAAACTTAATGAACAATTAAAGAAGACACAAAACCTTTTCGAACTCGGATTTAGTCGCGAATTAAAGGAACATCAACCTCATGACACTCCAAGTACGTCTTCTACCAGCCACAAGATGGAAGTAGACCCAGTAGAGGTTCCTTGCGAGCCTTTTGAACAGATTGGCCAGGATCAAGAAACACCTACGTTAGTCAGTGCAGAGGAAGGTGAGGCCGAGACAGGGGTCATACATCAAAACGTAGTTCATCTAGGGGTGGAATACCAGAATGACATTGGCTTATGGCAAAATATTACCAACGAAATGCAAGATTTTTGGTGTACTAGAGACCCTAACGAATGTCAACACTTTGATTGTAATTTTTCTGCTTCGGCCCGACAGTACGACGACAGTAAAAGATTTTTTTCTCAGTCTATGTTTTTTCGGAAACACATCAGTGGTGGTAAAATCAAACGGGAGTGGCTCATGTATTCTCCGTCTACTGGAAAAGTATACTGTTTTCCATGTATCCTTTTTGGTGAAGCACAAAACCGATCACAATTTCAAACTGGATTTTCTGATTGGAAAAATGCGTTGCACCGAATCCAATCGCATGAGAATAATGCAACTCACCGAGTATGTGTACAGACACTCATAAGTAGACGACGCATTCACGGACGAATCGACACTTCTTTAGAGATTACATTTAATAAAGAAAAAGAATATTGGAAAAAAGTTTTAGAAAGAATAGTCTCTGTGATAAAATTTTTATCATCCCGTGGATTAGCATTTCGTGGTGACAATGAAATTCTCGGTTCTCAACATAATGGCAATTATTTGGGAATTTTAGAGTTAATCGCAGAGTACGATCCTTTTCTTAGTTCGCATTTAGCAAAATATGGTAATGAAGGCAAAGGAAAACAATCGTATTTATCTGCAACGATTTGTGAGGAACTTATTGAAATATTGGGAAATAAGGTTTTAAAATATATTGTTAATGAAATTATTGAAGCCAAATACTTCTCAATAAGTGTCGATTCGACACCTGATATATCACACACTGATCAGTTGACTGTAGTGCTGAGATATGTTACGTCGAATGGAGAAGTGGCTGAACGTTTTCTTAAATTTCTTCTCATACAGAACCACAAAGGGGAAGAACTAGCCACCGAAATATTAAATTTTTTAAGCCAATATAATATTGATGTAAGAAATTTGAGAGGTCAGTCTTATGATAATGCGTCGAATATGTCTGGTCGTTACAATGGTCTCCAGGCGCATATAAAGAAAATAAATCACCTCGCACACTACGTTCCCTGTGCAGCGCACTCACTGAATTTGGTTGGAGTACGTGCAGCGGAAAGCTGCGTTGGAGCAATCTCATTCTTCGGATTTGTACAGGCAATATACAACTTTTTTTCGGCATCAACTCATCGCTGGGCAATTATGCTCGAAAATCTTGAAAAACGTGATGAACGTAAGCATAATTCGTCATTGGTTCTGAAAAGTGTATCCGATACAAGATGGTGTGCAAGGGCCGATGCTACTAAGGCTTTGGCAACTGGTTACAACAGTTTTCAGAAAGCTTTGCAGTCTATTGCTAGCGATGAGACTCAGACATCACAAGCGATTCACGAAGCTAAATGTCTATTGAATGACTTAAGAAAAAAAGAAAATGCTGTAATGGCCGTATTCTGGGCTGCCATACTAGATCGGATCAATGGTGTCAGCATATCTTTACAAAAGAAAACAATTGAACTACGAACGGCAGTCGATCTTTTAAAATCGCTTTTAGATTTTTTAATTTCACAGAGAGATTTATTTGACGACTACGAGACTAAGGCAAATGAGAAAACTGATACTCAATACAGTGATGAGAATCAGCGTGAGCGAAAAAGGAAAAGGCATCACGATGACGGATCAGCAGAAGAAGTTGTGCTCAGAGGAAAAGAGAAGTTAAAAGTTGATACATATTTGCCAGTACTAGACATGTTATTTACAGAACTGTCGCGGCGCCTAGAAGCTTACCGGGAAATAAATGATCTGTTTGGGTTTCTAACAGATTTCTCGACAAAATCGGACGCTGAAATTAGACAGGCTTGTACAAAATTTAAGGATCATTATTTCGAGGACATTGAGCCTGAGTTTATAGACGAAATGGTGCAGTATAAATACTTCATCTTACAATTAGATGACGCCGGACAAAAAAATATGCCAGCCGAGGAGTCTTACAAACTGATTATTGGTAACATGGCACAGTCAACTTTCCCGAATGTAATGACAGCTTTGCAAATATATAGAAGTCTAATGATTACAAATGCCACTGGTGAACGAAACTTTTCCAAATTGAAATTAATTAAAAACTGTCTTCGTTCAACGATGTCTCAAAACCGTTTAAATTCATTGGCTATAATGGCAATTGAAAATGACGTGTTGGAGAAGATTACCTTTCAGGATATCTTGAACGATTTTGTATCAAAAAAAGTTAGAAGAGTTAATATTTAAGCTATGTATGTTTTTTTTAAATGCATAAATAAACATTCTGTTCATTTGATTCAACATTTTTATTGAATAATATGATGATATACCCAGGTTAGTAAAAAACGGTGTAATTTTGAATTGGCCCTGGATGAGCATTGCCTAGGGGCCCCGACAGGCATAACCCGGCCCTGTATCTAAGGCATCCGACATACGTTTCGCTAACATACTTTCTGGATCGTGATATCGTCGGCGTAATCTACCGTATAAAAGCCCTGCTTATTCAGTGTTCCAGTAGTCCGTCGAAGACTAGGTTCCATAGTAAAGGGAACAGCACTCCTCCCTGTGGGCAACCCTTTGCAACCCGACATACAAGTCTTGTATCACCTATGGTAATCTTGGCTATCCTCCATTGTAGCATGTTGGAGATCCACTGGCTTAAGGCCACCGGAACTCCCCTCGTCAAAGTGCAGCTGTTATCTTTGGGAGGGAAGTCTGATCAAAGGCTGGTTCTATAAATCCATGAAAGTAGCAAGGGTGAAAGCTTTTTGCTCAAAGGATCGGCCAATTCTGCTCACCACAGTGTTCAGGGCCGAGTCCGTCGCCTGCATTCACAGTATGCATATTGATGGGGATGTAAAGGTTGTTTTAGTATGACTGTTTCCTTAATTTACCGGTCGCATAGCCTCTCCAATATCTTCAGTAGAAAAGATGTGAGGCTTATTGGCCGTTATGCTATCGTTGTGATGTGTCTAAGCGTCCTGGTTTTGGTATAAAGATTACGTTAGTTTTCCTCCATCTATAGGGTGTGTAACTAAAGGCAATACAGCCCCTATATACGCCCACGAGGGTGTCCAGGATAGCAGTCTACCATTTGCCTGGTAACGATAAAATGTTGGACCCATCAATAAAGTCAAAAGTATTAAAAAAAAAAAACAAAATATATTTTTTATTGATCAATAAATATATGAGAATGAGAAGGGTAAAAACAAATTTTCCAATTATTTCTAAAAATGAAAAGTCAATCTAAAAACAATTAATTCAAGATTTTCAAACCACTTATTAGATATATACTAATTTCGACAAAGATGTACTTTCATCGAAATTTACAAAGCCAAAATGAATTCCGGATTTTTCCTATTAAACGACCAGACTGACATAATGTATTCGTCCCTATTCAACACTGGTGTATAAATAATAAAGTTATTCGTAATTTAAGTTGCTTTTAGTAGTTTGATAATGTCTAGTTTATAGTCAAGCTCAAGCCACTGTTAATTCTAAAAAAATATTGTGGTAAAACAAAGTTATCGTGTTTTAATTACAACTAAATACAACTAGTAGTAATGTTGTAAAAACTCAATATACCTGGATGTTTTAATACTGGCTTTGTGGAAGGATAAATAGTGTCCAATATACAGGATGCACCAAAAGAAAGTTTATATTGCCCAATAAAAAAAATATTTTTTTATTAAAATATACTTTAAGAATATATTTCTTAAAAATAATATCGTCCAAATGTAAACCTTCGCGGTCTATTGGCATAAACTTTAGATTTGATATAACTCCAAAGTCCATCATCAGGACTGCGTGGAGGCCAATTTTAGTCACCTCTCCTGGAGAGAGATTTGCCGAAGAAAAAGGAAAAATTTCACCTTGACCTGCATCATGGGATTTTTAACAAGTACAGTTTTAGGTCTCTGTGTATAATCCGGCGAAATAACGATGTAGCCAAATTTAAAGCGGTAGCGTGCTTCCGATTGACAGGTCCGTATAGCTATTAACAGACTGGTTAACACTATCCGTTCACTGCTGTTCTTGATGATCTTAGTCGAGGTATTTTTAATTTCTAACAACGCTGTACGGGTCTCTTCAAAATTTCTCACACATTTTACAATGAAAACCTCAAATATTGCAGAATCTTCAACGCGCTGTAGTCGCCGAATCAAAAATTGTGTAAAACTCGCATGTCCAAAGCGCTCCCTAGAAATGCTCTATAGCGACTAAATTCCCAAGAGACAAACTCCTGATTGGCATACCCCCTGCGTACCTCGGATTCATTGCGTTTTTGCAGGACGCTAAAGATATAAACTTTGATTTGAGACACCCTATATAATTAGTATTAAAGTACTTGTCCAGGTTGCCACACCTGAAACTGGAGGGAAGAAATTAAATTGTTTAAGACATGAAGAAGATGAGTCCTATAGAATCAGCAAGTAGACCATGAATTTATCTAGTCACATTGTTGAAGATTTTATGGATAGTTTCATCCATTGTCTGGAATTAATAATAGCTTTGCAATGTTTGTCAACACTTGATCATGAAAGCACATATTAGTAAATCAAAGTATATCTTGAGAACTGATATAAAATTATTATGGAAGTTAATAATACTAATATTTTTATACACGAAACCTACTAATGTAATTTAAAAATTATTTAATTCTATATAACACCTTAGATACTAAGAGAGTTTTAAAGAAGTTTTAAAACGATCTTTTAAAGTATTTTCTAAGCTCTTCTTTGTAAGCTAAATGGTTTATAATAATGTATAGAGAAAATTTGCTTTGCGACCGGTGAACATGACATTTTCAATATGTGACTTTATAAGCGAAAAGTAGATGGTTTTAAGAACATCAGATGAAACTAATTTAGATAATTGAAGCATTAGATATTTACTTAGTTCAAGAATCTAAGTGGAATCCCAAGTAATCCGTATTTTCAGAAAACTCTTTGTCTAAAAGTCTCAAACTAAATAACATATGCACTTATTTACATTTGTTCAATGAAAGTTTATTTATTACAAACAATATTTTGCCCGAGCGGTAATGTGAAAATTATAAATATTTATTTTCTGGAGCAACTTCACTCGACTTACAAAAGCTGTGTCATTCTCATATTGTAATAACGTTGGTTGAAATATTGTTTAAGATTTGATTACCAATTCTAATAAAATTCTAATTTCGACTGAAGGTGTTACAATTACAACAAAACTAATACGAACTATTTCAATAAAGATTGTTTAAATCGTATATATTGCTATGATCCAAATTTCAAAGTGAATAATTACATTTAGTATGAATTTTCATTATAAATCTTGTGAAGTAAATAAACTAAACTATGTCCATTTATGTATAGCAGAAATTTAACTGGGATGGAAGTTGTATAAGTATGGCTTTTGTAAGATTATTTCATGATTCATACTGTCGAAAGCTTTGTGTAAATCAAAAAAGTTGCTTGTATAGCTTCGAATAATCAATCAAGACCTTTTTTCGATCAATTCTATAATTGCAGTGGTTATTGATGAAAAACTCCTAAAGCCATGTTGAATGATAAAATATCTGAATTATTAATATAACCTAAAATCGCATATTCTTCAAAAACTTACAGGCCAGATATTGATGGGTCGTTAATTATCCACTTCCCTCTGTAAGGCTTTTTGAAAACATGGACACTATAATTGCATGCTTTGAGCGCGATGTAAATTTGCCCTGTTAACATTATGACAACGCACCCACGATATCTGAGAGATTAGTAAAGACAATAGTTTGGAAACTCTCTAGGAAGATGTCTTCTGTTGATATAATTGTAATGAATATAATCTTCAGAAAACACTGAATAACTGGTATTCGAGCGTTATTATATTCTGGATTCATAGTTCGAAAAACTATAACTTACTTGCGAAATAAGTATCTAGGATTTTTTCAAAACAATGTCTTTTCCCTTTTTGCTGTTTTTGTAGAATAATTTTAGGTCTCATTAAATTCTGCCCATGATTTTTGTTTGCTTCTTTTATTATTCCTTTTACATCATTTCCCTTCTAATAATACTTTTCATAGTCTTCTGAACATCTAAAAAAGATTGTTATTCCTCTGATGTTCCTTTTATTTATCTATTACTTATTTAGTTACCCCTCAGATCTCTTCTACCAATTCTAATATTATTCTAATTTCGAGTGAAGATGTTACAATTACAACAAAAATAATACGAACTATTTTAATAAACATTGTCTAAATCGTAAGGAAACTAATGGCTGGTAAGGAAAGTATTTTGTGGGAAACGTGTAGTAGAGCACTTTTATGAAAGAAACTTGTTTTTATCTAACCAAGTTTCCCCTAAATTACTTTCAACATTAAATAAACTTTAAGACCCAAATTTAAGATAGCTGAAAATGCATGAGGTGTAAAACTAATTAAGATAATACTTATAATACTCCTCTAAAAATATACTTCACAAAGAAAATAGAATGCCATTTAAAAAAGTTGGAATAAATTGAAGAATGCAATTTTTAAAGTTTGGTTTGGCTTCAATGTATTTTTATATGGAATCGTAGTTATAATGATCAGAACAAAAACGAACATACTTTAAAAATCAAATATTTACAGTGCTTATTCATACAAGTATTTCTTAATACTTTTACATTGCAAACTATTATATATAAAACAGGAAAACGGGTGATTTCGCTCTTAAGAAGTGGGAAAGAAAGGGAATGTGTCGTGTCCACCGTCCGCACTTTTATATATGCTACCACCGCGAACGCATTTTTAGAATTCCACGAAAAACTATATCTAGCAACAAATCGTTTTGTAAAGCGTATGTCATATCCGATGATGACAAAGCATTAAAAGCCCATTTATGGAAACCGCCAGACGGGCGACCTTTTTCGGTACAGGTCAGTAGGAGTTTTAATTTCAGCACAAAAGCGTACTTTTCTTCCTGGGAAAAATAAAGTCCAAAACCGAACATCAGATTAAGAGGGACTTATTTCAAAGCTTCAAAGCAATGAATATCGATATTGCTGAAAGTGGAATGAAATTACCGATAATAATTACGTGTAGTCGCAATATTGCAGTAGAGTATACTTTTATGAAAAAATCTCATACTGGATAAAAACTCAAAGTCCAAGATAAAAGCTCGAAAGGTTACTGATGTAGAGATAATACTTATAATATTCTTTCCAAAACGTATTTCTTTGACATGATTGTTAAAGCATAATGAAAGACCATTTAAAGGTCCGTAAAAATAATATTCCAAATTCATTTTGAATAATTAATCTTATAAGTTTTTAAAGAGGCATATCTTTCTCTTTAAATCTTTCTTCTCATTTCTGTTAGAAAAATGTTAGCTGCATATAAGTATAAGTCAAAAATTTGAAAACAAGACATATTTTCTGGATTCAACCTAAATTTCGATGTTGCAATATTCCAATATGTTACTGGTGCTTGATCCGGCAAAAGTCAAAGTCAAAGTCACTTAAACATTATTTTTAAATAGCTACTCTAAAAAATATTTTACACCGCGAAAAAAGAGCTTGACAGTGTATTAATGTTCCCTGATAAATATTGATTAGAGAGATTCATTAGGAATAGTCCGTTTGAAAATATTTTGTATCCAAAATATAATGCACATGTATGCTGAGGATTGGTAATATGTATAAATAAAACTGTATTAACTGCAATAATCAATTTACTTTTGATTTTGAATCAATATTGAAGAAAGTGGCAATAATAAAAAAACATGGAATTAATGATTGGTTTGAATTATTTTTCAACACTTGATTTGTAAATTGATTGATTGATTAGTAAATCAAAGTATATCTTAAGAACTAAGAGAATATTATTACAGAAATTAATGTTATGATATTGCACCAGTGATATTCAAAAGTATAATGAAGATAATATTTATAATCTTGGAAGATGTGTTAAGTTGATGATATAATTGTAAAGGGTGGAATCTTTGGATGACATTTAAGAATTGGTGAATTCAAACACAGTAGAAAAAGTATTACTTGTCATGAAACAAATACCGTTTCAAGTAAAGATACAATTATAACCATTGATTGAAACTGCTGAAGTAAGACATTTTTAATGATAAGGAAACTAATGATTAGTACGAAAATTATTACGTACACTGCACATTTGTCAAAAGAAAACCTTCTTACTAAGTAACGACTATATTTTCTATTAAAATTTCTAAAAATCAAAATCGCAGTATAGCTGATTACGCAGTTGATGTTGGGAGACTTATTGAGGTAATTCTGTTTATTGAAATATTGTAGAATGAAGTCCACCTGTGATTCTTGTGCTTAAAATTTAGTGTATTTTTTATGTATGTGTATTTGTAATGTATTTTGTTAACAGGTAATTAAAAGCATCATAATAAATAATAATATTAATAATAATAAATTACAATTCAATATTTCAATCAACGGTAATACTTTTAGTATTTATCTGAAAGACTTGACGATGAAGTTTAGGAGGTACTTCAAAGTGTTTCATGAATCAAACAAAAATATCTAATTCCTAAGAAACTTTCGACTGCCCTTATTATCTGATTATAATCTGTATAAATAAAATGGAAAATTTGTAAATTTTATACTTCGATCTCCTCGAGAATGACATATAGTCAAAATTAGTCCGGAAAAAATTAAAAATAAATAATGAAACAAAACAAAAATCTTTAATTGCTTTACAACAGGCACCCACATCAGCACAAACAGTAGAAATATTCGTTGTTTTTTATATGATTTGGGGCTTGGCCAAAAACAGTATTATTTTGTTTATTTCTGTTTAAAACTTCGAATTAATTTCGGTTACAAAATTTGGTTTACGTTTTTTAATTATTCATTTATCTTTTCTTAATATTTTACGTAGTCTTCTGAATTTTTAGTTTGTAAGTACTTTGCCCATTTCTTTTTTTTTTGCAATATATTTTTTTTATGCCTTTTGTAATGACGTTTCTTGTAGTTTGCTTTCATCTCACTTATATTTTTACCCCGTATCTTCTTATTCACCTGCTATTATTCCCTACATTATTGATACTCTTACTTCTATTCCAGTTATTCTGTTAACTAAATAGAAGTCTATAAATAATTTTTCACATCTAAAAACTTGTATTTTGATATTGGATTCTTTTGTGTTCATTTATAATTGTTTAAATGTTTTATTCTTTTCTCCATTTCTTTTCAAAAATCTTCCCGATTAATTTGTAAACGATTAATTAAAACATCTGATTGACATAAATTAAATGTCGCCAACTACCGAGTACTTACCAAAGTAAGTATTTTAAAGTTGTTTATTTAATCGTGTAAAAGCATTATCTTTTTACACCATTTGAGTCAAATTTATCACTGATAAATTTAACAAAATATCAATTTTTGTATCTAAAACCACATAATTTGTATTAAAAAACTATTGTACAAAAAACTCTTTATTAAACAATATACATATAATATAAACTTTAAGTAAACTATTTAAAACTAATGAAAACGAGATTAAATACTAATAATAAATTAAACTTGTTATAAACTCTCAACAGTTACAGAAATCTAAAAAAAGAGGATGTTAAAATGTGTTCAATGTTTTTTTAGTAATGATTTTATATATATGCAATGCACATTCTGTTTAGAAGAATTTGTTAATTTATTCAGAAGAAAAATTTCAGTGATGTTTAAGAATCACTTTAATATGTAACCGAAAGATTAAATGAAAATTACGTACTAGTAGTTTTAAAATTAAAAATTTGGTAATTGTAGTTATAAAATTAAATACATTGCATATATAAACATTACGCTTTGGCATTAATAACCATTGAACAAATTAAATATATTGCAAATTAGCTTAATACATTTTGAATTACAGAACATTTTCTAGGAATTTTGTTTACATTTTAGATATGCGTAAATAGTAAATTACTAAGAGAATGCAAAATTTACTAATAATATTTATGAAGTTAAATTATATCAAATTTGAAATTGTTCTTATATAAATTATCATATATTAAAAATTATGATAAAATGAATTGTTCCGAGTTAAATTAAAAAGAAAAGTAAGAGTACTAATTCAAAATGTATAGCAAAGAATAAAATTTGCAATAATTAATCACTTTTTCGTATTTATCGAAAAAGTAAGAAAAAGAACACAAATAGTGCGTTAATGGCCTAGGGTGAACACCATTTACTTGTAAAGACTTCTCTCCGCCAAGTCTACACCCAAGTTCCACAGTGACTGCAAAGGTGGTGATCTCTCGTCTAAAAATGATGAAGGTGTGTTGATATCTGAAACAGTAAAAATAAAAAATTTATTAAAACGGTAATATATTTAATTAAAAAAATATATATTATAATATTATGCTACAAAATAAATATATTATTATACATGTGGTAAAAGAATTTAATTTGTGACATACCCAATGAAAATGTTGAACTGGAAGGCGGTGTTGGTAGGGTATACTGTGGTAACGACATCAGACTAGAATATTCATCTATAAAAGGTAAAACAGTGAAAATATAAATAATACATATTATTTGTACTTAGTGATTATGTAAATGAAACACCAAACAAAATTTAATTGTTTATCAACACTAAATGAAACTTAATATTGTTTTTTGATGGTTGGTACCCTTAAGTATTATTCAAACCGAAAACACTCGATTTATGATTTTCAGTTACTAAATGATTAGAATAGTAATTATTAAAAAGGTATCTGTTAAAATATAAACATTAAATTATAGATGTTTTTCTTAAAGAGTCTTAGTAAGACTCATTGTTGTAGAGTTAGGAAATGTTTTCGTACTTTTAAATGATTACTTAAATTTCTAAAGCGAACTAAAGGACTTTAATACATTTTTCTTAAGGTTACATTTGATAATTATTTTAGTTTATATTACTAATTAGCATAATCTAATTTAATTTTTTTATATTTACAGCCTTTTACTTATAAATATTTACAAAACTTACCATTGTTTAAGTTGAGGAAAGGAGTCCTGTTATTTGTAGGTGTACTTGAAAAACAATTATTTAATTCTGAAAAAAAAGATTCAATTATTGTTAGATAACAAATGAATTAATCTAAAATTTAGTTGCTGCTGTAAGTAACAATTAAGTTGGCAGTGAAAGTAACTTAAAACTTATTTACCAAAATTTGTTGACCTTAAATCCGGAAATAAATTTTCACTATTATCCACTTCGACTTGCTCCAGAATCGGGACATACGTGTGTTTGCAAATACAATTACATCTAGTATTTGGTGTTGTGGGGGTTCCACTATTCTCATTTGAAGATTTGCTGAAATGAAAATTAAATTTAAAAGAAGAAACATATTGATGCAAATACGATTTTTGAATTATTATCCAAAAAAATTTTGATTAATGTTGTTCAAATATTTGTAGTAACATAGGAAAGTTTTGGCAAATTCATAAAAAAAATAGTTTAATTATATTCAAATGAAAGTAATTTTAATAAATTAAACATTTATTATTACATTATTAAAATTAATTGCAAATTAGTGTTCAAATAAATTAAAGACGAAATACATATAGATTAACTAAAGACTGTTCTAAACATTTTTTTGTACTTGAGAATATAATAATAATAATATAGCTTTATTTGTTATCTCAAAATAATATACATACAAAAGAAAAATCAGATATTACAATGTAATATATACAATAGATAAAAATATTAAAAATGCTAATGTAGTACCAAGAGTAACAAAAACGATCTAGATCAGCTTGTGTATCAGATGCGTACATACACGAACATACATAGCATCCAATACTTCCTCTAGACCGCAATTACATATAAATTCTCTTATATAGTATAATAAAGAAAAGAACAATTAAAATATTCTATTACAGTAAAAGACAAAATAAACATTAAACTAAACAAATAAACGCCATAATTAAATTAGAATTTAATTGCTAGAAATAATAGTTAACATGCTCAAAAATGAATAAAACAAATTAATTGAAATCCTTTTGTTCCATCAATAACTTAGTTTTTAGGTAATGTTTGAATGAAAATAAAGTGGCATATCCAAAATTGAATTTATTATAATAGTAAGATATGTTGTAGCTATAACTTCTTTTATATAGTTCTAAACGATGTGAAGGAATAGTTAAGGCATCTTTTCGCCGAATATTTATATTGTGAATTTCAGTACGGAAACTAAGTTTGTTAAATAGATAAGGAGATTTAGTCATAATAATTTTGTAAAATTGACATGCTTAAAATTCTACGCTTTTTCATAATAAGCCAATTAAGTTTTAAATTTTTTTAAAAAAAAATTGTTACTGGAAAATAGAATTTTATTTAAGTTACTACACCAACACATAACTACTTAACCTTATTTGTTAATATTATTAAAAGTGCCTAATTAATATTTATTTTCTTTACCTCTTTTTATCTTTTGGCGGTGGTTTGGCCCATTCAATTTCCACATCCAATAAGTATTTCTTGTAATATGCTAAAAAAAAAACTATTATTTAAAACCAGCTTCAGTTAATCTGTATTTAGGCAACTAAATATGTTAATGGTTAAAATATTAGAAACAGATAAATAGTTGTCATTTATACTCTTGTATTAACTTGTGGTAACACTCTGTCCAGCCAGGAAGGACCATGAAGTTATGAAACCTAAAGACAACTGTGGTTTAGAGGTGTTCAATTATTAATTATGTAAATGACTAATAAATCAATTGAAATAATAGCCTTTTAAAATAATTATAAATTTTTTTGCACATTATTAAAAACTTGGCATACAACCGTTTTCATACAAAGAGCAAATAACTCAACATCCTTTACCAATGTGGTAATCAGTTACTGAAGTAATCAAATAATTTTTAAGTGATGATAATTAATAATAATAATTAATTAATCTATAATTCGGTTATTAATATGAGCAGATTAATAATATTAACTTAAAATTCCTAAGTGGTCATTATAAAATTTAACTGTTTCAGTGTTTTAGTAGATATACAACGTGTCCACGTAAGTATGCAACATATGAGAAACTTTTTTATTATTAATTTCTCAGAAAATTTTATTCTTCATAAAGGTTGGTGCTTAATCTTAAACATAGAAAAATGACAAAACAAATGACATTCGATGGTGTAATAGCAAGATAATGAACAATTTTTATAGCTTTTGCACTTTTTAAGCGAATTTTATCAAGTATTCTTAGTTTTGGAGTATCTGTAAAAATGATGGCAGAACGATTAACTTTACACGACAGAACAGAAGTTGGTGCTGTACTCACATCGTAGTTTAATATTTAAATGAACAATGTAATGAGAAATGGATGGAAGGTATTCAAAATTTCCATGGCCTGCTCGCTCACCCGATATAAATCACATCGAGTGATTGTTATTCAATTAATAATATCGTTAAGGTTGTTAACTTCAAAGAAATTAAATCTTCTGTTGATTAAAACCGTATGTCATTTGTTTTATCTTTTTTGTATGTTTAAGACCAAGCACCAACTTTTATAAAGAATAAAATTTTCTGAGAAATTAATAATAAAAAAGTTTCCCATATGTTGCATACTTACGTGGACACGTTGTTTAAAAATGGGAATGTTTATTTTTAAGTAATAAAACAGAAATTTACTTTTCAATTCCCACATAGCCTTCTGTGCATCTCTTCTGGTCTTGAAATGGATGAATGCGTAGTCTCGGAATTTGTAAATCTTATCCACAGTGTGAAGACCATCTAAAACACCCCGCACTAACTCCACAAACTCTTCACGGTCTTGGCAAACATTTAAATTTCTAAGGAACAGTATTTTGACCTGGAAACAAACATTAATATCAGAAACAGAAAGATACAACAGATAAATTTTTAACATGAATATGTAACAAAATACTAGAATATATGGTACATTAAAATATGTGATTGACTGTAGAGGCGTTGAAAATCCATTTTTAATATTACGATAAAGACACTGTCAGATTTTCAAGTTTGGTTCATTTGAAACATTATATTTGTTTCATCACATTTTGGCTTCTTAAGGTGAAAATATATACAGATCAAATAGGACAAAAACTAAACATATTAGAAAATTTAAAAATCAACAAATATTTCCACACCGCCCAAACGATCAAATAGAATTTTCAAATTCCCATCTCTTAAAAATGTTCACTCCCCCACTAATTGCAACATAGTATATAAGAATTAATGGGTATATTATCTGTATATTTTCTTCACCAGAAGCACCATTTTTATGGTACTTTTTCCTAAATCAATATTCGATTATTGTGAGTTAGATAAGTAAATTATTTCAAGTAAATAAATTTTGTTTAGAATTTTAATTTGTTTAGAGGAATATAAAAGAATATATTTAAGTAATAATTTGCAAAATTTCCACATCTATAAATAATCCCAATATAAAGATAAAAATTGAAAATCAAAATGAACCAAATATTGTCAAAAATGAAACAATAAAAAACATACCTTGGCCATAACATCATTATTAACATTGTAAACAGGAGATGCCCAATCAATAGCTACGCGTTGTTTGAAAACCAAAGTATTCTTGAAGGCAAATCTCGCTTTTGCGGCTTCCTGATGACTATTGAATTCGACGAAGACGAAGCCTCTGTTGCGGTTCTTATCACTATATGATCGATACATGATAACGTCGATGATTCCCGGCATTCCCAATTTCTCTAGTTCGTGCCAAATTTCATCTTTGGTTTTGTGATCAGGAATGCCGCCAATGAACAATCTCCGATTATCTTTGGATTTCTCAACGACTATTTTACACCCGGAATGAATTTCCCGCCCGTTAAATAAATCCACACTTTTGTTGGCCACCTCAACGGAATAATAGGTAATAAATGCAATACCGCGAGTGATGTTACTGTTTGTCAACATTAGACGGAATTTATATATGTCCCCAGTTTGTCGGAAGTACGGAAAAAGGAAGTCTTCTAGAAGATATTTCGGTATTTTCGCTACGTAAATTTCGCTTCCTTGAGGCGGTGCTGGCTTGCCTACAATCGGACCGATTATCCTTTGCGTTTTGGTCGATTCGAGGGGATAACCAATTTGTTGGCAAAAACGCATTACTTCGCCAGGCACTGTTAAAGATTCGGCATCATTTAGAGAGTGTGCCATATTGTTGCAGGCGGTGATAGTGCTGTTTTGATTGATTAGAGTCTAATTGTTATTTTTTAGTACGTACAAATATAATAATATTGTTCTGTATAAATATACGCGATGTTTCGCTAACGAGAGAACACATGCGACTGAATGTACGAAGAAACTGAATTTTGCAGTGGATGTGATAAAGAAGCGGGTTGGCCTGAGAAAAAAAATGCGCACCTTTGATTTTCGCCGCCATGACGTATTATTGAAGAGATGAACACCCTTTCGGCGTTCACCACCAAAGCGGCCGCCTTGTTTTTATTGCGCTTGTGCGACCAACTTTCCCAGGTTATATATTTTAATTTATGCTGTTACAAAAATAACACGCAGAAAATACCACAATGGCAGGATTGTTCTCACGTTAACGGTTTTTATATACTTTTTTGTAAAAATTTAAACAATATAATTTAATTTATATATATATGTTTAAATATTTTAAATTAAGTAGTATTTGTGCCTTTTTTCAAGTTCTTTACGTGGTTGTAAAACCTGAATTAATTAAATCTCAATTAGACTCACTGTTATAGATTTAACAGTTCTGGAAAGTATTAAATAAAATATTATTAATTGAATCTAATGAAAAAATAATAATACACCAGATGCACTTTGTAACCCGGATGAAATTAATAACAGTTTTTTAAAAGTTTTTAATAATGCACAAGTAAACTCTGATACGATAAACGATAATTTATCATTCTGCTTTCAACCAGTCAGTGAAATTGAAAAAATCATTTATAGTATCAAGTCTAACTCATGCTAAAACTATGCCTGCCCTCGTTGACTCCATATATCACCCACATAATAAACTATAGTTTAGAAATTGGACAATTTCCTAGTCTGAAAGGGGTCTATAATATGCCCTATCCCCCAAAAATAAAAGGTTAGCAATATGTCAAGATCTACCACCCATTAGTTATATAATTAAATCCTTAATTATCTAATAGTAAACAATATATTTCCAAAACATCAATCGGGTTTTAGAGCAAATCATAGTACCACAATAATATTGCTGAGTGTAACCGATTTCATAACTCATGAATTCTATAGAAAACTTTCAGTCATCACAGTGTTATTATAGACTTCTCTAAGGCATTTGATTTGGTTAATCTAGGTTTTACTAATACCACTCTACATTTCTTTAAATCATATCTTAATAAAAAATAATAATTTTGTCTTTGTGTGTGCCATCAAAATTTTTAAATGTGCCACTTGAGGCACGCGTGCCATTGGTTCTCCATCCCTGTTTAAAGTATTGAAATGCTTGGTTATTGGCTCGGTTTTTCTGATTTAAAATTTGAACATTGACCTGATCACTCCCGCTTTTGTGACTTAACAATTCAACATCAATATTCATACATTGATTTGCTATTCTGACACTTTCTTGACCTATTGATGGTTTGAGTTTACGTGAAATGTTTTGAATCTATGTAATAAAATAATTTTGAGTTCTTAACTTAACTTACTATTAAAGTGTTAGATGTGCATTTCGAACACAAGGTCACATTATCAAAAACAAACTTTGTTATTGATAATGTTCTCATTGTGTTCGAAATGTACTTCTAATACTTAAATAAATAAGTGAAGTAAGGAAAAAAAACTGTGTATTTTTATTATATAGACCATTCTTTAAACATTCGATTACCCATGCATTTTTTTCTTTTAATACCTAAAGATATTCCACTCCAAAATAAATTTGAACAGATTGCAACTCATTGACGATGGAGATTTCTACTTCGTTATACATACTTAATCACAAATTAACACATTTCTTACTTTGTTTTGTCAACATTACAGTTTGAAAATGGTACCAAAATGGTATCAAAACCATTGGTCACCAAATAAATAAAACCTGTTATACAAAACAAAGTAAAATATGTGTTTGATTTGGATTTGCAACTCTACACTAATCAGGTACCAGAGTATAGACTGATAATTTTTTTTGTAATAATTTGTTATAAATAAGGTCAAATTCTCTTGTTAAATTGAAGTAAATACACACAGTTGTTTCATTCTTGTCAAGTAAATCATTAAATAACATAACAGTTCAAATATTGAAATGGTAATAAATTCACCTTTCATAAATCCAGATTGTGGATTTTAGAAGGGATTAAATTTAATAAAACAAGAAATTGGTCAAATTAGAATAGTTCTTTTAAAAATATCTGTTTGGTCGAATCTAACTTTTTTTGAATATTATTATTATTGATCTCTATATTTTCATTTATATTTGCTAATTCCTCATTTTATATTTTTATTAGATTTTAACGATCCTCCTGAAATGAACATTTCTTGAATATTTAATTTTATTATGTTATTGTGCCCGGGGCTATTTCCCACGCTCGGACGCAGTAAAGGTGGATTAAGGGCATTTTTTTGTTGCTGGCCATGTGCGGCGATCGTGTTCGGGGCTTGCCCGTGTTAGTTGCCTTTGCGCCGAGTTTTGCCCGAGCACGGGTGACGCCCTTACTGCGCATGTCGCATAGAACCCCCCACTGTTTTAAGCTTTGTAAATATTTGTTAATGGAAGAATCGATACTAGCCTATAGTAGCCACTATTATTTTTAATATTCTAGTAATAATTGTCTGCTATATGTGGAAAATGTCTGATAACTCATTTATTGAATGTGTCAAAGGTCATACTATTATTAACATCACAATATCTTCTATTATAAAATCCGAAATGATTTTATTAATCCTTTTTTGAATTACGGTAGATAAAATGTATAACCACATACCTAAATGGGGTGGCATTAGGCAAATATGATATATTAAAAACATATATGAAATGTTCTTAAAATAATTCACCATTAGGTGGGTCATCAATTTTGTGGTTTGCTGTTCCCTGTCAACAACTGCCAAGAAGCTATTATTTTGGATCTTATCAGCAAAGAGCAATTGAAGACAGGGAAATGGAGTTTCACTTGGGGGGTTTTAACTCTCCAGGTATCCATAAAGCATGATAATACCACTAAATGTTGGTGGTTATCCACCTAACCGGGGAATAGTGCATAAGACAGTAAATGGCACCTCAATGGTGTAATTTTGTGGTTAATACATTTCGAATAATTTGTTAATGATGAGCATAATAATTTCAATAACTTGTTTCATACTGATAATCAATAATAATAAATTTCACTTTGTTTGAATATAGTGTTCAATTGATATAAATAAAATTAATAATGAAATTTGAAATTTTGAATACTAATTCCGACTTTGTAAACTTTTGGATATAGATAAGTTGTGTTAAATTATCATATTTTGCTCCAAGGAATCTATGATTTTCGCTGTATATTGAGGGATATTATTGTTAAAAATTGAAATTTAAATACTGAAAATCATCAAACAAATGATAAAGATGATTGCAAGGAAACAAACACATTAGAATTATATCTTTATTACTATTATAATGTTCAACATAACAGATACAGATTTAGTAAAATTTTATTTTATAATAAAGTATGCAAAATTTCCAGCAGCAATGACAACTATGATAAAAGAGTTACATTACAAAGAACAAAACAAATTAATCTTCTAGGAATTTTAAGACAGATCATTGATTTAGGGCAGAGAGGAGAAACACAGGGCTTGGGAAAACAACAATTAAATTAAATTAAAAATAAATCAAGCTATTTTATCAAATACGGCAGTAAAGGCTAGTTTTGTTGACAGTCAAATACTGGCAAAAAAAACCCTTTGTGGATGGAGAGATGATAAAATAATGTCTAACTGCTGTTGCAGAAATAGCATTTCCTGATACAATAAATATTATTTCAAACATTAGTTTATCAAGATTCACCATTTCAAGGAGAATTGAAGATTTGTCCGAGAACAACGCTTTGTTAACGCATTGCAAAGTTCGAATACTGTTCTTTGGCACTTAATGAGAGTTGCGATTAGCGATACAGCACAACTATTATATTATATTACCGAAAATTGTGTTTACTGATTCCAATGCAAGGGACTACAATGTGAATACAATAACTGCTAAAACAATAGAAAATTATATTAACGAGCATTATCCCGAGGTCAAAATTAAGGAAATTAACGAATTAGAAACGAAAAGGATTAATAAATCGTTTAAACTAGGCAAAGATTATAACGACTTAGAAACATTAATGTCGCCGGAAACTTGGCCCGCCAGAATTAAAGTTAGGCGATATAACTTTCCCAAAAATGAAAACCGAAATTTTCTCCAGAAATTGGCAAAACAAAAGCTGACATAGATGAGAATTTGCGTATTGCACAGTTAAATGTTTCAATCTATTAGACTATAATTCTTGAGGATTTTTTAAACAAAAATAAAATTCATATCGCCTCAATTAACAATCACTGGCTAAAACCGGGTGAAGCTACTCTAAAAGTGGATGGATATAACTTAGCGAACACGTTCACTAGAAAAACATCACAACATGGAGGATCGATGATTTTGATAAATAATATATTTAATTATCAGAAGATGGACTGCATTGATAACCTATCTGAAGAAATAACATGTGAGGTCTGTGCTATTCAACTGGATAATCCGCAGCTAATATTTTTGTCAATTTATAGATCTCCTCTTGGCAATTATGAATCATTTCTTAATATATTTGAAAAAATATTAAACGTATTAAATACTTTTAATTCAATATCAGTAATATGTGACGACTTTAATATAAATTTTAACTGTAAAAATGCTATTTTATATGATTTTATTACACTAGTTAATGCTTTCAATTTTAGGATTACTAATTATTCTGATACTAGAATAACGAAGGTAACACGAAGCTGCTTGGACAATGTGCTGATAAACGGTCAGGTTAATTTTGATTCTAATGTATATGATCCACTAATATCAGATCATAGTTCTGTAATAACTGCGATATACATATCAGTAAATGGGACAACAAACACAACAATTACAGGTAATTTTATAACTCGAAAGAAAATGATGAATTTCATAAATAAACTATCTAATCATAATTTTCACAAACTGCACACTTCAGAGCCAATAATAAATTTTAGTAAGTTTTTTAATGAATTTAAGGGGTTTTTTGATGAGTGTTTTGGTCTCACAAAACACATGTTAACTAGAGGTGATTCGTCAGGACGACCCTGGTACAACAACTATTTAAAACAACAACAAAATACTAAAGGATCTCTAGAAATAATATACAAATGCACTGGTTACAAGTTTATAAAAAATGAATTGGATAACTTACAATTTATTTATCAAATTAACATTAATGAAACCAAAAAATCCTATCATGAAAATGAAATAGTTAATTCTTTAAATAAACCAAAAAAAAATATGGAAAATTATCAATGATACATGTAAGAGTAATTATGTACCAAAAACAAATAAAATAAATGCAAATGATATCCAGAACTATTTTATAAGCACAGTTAATGATATAAATCAGAATCTGACATGTAATAAGGAAGATTATAATATAAAACATTATTGAAAAATCTTAAAATAAATATACAGAATTCTTTCTTTTTAGAGCCAGTCACACAACAAGAAATTAAAAACATCATTCTATCATTAAAAAACTCTGGTTCAACAGATATATATGGAATAAATGTAAATGTTATTAAAAATATCACTGAATTAATTTGCCTAATATTGGAACAGTTAATTAATCAATCATTCGCAACTGGAATATTTCCAAAAGAATTAAAACTTTGTAAAGTTGTACCTATTCACAAAAAAGGTAATATAGATGACGCTAAAAATTACAGACCGATTACAATTACTCCAAAATTTAAGAAGTAGCAATTAAATCACGTCTATGTCGCTACTTATCAAAATTTATTAGTCGTAGTCACTATGGTTATGTAACTGGCAAATCTACACTGAATGCAGTGTTAGATTTAATAGAAAACATACATTTATTTATTTATTTATTATATCTTTGGTATTCTTTCTAAAAAAATACATACCAGAAACAAATTACAAAAAACCTACATAAAATTTTGTACGAAAGAATCAAGCATTTGAGGATAGAGAAATAACTACGGCTGCCTTCCTAGACTTCAGTAAGCCTTTTGATACAGTAAATTGGAATATACTTTTACATAAATTGGAGTTTTATGGCGTGCGAGGTACTCCGTTAGAATTAATTAGGTCATTTTTATACGACAGAGAACAAACTGTGTTCTTTCAAAATGAAAGGTCACACACAATATCACTAAAGCAGGGCATATCACAAGGTACAATTTTAGGTCCATTATTATTTTTAGTATACACAAATGTTTTAAAAGATAATATAACCACAGTCAGTACGTATTAATATGCAGATGATACCACACTTGTAAAAAAGTCCAATACTATAGAAATGGGATTCGAAAACTTAGCTATAGAGTGGTTTAAACAAAACAACCTTGCAATTAATGAAGGAAAAACTAAAGTCATATCATTCGCACTTTCAAATGTAATTAAATCAAACAACATAAAATTTCTAGGCATAACTCTAGATCCAGTTTTGAGTTGGGAAGAGCACGTAAATCAATTGAGCACTAAGTTAATGAAAAATTTATTCTTATTGAGCAAATTAGCACAGAATGTTAATACGTATATTGTTTGCATGGCAAATTTTGCATATATCCATAATTTAATAATGACCGATGTAATATTTATATTACAAAAGAAATGTATTAGAATCTTAGCTAAAATAAGTTGTGAGGATTATTTTATAAAATTTAACATCTGTACATTACCTGGTCTATATATTCAATCCTGTTTGTTGTATATGTATGATCGGAACTCATTACAGCACCATCATGAAGAAATACACGATCACGATACAAGATCGAAAACTGACATATGTTTACCGGTGCATCGTCTAAGTAAAACCAGCAAAAGCTTCATGGTTCAAGCTATAAAATTTTATAATTATTTGCCAGACAATTTAAACAACTGCCAAGAGTAAAATTTAAACAAATTGTGAAAGGGCTCTTAATTAATGCAGAGCTTTATAACATTGAAGATTACTTCAAAATCGATATGCGTCAATTCCACAATTAGAATTAATACAAACTTTTAAAATCCGTTTATGTTATAAAAGATTTTTTAAGAAGAATACAGCATTCGTATGTATGTATACCTTATAGTTAGAATTATATATATATATTTTTTGTATGTGTTCCGTTTCAAGTATATGATTTGTATTCTTTCTATGACTTGTCCAACACATTGTTGTTTCTTGGATTAATAAAGTATCTATCTATCTACAACCAGCAAAGACCTGTATGATGAACCAAAGTCTGTGTTTGAAAATGTTTCAATTTTACTAGAAAAGATTATGTATATCGACAGATACAGCACACACAATGTTAAGCATGGAGGTAGGAGGTCGGACAGGCTATTTCAAAACATTAAGGTCACAGGAAGGGAAATATTCGTTAACCACTATATAATTCGCCAGGAAAATTTGTGTGTGAAAAGATTGAGTTTGCCAAATGTCATAGTACCAATAATTAAACTAATCAATTTTATAAAGCGAATTTAAAGAATTCCTGAAAGATTTAGAAACTGAATATGGCGACGTGGTTTTTAATACCGAAGTACGTTGGCTTAGTAGAGATGCAATGCTAAAGAGTATGAAGGGATATGCTTTTCCTCATTTTGGTAATAAAGAATGGATGTGTGATTTTGGGTTTCTTATCGACATGACTCAGCATCTCAATGACCTTAATGTGGAACTTCAAGGCAAAGGACAGTTTATTCACAATTTGTATGATAAAATTCTGGGTTTTGGGCGCAAATTAAAATTGTGGAAACATCATCTTTTGCAGTATAATGTGCCTCATTTTCCATATTTAGAAAAAGAAAACATTACTACTTCTCAAAAATATGCACAATATATAGACATTTTAATCAACGAATTTTAATTATGATTATGATGTTCAAAGCTGAGAAGACAGCGGTTTCCATAGAAATGTTTTCATTGTCATTTAATATCGATGTGGATATAGTTCCGGAAAACTTTCAAATGGAAGTGATTGACATGCAGAATAATACTGATTAAAAAAATGTATTTTTCTCAGTAAACATCATCAAATGATGTCTCTGTTCGGAATTATATATGTTTGCTAACAATTATTTTCAACCATGAAATTAATCAAAAATGATCACCGATCAAGACTGAGTGATGCACGATTGAAAAGCTGCGTACGTGTAGCTGCCTCATCAATTCCGGCTGATATTGATCAGCTTGTATTAAAAAAACAGTGTCAAATTTCTCATTAAAAATTTCAAGTAAATCGCGTTTTTCTATTATTTTCTTGATTATTTTTATTTTGCATTAAAATTTTTATATGAAATCTACTTTTTTTAAAATTTTATATTTTTTTATTCCAATTTTATTATAAATAAAGTTTTGTAAATTATTGATAAGTGTTACTATATGTGCGGACTGCCAAAAAAATTTAAATTGGCCTCTTGATTAAAAAGGCTTCTCACCCCTGATTTAGGGAATACGAGACGACCTCACATTGGTCGTCACAATAATTTGATCAAATAGCAAGTGGTACACCCTTAAGCGAGTCGAGTTAAAAATAGGCAATTTATTATTGTTTTGGGATGACAGTTTCATATTGTACACCCTGAAGCAAGTAGAGTTAAAAATAGGCAATTTAATTGTACTTAAAAATTGAAGAATGTATTTTATTTATTTATTTAATTATCTTTGGGTCTTCTTTCTTGAAAATTACATATTAGAACAAATAAATTTAAAAAATATATACATAAAATATTGGCCGAAAGAAGCATGGGTTGAGTTAGTTAATAATCACAAATCAGTTTCTTCTGTGCACAGTGGTAAATTAGAAAGCGTTGACAAAAAATTTTAAACAACAATTTATTTCATTTCATTATATTATATAAGTTTAATTAATTTAATTGTATAAACACTTTTTTCAATCTGGCTAGAATATCAATATAAATTATTAATTTTTATTTAGTTATTATTGTAATATAAAATAAATAAATAAATATGTATTAGAAAAAGATTTCTTAATTTATGGATCCTGAATTGAAATTATGAAAAATAAAATAAAAACTAATAATAATCATAATTTTATTTAAATTTCTTACTTTTATATAATTTGTGCAGGTTACGAATAACACTGAGGAATAGTACTTCTTTGTTAAATTAATTTGAGTTAGACAAGTAGATTTAGCACTATATTTCTGTATAGTTCATGCTTATAATATTATGTAAATGCAAATGTATGCTAAATAAAATTATTGATATTATTATTAGCAATTGAAATATTAAAGTAAATGTTCTTTACAGTTAAAATGTTATTTTGAAACATTATGCAAATGCTATTGTTGTAAAGAAGCTTCTGTCAAAATTTTTATTATAAGTAATCTAAACATTAAAATAAATTATTTTATCCCCTTATTTTCAATGGATTATCTTCACGTAACATAATATACACAAGATTAATATCTAGTTACAGTTTACGAACAAATTTCGTAATAGGTAACATATAACGGATAGTATAACACCTGTTTACTAGAGATTTACATGAAAGACATTCATTATTAGTTAATACTGGATTTTATGAAAAGAGAAATGGAATAAATATATTTCTAGAAAATAGTTAAAATTTACATTGTATTGAAATATTTCACAAAAATTTTACTTTGTATATGAAACATTTTTTTTTAATTTATATACATTTTAGCAAATAAAAAGAATTATTTATAAAGGCTATGAGATAAAAATATTAGTAGTGTAAAAATCTATACAATTTAAAAATCAATCACACTGTTATTTTTCTATGTTATAATTTTATTAATATACTTTCTTACCTTTGAAAGAACGTCGTCACTAACTTCATTAATAGGCGATGACCAGTCAACGGCTACACGTTGACCAAAGATAATTGAATCCTTATAAGAAAACCTCGCTTGGGCCGCTTCCTGGTGACTGCTGAACTCGATAAAGACGAAGCCTCTGTTTCGGTTTTTATCACTGTAGGATCTGTACATAATAACGTCTACGATTCCCCTGATTCCCAATTTGTGAAGTTCGTGCCACACTTCGTCCTTAGTTTTGTTGTCGGGAATGCCGCCGAGAAACAGTCTACGATTGTCTTGCAATTTTTCTGCAAAAATTTTTTGCCCCAAAAAAATTTCGACCCCGTTGTAAAATTTCACACTGGCGTCTGCGCACTTCGCCGTGTTATACGTGATGAAAGCGGTGCCGCGGCTGTAATCGCTACTTGCTAGCATCAAGCGGAATTTGTAGATTTCACCTTTTTTCTCAAAAAATGGAATGAGTTGGTCTTCGAGGAGATATTTTGGTAAATTAGAAACGAAAATTTCTGTTCCTTGGGTTGGCGCCGCTAGATGCGACTTTGGGCCGATTATTCTTTGGCTTCTGCTTGATTCCACGGGAAAACCATATATATTACAAAAAATTTGAACTCTTTCGGGTATTATGGAGATATTATCGCAGTTTAAATTTGCCATTGCATCGATTGTGATAAAATATAATTTATTGCTTTGTGTAGATGTTGCCCGGTTGACGACCAATGCGCGACTGTAAACTGAAGAACAGGCGGTGTTTGCATAAAGGGAGCGCATCTAATTGAAAAAAGGCGCTGATCTTTGATTTTTACCGCATGGATGTACGGCGTGAGTGTTCGCACCCTTTCGGCATTTTTTTCAAAGATACCCGCAAACTGAAATTTGCATTTATACTAGACTTACTTTTAATTCGTTTGCATTTCCCACGGGAACAAATTCGAATATTAAAAAATATACAAATATACGAAAATTGTGTGAGAAATAATATAAAGAAATGTTGTTTTGCGTAAGTATGCTGACGGATGCTATACACCATCAAAATCTGATTAAAATTAACATTGTTGTATAAATTATAAAATGTTTAATGCTATTAAAGTAAGTTGCGGAAATTATTATTATTATTATCAGTATAGATTTTTAATGTAAGTAACGTTACTTTTCTATGTATATTATATAGATTTGATATCACGCCAAGATCTCATGTTTCGATTTAATATTTGTTGTAGTAGATCAAAAATTACCTCATTCTCAGGTAATTTCTTATTTAGTTATTTTTGCAATATAAAATAAATAAATAAATATTAGAAAAAGATCTCTTAATTTATGGATCCTGAATTGAAATTATGCAAAATAAAATAAAAACAAATAATAATCATAATTTTATTTTATTTTGTTACTTTTATATTATTTATGTAGGCTACGAATAATACTGAGGACTAATTCTTCTTTGTTAAACTAATTTAAGTTAGACAAGTAGATTTAGTTTTAAAATACGTTTATTATGTTTTCCTGTTGGTAGCATGATGGATAATTAATCTACATTTAAGATGATCATGCACAAGCAAAATTTTATCGCACCACGCAAGTTAGTTAAATTAGTCCAATCTACGGGGTAACTTTGCATTAAATAACGTTTTTATCGATAGCTCTATGAATTCTTTAACGTTTTTAATGAAAGTCAGATATTTCTATACTTTGGTTTGTGATGACTAGAGAGCGGATAAAAAGCTTAAAAAATGTGAAAAAAGCACTTAAAAAGGCACAAAATTTAGAGAAAAAAAGCATAAAAACAGGAAAAAAGCATAAAAACACGAAAAAAGCACTAAAGAAAACTATATTTTCTTAATATGTTACACGTTTATCAACATATTTTACATAGAAATTCTGCTTAAAACTAAAATAAAGATATTTTCTTTATGCAATATACAGGGTGTCCCATTTTAATCCGCCAGTAGCGATAATTCTGAAACTTTGCATTGAATCAAAAAGTGTTCCAAATGAAAAGTTAATGGTTCTGAGGGGGACATCTGATGCCGTAGACGTTGGCACCCCAGCCCCCCAAGGGGGGCGGGAACAGGGGGCAACTTTAAAATTTTAAATGGAAACCCCTATTTTTTATTACAGATTCTAATAGACGGTTAAAAAGTATGTAAGTTTTATCCGAAACATTTTTTTATTGGTCGAGAGATGGCGCTGCAAATGTAAAAGTTTTTTGTCAATTAAATTGCGAAAATCGTCAAGTAATTAACTGTTATTATTACTTAAGACTTACTCACAACCTTACAAGGTTGTTTTTTTTTCTCAGCCTGCCCAAATACTACCCCCGCCCCCCCTTACAAAGACGTAAAGTACTCAAAAATAGCGATTGAGTACTTCTTTTTCAAATTAAATAATGGTAAAATAATTTAAAAAAGAATGTCATTTTTTTTCAAACAGTGTTTGACCTGGCTCCCCTCATAGCTTCATTTTTTGAAAAAAAACGACATTCTTTTTTGAATTATTTTACCATTATTTAATTTGAAAAAGAAGTACTCAATCGCCATTTTTGAGTACTTTACGTCTTTGTAGGGGGGGGGGGGTGGGTAGTATTTGGGCAGGCTGAGAAAAAAACAACCTTGTAAGGTTGTGAGTAAGTCTTAAGTAATAATAACAGTTAATTACGTGACGATTTTCGCAATTTAATTGACAATAAACTTTTACATTTGCAGCGCCATCTCTCGACCAATAAAAAAAAATGTTTCGGATAAAACTTACATACTTTTTAACCGTCTATTAGAATTTGCAATAAAAAATAGGGGTTTCCATTTAAAATTTTAAAGTTGCCCCCTGTTCCCGCCCCCCTTGGGGGGCTGGAGGGGCAAAGTCTACGGCATCAGATGTCCCCCTCAGAACCATTAACTTTTCATTTGGAACACTTTTTGATTCAATGCAAAGTTTCAGAATTATCGCTACTGGCGGATTAAAATGGGACACCCAGTATAATACCATGTAAGTATTAAAAAATTTAATTGTAATTTTGTATACATTTCAAAATAAATAAAATCTATTCATGAAAACAGTAGATCATTAAATGTTGTTCTAGGGGTTTAATTGTAAAAATTATTACTTCTGACGCTCAATAAATTTTTGAAAGTGGAAAAGCTTCTCTTTATTTTAAATTATAGCTGGATCCATTTGAAAATTGCCATTCAAAATCAAGTTTAATTTATTTAATATTAAAAATCCTTCATTTTCACCGAATACTTCTTTCGATATTATTTTGATTTCTTGGCCAATGCGTCCAGGTATTTTCTAAAATGAATCTGCTTTTATAAAGATTTGATTGTGTTGCTCACAAAAAATAAACTCGATTTTATGTAACTAAATTGTTTTGAAGGAAGCTCTTGTTTATTAAGAACTGTTTGACAGTCATTACCTGATTTGCTTGTCGTTTCGGGAAAGTTGTATATAACCTTATTAAATTCTTCAAAATTGTTCGCATAGTACATCGTAGCATATAGCCAAGTTCCCCATTTTGTTAACACTAGTTTATGGGGCAGTGAGATATCAGGTAATGACTTCTTGAATAATTGCACTCACAGAAGAATATAAGAACTATTTTTCCATATTTAATTAAATCTACAAATGGAAATTTCATTCTTATAGTTTCAGAAATTCGTTTCTATCCATGTGCAAAACTTGTACAATGCACAAAATGCATTATTAGTAAAATTTTGTAACTTGGTATTGTCTACGGCAAAAATAAGCTTGTCAGTCCATCATTTATGAATGTTGCTATAATGTTATTATCAGTTGTCTTCAATTCTTTTGTGTATATCAAAATACTATTGGTCGGATGTCTTCATGTTAAACTCCTATTATTAAATTAAACAAGCGTCTGTGGTTTCATCCACACCAAATCACATATAATTATTGTTAATAATATCTTTAATTTTTTGTATGGTTTCATAGTACGCAAGAGCTACATAATTTTTTCTCAGGAATGCGCATTTTACAATAATTTCCCAAGAAAGATTTAACTGCATTATTTTGTAATTTTCTAAAAGGGATATTCGAATGTAAAAGTATTTTGCACAAATGTGAATTTAATTTAAATTGTCCATCGTTTGTTGAAGATGATGATAAAGATTGTGAAATTGTGCTGCTTTTTTAGTTCAGCTTTGAACTTTTACAAACGTTCTTGATGTAGTGTTGTTATTACATGTTTTACTTACAAGTCTTGACTAGTTAGGATGCAGTTGGGAACTAAAATAAAACTTACTATTTTTAAACATTCCTTTAAAAAATAATGTATTATTTTCACTTATTAATTCTGGATAGTCTCTAATTTATTCTTGTATTGTGGTTATCACCTTTTGCATTATGGGTTAAATATACATGTGAATTATATAATATAATTTATCTGAGATTCCCCAGGTTAATACGATTCACGCATTTAGTAATTTTTGATAAATAAGCAAAGTTTTTGGAATGTCAATTCAATAGTTTATGAATGCGAGTTTGAATATGAAAATTAACGAAAACTGTAAATATGCGCCAGTCGTCCCATCGGTATTTTTGTCGAGAGTAGAAAATTGATACGGTTGCAGAACACCTGATTATTAGCTATCACTTAAATTTGTTTACATTTAATACTTACTGGGGCCCCTGTTCGGGCCTAGTTTAACGACGTTTACATCCGGAATATCATAGGTGTGATTCATATGAAGCGTTCGTCTGTATTATCTGAATAATGAGACGGTCTATTATATCTACTTATTTATAAACGAATCTATTGTAAATTGGTAATTTGTACTAATATTTATTAATAAGAAAATTCATTATAATTATTGTATCATATTATGAAGATTTTAAACAATTATGTTGTCAAAAGACACGAAGAAAATATGTAATACAAATATAATCTATAAATGATGGATACAGATTTTTACGAAAATTCTTTATATTAGCACATTAATTTAATATCAGCGTGAAATTTTTATTAAATGTTGTTTAAATGTTTAAGAAAATGCTCCAAATAAGCATCAGAATCTAAAAAGAAGCATGAAAATAAGCATTAAAAGTCAAAATAAGCACAAAAAGTCAAAATAAGCAAAAAAGCAAAAAAAAAACTTAGCGCCAAGTAATCACATTCTTCAAGATTCGTATAGATATTAAGAAATTTTTTCGATGCTATTAATATTATGGATAAGCATAATGCTAGAAATCCGCTCTCTAGTTATAACACTGAGGACTAATTCTTCTTTCTTAAATTAATTTAAGTTAGACAAGTAGATTTAGTTTTAAAATGCGTTTATTATGTTTTACAGTTGGTGGCATGATGGATAATTAATCATTTAAGATGATCATGCACAAGCAAAATTTTAACGCACGGCGCAGGTTAGTTAAATTAGTCCAATCTACGGGATAACTTTGCATTAAATAACGTTTTTATCGATAGCTCTAGGAATTCTTCAACGTTTTTAATGAAAGCCAGACGTTTCTATACGTTGGCTTGTGATCAGAGTACTTCTTCGTTTCTAGATAATAAACTATTTTTAGTTAAAATGTGCATACGTCCAGTTAAATTATATTTCCTACGGTAAGACTTTGAGTGATTAACTCTTCTAACCTTTGAACTTCTTTCTGAATACGACAGCAATTTATACAGTTAATTCTAATATTCTGATACACAGCGTGCCAGAGAGAAGTTACTTAGAACAGGAAGTGTACAGTCATGAATTCCTTAGAAGCTTCTTCTTCGATTTAATCTAACACAGTAAGAACTATAAATTGTCTTCAAATTAATTCCTGGTTTACCCCGGACTGGTTTTAGAATCCGGTATACTATTTCGTTGATCTTTTATAAAATTTGTTTTGGCTTATTTTATGACATTGGCAACGTTGTGTGGCAATAACCATACCATAACTGAACTTTAAATCACAAGAAACAATGTTCATTACCCTAGACGATACTCGCTTAACTTTTTATATAGGGTGTTTATTAAACATACAGCAAAAATTCAAAATGTTATTACAAAATAACCGCTTTCTTTGAAGATATAGGGTAAATAATTTTTTCGACTAAACCTTTTTTGATATTTTTGAAATTATTAATCTAGTCGAAATAAAAGTATAGCTGTTTTCTCGACGAAGGTGTTGTATCATACATATTTTGGTTTAAGCGGTGATTTCTGTTTGAACGACAAACAACACCTTGGAGGCCTTAGAAAGTGCGACAACGATAATTTGGAGAAGATTGTCGTTGAAACAAAACGCTGAAAAGCTTGCAGAACAGTTAGGAATTACCCAGCTATTGATTTATAAATGCTTACGTTAGAAAATCTTTCTTGTGAAAATTCGTTACCGGCGATCCGAAGCGCAGAAAGTTATGGGTTCGGAAAAAGCTTCTTCTCTGCATTTGGTGGGATCTGAATTGCGTGTTGTTACAAGTTCGTAAAATAGTTATTGTAGACTCTTATCAACGTCTATAAATTTGTTTGTGTCTTTGTGTCTACTAAAAACACGACTTGACAACCCTATGCCCATACAAAAAATGAGTCTTGTCTTCACCCGGCAATGCTCCATGCAAATACTACTTATTTCAGTCAATACAACACTTTTTGTGTCCGATATATATATTTACAATCAGTGAATGAGGTCCGAAAATATCACGATCTTTTTCTCTGATTAAGGCTTAACGCTGAAATCGACAGCAAAATATACATCCATAGACGTAATATTTTTTCAAGATGGAATTCATCAGCTGCTTGAAAGATAGCTTAAAGTTATAGAAAATAACGTCGAATGCTTTGATTGAAAAATATTTAATTTACTTTCTTTTAATGTAGCCGAAAAAAATGGCTATTTCATTTGTACACCTAATATAAAGTCATTTGTGCAGAATATTTTTCAATTACTTTCAATGTTGGCTTTGAATTCTTTTATCTATTTAATTAGGAGTTTTAAAGATGGAATAATTCTCCTGGTATTTCTGGATCTTTTCTATAATCCAACCCCTTACTTTCTATTTTTTTGTTGTTACAGTGTTTACAATGATCTAAACTTGGTCTCCAAAATAAAGAATTGCTTTCCTGTTTGTAATCATTTTAAAAATTCCTATATATATATATATATATATATATATATATATATATATATATATATACAATAATCTTTATTTGGACAAAACATGATACATAATAACAATAAATATGAAAACATATAAATGGTGTTAGTCCGTCTGGGTTATAGGCCTGCGGTCTTTCTGTCCTGCCTTGAATTTAATAGTGTGAGAGAAAAAAAGTATCTTTGCTAGCTAGCTGAACTGTCCTAATGATTCGCACAAATGAATTGATGAATTGTGAGGGGAGGATGTTGATATTTAGAAGGTATATTTGGATTTCGGGGGATACAGAATTTGGTTAACAAGGGTTGGTTGTGAGGGAAAAGTAACACTAAGGCTTAATATACGTTGGGAAATGGGTGGGATTTGGGTGGTTTTGTACAAAAGATCATTTGAGGGATTGTGGAGTGGGTTGGCAGGGATATTCATTGGTGTTTATGTGTTAGTGATCTAAAATGCCGAGCCCTGGTTTTGATTTTGTTTATTATTGTTTGTGCATGGAGTTTGAAGGAGTGTTTTGAATCAAATAGGATGCCAAGGTATTTGCAGGTGTAGGTGGGATAAATAATAGTATTATTGATTAGGATCGTAGGAGATTGTGGTGTGATTTTGTGGTAGGGGATGAATAGTTGGGATTTGGAAGGATTAATTTTGATTCGCCATTTCGAGCACCAAGCTTGTATGGAGTCAAAGGAACGTTGGAGGGATTGTTGGGCGATTTGAAGGGAGGGTGAATGGGAAACAAGAACGGTGTCATCGGTGAAAAGCAAGGAATATTGTGAAGGGTTAACATATGTGGGATCAGGATTACTATGTCATGACAAAATATATTGTATAGGAGTGGGGATAAGGGAGAACCTTGAGGGACGTCTTGTAAGATTGGAAAGGAATGGGAAAAAATTCCTACATTTTCTATTTTATGTTTTTATTAATCTTAATGTATTCATAGACATCTCCGTTCATCATAAAGCTCGTATGTTGATTTATGGCGATGTTTACATTTTTGGAGGCTTATATTACTGTAATTTTATAATCATATTGTGTGCGCACATACAAATTCTAAAAGTAAACCCATTCGTCAGAGATTAAAGGAAATTTCAGCCGTTAACCATTGTTTGGTAATTTACCACAAACCAAACTACGGACGTAACCAGGAGGAAATTCACGTTCGCCGCAAGACTGTTAAACGCTGAATTTCGGTGTTCAGTATTAAAACCATTTAGGTTTTTCTAAAGTCTTGTCTATTCTAGGTTTGTGATAAAATAACTCCAATTCTCACACTTTATCGGTGAAGGAACTTTTCATCTGGTCATAGATAACTCAAAATTAGTTCAATTTTTGGAATGCCTGATCTTTTAATCTTTTACACATCTTCTGCAAAGTTCTTAATGTGGTCTTCGAAGGTTTTTCGCTTCACGATTACATCATTGAGATACATTAAACCGGTTTTCCAGGACAGTATTTTTAGAATTACCCCCACGAGTCTCTCTCATATTGTAGCTGAAGTGAATTGTCATAATCCTGTTTCTACCTTCTCTCGGTATTCGGAAGCTACTTCTACCTGATAATATGCGTTGTAAGATTAGGCATTAAGAAAATAAAAGATGTAGTCAACTTAACACTAAAGTGAATCGATTTATCCAATTTTCTTTCTTCACTGTTATCTCAATAATCTAATTATATTCCTCAATGATTTTCGGTATTAATCTAATATTGAACGATGTTGCTCTGTTTTGTTTAATGTCAACAAACACACATAACAATCATATTTAATGATACATATATAATTTATTACTTTTGGCCACACTGTCTTATCTGGAGTATCGATGAAGCAAGCGAACAATATTCTTGGAGTATTACCTTTAAATATACGCAAAAATAGTTTACTTTTATTATTTTAACTAGAAATGTCTTATAGATATGAACAACAGTTTAACCTATTGCTATTTGAGATCTTTCATTAACATCATAGAAGGTGAGTTCAAAAATCATAGAGCGATGTTTGTTTTTAATTACCATAAATAATCATTTTGTTTTTCTTTGAAATATATATTTTTGAAGTAACCCTTATATTGTAACCCTAATCAGTAATTAGGTAAAATTTTTGTTGATACATCTACAAAAGCAATGTCGCCATGATGTCACAAATATTTAGATTCAATTGATATTTTAGGCCGACTTTTTTAATGTTCCGACTCTCTGTTGATTGAAACTTAAAACAACTTTGAGTATGGCCGAACTTTCTACATTTATGTTACTTTAATTTCATATGGCTTGTCTACCTCATATATTTTGCATACTTCTTTAAAAGTCCTTTTATTTCTTCTCGAGTATCATCTATTCTTCTATCCTCCTATTATGTTTCTCTTGATTGTTTTCGTTTTGCATTTTTATTTTTGAATATCGTATGAGAGTTTTTCTATTTTCCAGCCAATGCTCTTAATTTTTTTGAGAATATTCCACAGTTTCTTCCTTTATTTTAATTAAACTTTCCATTAATTTTCCATCTAAATTACCAGAAGTTTCTGCACGTAATTTATTATTTTTTTTAGCAATGTTGCTTATGTCTAGAATTTTTTGTAAATAATTCTTTCAAATTACAGGAGTTATCCATGATTATTATTTTATTTTATAGAAATTTTATAGCAATGTATTTTCTAAATTGAGAGAATTTGTTTCGAAGAGTCTAGAATTCTATAGCATTTTTTCCGATTTTCTAGAACTTTCCATATTTTTTTCTTTAATTTGCATGAATTTACTATTCTTTTTTTATTTATTATATTGACATTTTTCAATGATTTTTCTTCTAAATTTCCAAGTTGTTCTTCATATTTTTTTAATTCTGATGGGTCAAAGGAGACGCAGGCAGTTCGTATCGTTGTAGATGAGCAGCGGGAGGCCAATGCGTCTAAACATTCCGCCAATAAGAAAACAAAAAATATTAAAACTTCGGCACCTCAAATTTCATTTAATAATGTAAATGTGGAAGCCGCAACATCACATAAAGAAAATACTAATAATCACTTAGATGATTTTACTCCAGTAAAATCGAAAAAAAGGGGAAACCTTAATAAAAATCGTTTTGTGGGTATTGGCACTAATATACAATCACAATTAGTTGCTGAACCTAAAAGAACTTGGCTTTTTATTTCCAAAGTAGGTGCTCATGTAACTCAACCAATTATGCATGATCATGTCAAATTAATCTTAAAAAACAATTCATTTATATGTGAACAAATTAATACTAAATCTAGCCTTCCATGTTTCCGCATAGGGGCAGATTTTAAGCATCATAGTGCTTTAATTGATCCTAATAACTGGCCCGAAGGTATAAATGTATCTCGTTATATTTTTCGGAAACCATTTAACACAAACAAAAGGTCTTGAAAATACACGCAACATTAACAATTTGCACTTTTTATTTTATAATACTCAATGTATTAGAAATAAATATAATCAATTGGAAGGGTATTTATTAAATAATGGTAATATTTTTAATATGCTTTGTATCTGCGAACATTGGCTTAAAGAATATGAAATAGATACTCTTTCAATTGGTACATATAAAACTGTTTCATGTTTTTCACGCGTTTTATACCAACATGGAGGTGTATTAAATATGGCTAAGAATGATTTACATACAGTTAATATATCTGAAATTGGTAATATGTCTTCAGAAAAACATTGTGAAATTTGTGCTAGCTATATTCCTTCTGATAATGTTATCGTTATCACAATTTATCGTTCGCCTGCCGGAAATTTTAATGAATTTTTAACAATTATCACAAAATTACTCGATAATATTGATTTTAACAAAACAATAATCTTAGGTGGTGATTTTAATTTAAATTTTAATAACAATGTAAATGACTTACGAGCATCGCATTTAACTGATATCATGGCTTCGTATGGATTGATAAGCATTGTTAACTTTAAAACTAGGGCAAACAGTTATCTGGATAATGTTTTCTGTAATATGGAGGATGCTGTTTCTGCCCGACCAATTGATCCGGGGCTCTCGGATCATATTGGTATCCATGTAACACTAAAATCTAATATTGGTCATACACATAAAGTAATTCAAAAAATTATACGTCCCATCACGAGCATTGGTAAGATAAATTTCTGTCATTTTTTAGATACAATTAATTGGAGTTTTCTTAATGATATTAATGAAAATATCGAAACCAAATTTAATCTGTTTCTGCAAATATATCATCAGGGCATCACTGAATGTTTTCCTTCAAAAACAGTAATTGGTAAGCAAAATAAACTTGATATCAAGTGGTATAATGATGATCTTAAGCAAATGAGAGAAACATTACTGCTAATAAAAGAAAGTGCTAATAGATTGCCTTCGTTGAAGGATACTTTTTTAAGATATAAAAAATCGTACCACCTTGCACTAAAAGATGCCAAAATGGCAGCTAATCTTAATTTCTTAAATAAGTCCAATTACACACCTAAGTCAATGTGGAAAATAATTAATTTTAATCAAAATAAAAACAAACCTGTAACTACCTGTGATATAGAGCCAAATGATTTCAACATCTTTTTTAATAATATTGCTGAGTCACTTATAAATAGCCTACCCCAATCAAACACTGACCCAATAAAAAACATGTTGGAATGTAAAATACCAATAAACACAGAGTATTTCTCCTTTAAGGAAGTAACTCCTAGCCATGTTATGAATATAATAAATAATCTAAAAAACACAACTGGTTATGATATGTACGGAATAAGCGTGGACTTAATAAAATATAGTGCTACTAAAATAATATTACCTTTGACAAATTTAATAAATTCATCAATAAAATTAAGTATTTTTCCAAAGTCTTTGAAAAAAGCTTGCATTATTCCCATACATAAAAAAGGATCTGTATCTGATATAGATAACTATCGTCCAATTTCGTTGCTTCCTATAATAGCAAAAGTATTAGAAAAAGTACTAGCCATACAGATCGGTGAGTATTTTGAGTCGAATAAATTGTTCGCTGAGGAACAGTTTGGTTTTCGTAGGGGGAGGTCAACATGTGGAGCGGTTGTGAGTTTTGTTGAGGAAATTCTAGCTGCTTTTGAGAACGGCATGTACACTGTTGCCTCATTTCTTGACCTCAGCAAGGCTTTCGATTGCGTCTCACATGACATCCTCTTGCGTAAACTATACTGTTACAACTTCTTGCCATCTAGCTGCAATCTTGTGAACTCTTATCTCACTCATCGTGAACAAAAGGTGGTATTTGAGAATAAGAGCTCATCATATTTGTCAACATATAACGGTGTTCCTCAGGGGTCTATCCTTGGCCCATTGCTGTTTTTGATTTATATCAACGATCTGCCAAATATTTATAATAACTCGTCTGTGACACTTTATGCTGATGACACTAGTATCAAAACCACGTCCAGTAACCTACAAACAGCATTGGACCTAGATACATCTGCTAATAACACCACTAGAGAATGGATGATTGCTAATAAATTAACACTGAATGATAACAAATCAGTCAATGTCACATTTGGGCTGAGGACATCTACCCCTTTCCAGGCACATGCTTCTAAGTTTTTAGGCGTGCATATCGACTCTAGATTGACTTGGCAGAATCATGGTGATGCCCTAGCATCAATGATTTGCAAAAACATATATTTATTAAGAAGACTTAGCGGTTCATTGCCTTTAATAGCTCTAAAAACAGCTTATTTTGGTCTGTGCCACTCACACCTATCATACTGTATTCTTACATGGGGACATTCTGGTATGGCAGTAAGAATATTCAAACTACAAAGAAGAGCTATTCGGGCAATTTGTAATTTACCATATAGAGACGACTGCAAACCAAACTTTATTTCTCTTAAAATTCTTACTCTGCCATGCATTTTTGCCTTGGAATGCATGTTATATGTAAAAAATAATATAAGCAATTATATAACTCATTATCAAATTCACAGTCATAATACGAGGCAAGCCAACAAAATTTACCCTCGCTGTCTACGACTGTCAAAATCCCAAAATGGAATAAACTATTATGGGCCTAATTTATATAACAAACTTCCATATAGAATTCAAAATTTATCTTACCAAAAATTTAAAAATGTTTTAAAACACTTTTTAATTTCGAAAGCTTTTTATAGCATTCAAGAAATATTATCGAGTGATTTTGGTGAATTAGATAACAATTTATCTTAAATCATTTTTTTTATGTGAGTTGTATTGTAGTGTGTGATTTTATTTTTTGACCATATATTTTAGATTACCATAGTCATGTGCATTATGTTTTATTAGTTTTAGTTATATTTTACATTTAGATTTTAACGTGTCTTGTACTGTCACTCTAATTTTTATAATCGTATTTTATTGTATTGTTTTTATTTTAAATTTTGACTGCTGTTCTTGACTTATACTTTTAATTTTTATAATTATTTTATTCTATTTTAACATTTCATTTTTTAACGTGTTTTGTATTGTCCTAATAATTTTTTACCCTGCACTTTTATTAACTTATTTTTATCTTTTGATTATTTATTCTTTTAAAATATTTTTATTATGTAATTAGGTTAATCGTGTCCGCATCCCACAACTTCTCATCAACATTACTGTACTATTATTAATTATTATTATTGTAGTTTAGTATATTCAATTGTATTTGACATGTGTAAACTTTATGTACTAGCACGAAATACATATTATTATTATTATTATTAATGTCCATCTATTTTCCTTCAACATTTCTAATATTATCTATTAATATTTCTTCCGAATTACAGATATTATTTACAATTTCTACGCCCTACACCAATTTATTATTTATAGCAATTTATTTTCTGTTTTTTTTTATTCTAGAATTTTATAGCAATATTTATTTCATATTTCTAGAAATATCTTCCTGATTTTTTTTTCTCCAAGTTAACCATTATTTCTTGATTTATTTTGTTAAACTTTTCTAGTAATTTTAATCCAAATTACGGGATTTGTTTTGAGGATTCTAGAATTCTTCAATAATTCTATCAGTTTTCTAGAATTTTTCCTTATTTCTTTGATTTTTAAAAAATTTTGCACAGTTTCTTAATCTTATCCGAATTTTCCTCGAGATTTCTGGAAAACGAATTTCAACACAAAAATGTATTTGGCTATGCCTTCCTCCTGCAGTGTGACCTCGAGTCCCTGTTGTTTATTACAATTCCGATTATATGTAAATCTTCTTCATTCAGTTGCACTTGAAAGTTCGCTAATTATTTCTTACTATTTAAACAAAATTAAAAAAATTAAATTTTCAAGATGTATCACGAAATTAACGCCTCAACTATTAATAAATTTCTTACTATATTTTATTGAAATTCTCCAATAATTTTTCTTCTAAATTGCCAGAATATTGTTTATGTTTTTTATTACTTCCAGCAATTTTCCTTGGAGAAAATAATTCACAATATCTTGATAGAAAAAAATAACACACTTATTTTTCTTTTTAAAGTGAATTTACAAATTGTAACGGTCATTCTGAAGATTTATCATATATACTCGTATATATTTCTTGCTGTTTACAGTAATTTCTTTTCTAAACTATGAGAACTTTCTTCGAAGATTCTAGAATTTTGTAGATTTGTACATTATTTTTTGCTCTAGATTGCGCGAATTTTCATCATTTCTTGGTTTCTGTTATTAAAATATTCTAGCATTTACTTTTCTAATATATGAATTTTCTTTTGGGGTTCTAGAATTTTACAGCATTTCTACCAGATTTCTATAATTTCCATTTTCTTAATTTTTTGAGAATTTTCCCCTTTCTTGCTTTTTATCTGAATTTTCCTCTAGATTTCTGAAAAACAAACTGCAAAACAAGAACATATTTGGTTCATGACATTTCTCTTAAAATACTTCCTCTAGCCTATATTGTAATAAACATTCCTTTTCATCCGTATACATCTCGTTGTTCCAGGTACACTTTCAAATTCATTAAAATAATGTTCTTTTTTTTACACCCTACACCTGATAAAAATGTAACATTATTCGTTAAATCTGGTATGAATGCGATAATATATATTTACTGTTTATTTAGATATGAACAAGTTGCCCCAAAGAAAAGTTTATATTTATTTATAAATCCAAAACTCGAGAAAATACTTCCCCTAAAGTGACCGGGTTGCGAATAATTATCGGCCCTTACTTTTTTGAAGATGAAAGAAGAGGTTGTGCAATGACAGTCAATTCTGAGCATTAAGTGAAAATTTTGGACCACTTCTTGGTAATATTAGTATTCCAAACTGGACCTCCTACGATGGATCAGTAAGGAAGAGGATCAGATGGTTCGAGTGGAAGATCATCCGTAAGAGTGAACTCTGCCCTTCTACTTGCAGTCAAAATGATTTATATATATATTTTCTTCTTACGTTTATAATACAATTATATATTTATTTATGCACGTTAGATAAAGATTAAATACAATACAAAACCTTTTTGGCGATAACTAAAGAACGTGGTTCTAGTAGGTCGGGCCAAAATTCTCACATCCAACATGTCTCTGCCATGATTTTGTGAAATTTTCCCTCGAAAATTGATCTCCAGGCAAATAAATTGGCCTCCACACAGTCCTGATTTAACTAACTCCTATGGATTATTTCCTCTGACGTTATCACAAATTTTAAGTTTACTCTAATAGACTTCTTTGACTCATCTGAAAGAATATATTAGGATCTTTTATTAAGCGCTTCCTATCTTTAAATTTAAATAGAACAAAGTGTGTATGAGATATTATTGAAGTTTTTATTTGTTTATAAGGCTATTAATTTATAGAATATAACATCATGAAAATGTCCGCCGTGGCTTCGCTAGGTGGCGAGCATCTGAAATGTCCAATTTTAAATGATTCTGGCTCATACATTATGCTGAATTTAACCGTTAGCATTGGTTATGTTGGCTTTGAAGATCGCTTAGAAAACCCCACAAGAAAACGCCTAACGGGGTCAAATCGCACGATCTCGGTGGGTAGTTCGAATCACCTTCACGTGAGAGAGACGACCGTGCCTTCAAATCGCTCGTACAGAATATCCAATGCGCCATGAACTGTGTGGCACGTGGCGCCGTCTTGTTGAAACCACATATCGTTGATGTCTATATCATTGAATTCAGGCAAAAGTAGTTAGTAGGTCGTTCTCAAAGACATATGGACCGATGACGCCTTCAGCCCAAAATCTACACCAAATAGTGACTTTTTCGGAATGCATTGGCAAATTCGACAATTTTGTTTGTTAACGTACCCATTTATCCAGAAATGGGACTCATCACTGACGATGATTTTTTTATAAAAATTAGAGCCAGTTTCCAACTACTCCATTGCCCATACAGCAACTACAGGTCGTTGTCTATGGTCGTTTACCCTTTAGTTCCTGCGTCAGTTGAATTTTGTTATGGTATAAGCCCAAGTCATGACGCAAAATTTGACAAGTTGTTATCTTCGAAAAGCCAAGATCTTATAACCGACGCGAATTCGACTGCCTCGTTTTCTCCTGCACACTTTCACTGACAGCGACGGTTTTTGGCAGCTCTTGAGTTTGCTGTCGTACGGATGTTGGTTCATTGTTTACTGAACCAGTGGACTCAAATTTATCCACCACACTGCGAATAGTCCTTTCGGCAGGACGATTATGGCGACCGTAAAATGGATGAAGCGCACAGAACGTTGCCCGAACAGAACACCCATTTTGATAAAACAATATTATCATTTGCACGTGTTGTGTAACGTTCATGGTGATTTAGAAAAACAAACTGAATAAATGACAGCCAGATGTACTTCGCAAGTCCCTATTGGAAGACCCTTTAGAAATCTGTACAACACTAACCTGTTTTCTTTCTTCTAAGGCACTTGATAAATGTAGGAAATATTTTAATAAAATTATCGCTGTAGCTCTTCCCCTTATAAAATCATGCTGTGAGTTGGTCAGGATGTTTTTACAAGCTAAGAAAACATACTTTACATCATGTTTGTCTAGCATTTTAGGAAAAATATATTGAATATAAAAATCTACAGGGATTTGCTGAACATTATCGTCCGTTTAAAAAAATTATAACAAACAATATAGCTTTTTGTCACGCAATCGGGAATGCAGCCAAAATAAGAGTAGTACTAAAAAGCTTATGTATTAGATTGCATAATGAGTATTTACAGTTTATAAATAATCTAGTTGGTATTCCATCAGGTCTAGGCAAAGAATTTATATTTGATTGCAATATTAATTCAAAAACCTCCTCCGCCGATATACTAAAATAATAATTATTAATCAAAGAGTAAAGCTCTTGAAATTGACGTGTTTGTGTTGATGATTCATTCTGCTACAGTACGAGTAGCTTGTTTGTCTCTACAACATATAACATTGGGAATGCCATTTTGTATTATCTGTTTTGCGTTAAGCCAAAATTTTCAAATTATGTTGTTTCTAATATGTTCACAAATAAAGATTCGCAGAAATATTCAAAGACTTACGTGATGTCTTTGAATATTCGATAATCATCTACAGAGCAATGAGCAGCCTTCTTAGAATGTAAGTGCTAATTAGTTCACTATAAAAAAATTGATTTTTATACTGACATGTTTTTACTACTTTTTTAGGTACAATAGTTATTTGTACAAAAAGTGTGGAAATGTTACGCTTTTCCGCACGAGAGTAGGATGTTGGTGTACGAGCGAGCGAAGCTGACATATAAAAATTAGGTTATAATTACCGATAGAACGTGTGTTGTATATATTACTCCATGTATGTAACTGACACTGACATTGATTAATAATAAATAAAAGTAGTGCGAAAAAGTGTATCCATGCGGAAAAGTGGTGCTATGCAGAAAAGTGTTGCTATGTGGAAAAGTGTTACTTTTCCCAACGATTTTGGATGCGTAAATGTAAGGTATTTCTATTCAGTATGTGAAAAATTTAATTAATTAATAATTCAGTATGTGAAAAATTAAATAATTGTCACTGTTAAATAAAAGTTTTCAAAGGCTAAATTTATATCTTCATTAGATAATATGTTTGGCCAATCTATTGATGAAAAAAAGGTTCAAACATATATATTTCCTCCCCCCATATAGACCACGTGGTCCATCCATTTCTTGTTAATTTATATGTTTAATGTTTTTATGTATAATTTATAATTAATCATCTTTTCGCATAGATAACATTGGGAATAGCAAATAGCTCATTAAATCTAATACCATTAAGGTCCAGTCCAAAACACATTAACGGTAAATAAATATTTTTCTCTTTGATTTTCTAGAAATTGCTTCTCAATGTTATGCTTGCTAATTATATTTTAATGTTATCATCACTCTCAAAGAATCGGGGTTGATTCAGTGTTAAACAGTCAGTCTTGGGAGTCAGTCTAAAGCAGGCCAGTCTAAGCAGTTAGTCCTAAGCAGTCAGTCTTAAGAATCAATCCTACGCAGAGTGTTAGAAATAGTCAGTCTACATTTTATTCTTAACAATTCATGTAACAATTACTACAGTTCTCCAATAAATTTAAAGTTACATCAAAATTCTAAAGTTTATGTAATCGGACCTAAGTTGGCGTAACTGCGAATTCATCAAAGAATCCAAGAAATCAACAAAAATAACCTAGTAACGAGCGACACATCAAGAAAAGGGTGAAATCGTAGAATAACATCACGAATTTCACGTCATCGTAGGGTAACGTTACAGTTACTGTAAAGTCATATATTATAAGAAGTTGGGTAATGCACATTAGGATTAAAATACAGTTATGATGACCACTGCTTGATCTACATGAAATAAACACAAGTGTAGTAAAAACTTTCTCAAATTAGGAATACATTTCACTTAGCGAACATGTTTAGTCATAAGTTGCTAAAACAGAGAGGATACATTTATTGTTTGATTATCCTATTTTAAAGGTGTAAAATTCTAATCTCCCCAATTTAATAAAATTCAATTATTATCCAAACAGAGAATACGAATTTTAAGTTCTAACACAGATTTTTTTTGCATACAAATGTCTCTAATATAGAAGAGCAAAAATAATTTTAATTGCAGTATCATATTAAAACCAACCTTTATAAGTATTTTGATAATTTAATTAGAGATTTCTGAAACTGTTGATGACAAGATGACAAGCTAGGTTTTAAAAGTAGCGGCTAATTTATATGGGAGTAAAACGTCAATATTTTAATGACATTTTACGATTTAAAGCTTTAAGTCAACATTAGTTTAGCATTCATTTTCTTTAAACTTTTATTTTTTATTCACCAAACATGTTTATTGCTACTTCGATTATAATAATTAACTAATCATCAATGCTTGACAACTTTTCAAATTCCACAGATGAGGCTTTTTCAGCTTTAATATTTAGTGTGGAATTTTTAAATTGATTGTACCTTTCGGATATGAGAGTCATCACAAATATAATGTAGAATATTATGGCATAGAATAAAAAGCATTTGATGCAATTAATGAATAGGCCATTGAGAAGAACGTATTTTCAATAATTATATAATTCAGCAGAATACTACTCAATGCTAGTGACAAAATTATTCGATGTATTTATTATTCGCTGAGGTAGACGAAATATTCAAAGTAAATACAAACAAATTGAAAATTCAGTTTACGGTCACATTAACACTTATAGCACGTGTGCCGCGAACGCCCATTTTTGTTTACTCTTGAATTATGGTAACTTGATAGTCAACGCACGTGCCCCTTTTATGGATGAGTGTATTATAATATAAGAACAATAATCTCTTGTAAACGATTCTCAATTGTATTTACTAATATTTAGTAATTAATTTTTGTTGCGTTTGTAACGACCTTTCATTTTGTTTATAATTATCTATTTTATTTATTACATTTTAATTGTTTTAGTTTACATATTTTAAATAAAAAGTAATGTTGAAAATATTAAAAATTAATTATATATAATAGCAGGTTTTTGTTTGCAGAAAACTTTTTTCAAACAGAGAATACCAATTTTAATTTTAATTATATTAGGTTTTTGTTTGCATAAAACATTTTCATTTGTTTTATTTTAAATTTATTTTTTTAATACCGTAGTTGCCTGCATCAAAGCATCTTTTTGTCTGTGTACAGTTAACCTTTCCGAGGTGATCTCATTTAAATTAAGATAGGCAGATTAGATTAACCGAGCTAATTTGTCTTAAAATGCTTGTAATTTTTGATCGGATTATTCGTAGGGGTTATTATTCAAGATTTGTTTGACCATACCATCCACATGCTTGATTAACTGATGAGAGACCATTTCAGTTTTAGAATTATCCAGCATCTTTAGCCCTTTTTGTCAGATTGCTCTTATATTCTTACCGTTTTTATCATATCTATCTATCATTTTCAAATATGTTTTCAATTTTAATATAATATATAATATAATAGTATAATTTTTTAAATTTCTTGCTAACAATTTTTCTTCAGAAAGACGAGAAATTATCTTTTGTTTTTAGAATATTCCAGCAATGTATCTTTTCTGTTCCTAAACTATTCCAGCGTTATTTAAATAGATTTCTAAAATTGTATAGCATTTTCTCTTCCAAGATTATAGAATTTTGGAAGGATTTCTATTTCAAACTGTTATATTTTTTTTCTAAATTATAACAATTTATTTTTTTTTTAGTGTTCTAACAATGTTTTTATTTTACCAGTATTTATCAGAATAATGGATCTCTCAAAATCTAAAATTTTTGAGTATATTTTCCTTCAAGGTTTCGAGAATTTTCTAATGTTTTTGGTTTCATATAATTGGAATTTAATTTTGAATTTCTCTTTTAATAGAAGTTAATTCACTTCGAGATCTTTAGATCTTTTCAGAAATTTTTCTTTCAGATCTCTAGAATTTCCAAGCATTTTTATCTTTCAAATTTCTAGAATTTTCTATGAATTTTTCTTTCAAACTACATCAATTTTCTACGAATTTCTACTAAATTATATTATAAATATGTTGCCATTGATGCCAATGGAATTTCTTTTCATACATTTTAATATTTTCCTATTTCAATTTAAGGTTTTCTAAATTTTTCTAAATTTTCCAACATGTCATGCACGTTCCTCGCCGCTCGCCCATTGAACAGCTCAACGTTTTTATTTCAGCCTCCATTGTTATGATCGGGGTATATCAATTTGTTTAATAAAAATTAAATTATTCCAAATATTTAAATAGTAAGATTTAGAATGATCAAAATACGTAAGTAATTAATGCATTATTTTAATTTTAAGCGCATTCATGTCTCATATCGGATTTGACTAAGATGAGAATGTGCCATATATAAATGAAAAAAATAAATAATTAAGCTCATAGATGCACTGTTTTTCTTTTATGACGTAATTACATTTCTTGGTTAACATCAACATCACTGTAAAGAACCAAATGGCTTATGGACACGGAAAGAAACGCAATTGACAAAAAGTTGAACTTTAAGTTAGGGATGTCGTTTGTCAAATGGGAATACATGAATTCCCGAAATATTAAAGTCAACCTTTGTAATATCGTAATTATGATTTAGATTGGTCACTAATATCCAGAAATATGTTAATTTTATCATCTGAGATGAATGTAGAATTTACATCAATTTCAATATATTTTTTAAAGGAATATTTAAAGGGAGATATTTGCCCTATGCGTTTTACTCTTTTATTTCTGCCGGATAAATCCAATAATATGAAGTAAAAAATAATATGATCGGAAAAGACTCCATAAATATCAAAGACAAAGTTGGATCTTAAGAATGGAATCTTCAAAATTAATATTGGCTTAGGAAGATTTGGAAGAAACCTTAGATCAAAAGTGCATTATAATCTAAAAAAATAAGGATAACATTGTCGTTTCTATATTGGAATTCGACTAATAGAGGAATTTTGAATCAAAACTCTTTCGAAAGTTAAAGTAAAAAAGTGTCAAGGAAAGACAATGTGTGTGACCTCAGACGCAGAATGAATGAAATTCATGACTAAACACGCTTCAGTATTTAACGTGCTAGCGATCAAATGAATTAAAAATATGAAGAAATTGCAGACAAAATGGTTATAAAAATGGCGATATGATTTAGTTATTTAATCCACAAAAACGTCAAAGCCTTCTTCTTACTTCAAAGTTGCAAACATTATTGATTGGGCCCTATCAAATTGTAGGAAGGAATAATTATAGAAAATACTGTATTCCAAAGCCACCTTCAGGTAAATTAAGAGTCAATCGTCTAACTCTTATAGAGAAAAATAAGACGATGTTGCAGTTCATTTAGACATTTTTTTAGAGGGAAACAATGACGAAGCATTTTAGGGATTTAATACTTCACACTCTCATAGATATGTGATCATAGAACCTGTTCAAAGTAAATTCCTATTATTATCTGATACATTATATAGTATGTAATAGATTTGAAAATGTCGAATTGCAACTTTAAAAATGAGTTTAAGACGTTATAAGAGCTTTTCATGTAATATTCTGCTGTAGAACATATGCTTTCACGAACTAAAGATGATCTTTTATAAGAAGGCAACTTATATAAATGTATGGCGCTCTTTAAAAAATCTATCAAAAAATTAAGAAGTTGGCTATTCAAAACTATCATCTGAATTAAATCAATTGAAACGGAGAATAATCAGGACAATCTGGTAGGTCAGTTAGCAAATAACTCGGAATTTTCTGTTCATGATCGATCAAGATGAATTTATTTGATAGAAATGTGTTCAAATTTAACTAGAAGGTTCACAATCCTTAAAAAGAAATTTTAAAATATAACCCCTGAATACACCCCTTGACCTAGGATGGGGATGTAGTCACATAATATTTTATTTTTTAACGTGTCAAAATAATTCATTGAAACTACTAAGAATACTTAACTATAGTACACTACACCACATTCAAAATCTAGGGAATATAATTATATAAACGTGCTACCGGTACCTCCACCATAGCAAATCAACTTAGGAATACTCCGAACAGAAATGTTTTGGTTAAATCATCACAGGTTGGCCAAAAAATACCTGTTTTCTATAACTAGTAAGAAGTAAGTAACTGTAACAAAACTAACTAAAATTTCCTCCAAGTACTTTTCTGTTTATTTGCTGAGTACCCGAAACATTCCAACTACTAACTACAGTGACGATCCCTTTATGTTTCCAGGCCAATAATAGTAAGTTTCCCGATCTTCAGGAAAATGTATTATCCTCGGAAAACTGCGGTCTTTTTATAGAGTTGGGTACGAATTTCAGGTTAATTTGGATAGTTCCGGTTAAGTACACGTTTATTTTCAGAAGTGCTCATGCATGTGGTAGGCCAGGGATGGCGAACCAATGGTACGCGTGCCACAAGTGACACGTTTGAAAATTTTGATGGCACGCACAAAAACAAAATTCTTTTTTCTATAAGTTATCTTTTTTCATGGAAATGAATTAAAAATTATTAATCTACACTTCATTTATAATTTATGATATACATTTGTAGTACTGAATACCTATCTTAGGATGTTAAATAGAACTGTCAAATTATACATTTTATTATTAAAATATATAGTTTCGCCTTCTAATATTATTGTTGTTGCCGTCGCAGCGCTCGAATCAGACGACAGACTGCATTAGTCAATTTTTGTAAACCGTCGTCTTTGAAACTTCAGTGACTTGTTAAAAAATATAACCGTTTATTGTAAATATATATAGTGTTATTTTTAGGTAAATATTTTTATATTATTATTTTAAATTTTCTATTCTGCATTCGTTTGAAAGAACATATTGCGTCACGACTGAAGTTTTAATCTGTAACAATCTTAAGGTATTAAAAGTTGCTAAAGTTATAATTTATTTTGCTTATTTTGGAACAATAAAATATTTTATTATTATGAGAAAATATTTTATCATTAAATCAATGTAAAATATAGAAATAATTATTAAAATTACCTTGAATTAATATATTATTTATTATTTTCTTGTGTTGGTAATATTTTTAGTACTTTAATATTTGGCGAAATATATTCTTGCAAACAAATGGAGAATAAATTATTTATTTTATAACAGTACTATTAAATATATATATATTTTTTAGAATTTCTTATTATGGCTAGTTCAATGAAAAAACATGTAGTAGCAGACAATTTCAAGCTTGGTATGATATGGTACGATTGAAAAGGACAGTAAAGCAATTTGTATTTTATGTTCTAAAACTGTAGTCGGTAGAACATCTTCAATAAAGCCGCATTATGAAACCAACCATAAATTTCTTCTCGATCGAAGTGTAGAAGAGCAAAATGAGTATATATCACGTGCCTCAAAGAATAAAAATGCTCAAACTACTACTTTAATGAAATATATTGGAACTCAATCAAACACCACTGCTGCTAGCTATCAAGTTTCAGAAAATATTGCTCAATATGCGAAACCATTTAATGAAGGCGAATTTTTAAAGGATGCTTGGCTGCAATGTGCACCATACTTATTCGATGATTTCGAAAACGAAGAAAAAATTATCTGAAGAATTCAAGACATGCGAAAGAGCAGTGAAAGAGAGAATTTTGGGTATGGCGGAAAATGTAAATTTTCAACAAAAGATTCATATAAAGTTTGGCGATTTTATATCCATTTGCCTTGAAAAGTCTACCGACCTAACAGGCTCTGCTCGCTTAGCAATTTTTTTACGTTATTTTGTTCAAACAATATTAAAGAAGAGTTAATAAGTTTATCAACATTAACAACAACAATAAAAGGATCACAGTTATAGATACATTGGAAAAAAAGAGAAATATGTCCTTCTAAAATTGTGTCAGTTACAACTGACGGTGCCCGCAGTTTAACTGGGCAGGAAAATGGATTTATAAATTTATTTACAAAACGTATTGAACACACAATTCTTGATTTTCATTGAAATATTCACCAACAAGCGTTATGTTCCAAAACAGGTTTAAAAATGTTTGACGATATTTTGAGTTAGTCAATTTTATTTCAGCACGAGCACTAAATAAAAGAAAATTAAAAGAATTGTTAAACGAAGTAAACTCGTCGTACAATAGCTTACTTTGCAAAGATTTGTAGATTTTTTGGAGGAAATAAGATTATTTCTAAATAATGAGAACATTATTGGCCAATACAATCAATTTTTGGATATAGAATGGCTAGCTAAGTTATATTTTTTCACTGATTTATGCTCTCACTTAAAGGAATTAAATATAAAACTACAAGGTGTTAATAAAACAGTCATTATAATGTTTGACTTAATCAAAGCGTTCGAAGTCAAATTAAATATTTTTAATCGTGATATTCTTTCAAATTCATATAAATATTTTCCGAATACAAAAAGAAATCTGAAAGTGAATATCACTAAAAGCCAAATAAAGAGTCAGCAACGAAAGAGCTTTCAATGGTAAATTTCCTGATTCACGAATTTCTGCAAGATTTTCGCAGTTTAAAGAATTTGAAGAAACTTTAAAATTTATTTTGTATCCTGATACAATACCATTTGAACAATTAAATTTAAAAGTCCTTGAGTGGTTAAATTTTAATGAATTAGAAATGAAATTAGTTGAATTTCAGTCAAGTACCATATGGAACCAAAAATTTGTTGATTTAAGAAATGATTTAAAAATTGGATGAAATTCTAACTACATGGAATTCAATTCATTTAATTGTTTGAAAGTATTAGCAAAGGCAATTTTATCAATATTTTTATCGACGTGGGCATATGAATCTCTATTTTCAGAATTAAATTTTATAAAACATAAATATAGGAATAGAATGATGGATGAGAAACAATTGTTTTTAACGTGAATTTTGTTTCTAGCATATTGGTTTTTGTAAAACATTGATTAATAAAACATTGTTTAAAGAAGAGTTGCTTTATTTGTTTATTTAATTATACTTACGTATAGTTTCACCACGCTAACATTTCGAATGAAATTTTATTGTGGCACGTTACCTATTTAAAAAAGATTTTTTATGACTTTGTGGCACGGACATCAAAAAAGGTTCGCCATCCCTGTGGTAGGCTAATACTATTGCCTTCCAGTAAATTTTGTCACAAATGCAGCACAACTCGTGAACTCATATGAAGGTCAGGACTTACTAAATTTTCTAATGTCAAGCTTTCGTATTAAGGCAAAATGGAATATATATGTATCCAGTATTAGCATCTGCCAACACATATATCCCGATTCCACAATTTATTGGTTTATTTAGGTTATGAGTCAAAAAACATCAAACCGTTATTGTATTCATATTTAGAATAACTCCTAAAAAGGCCTCAAATTCTGCCACTGTAAGATTCACCTATGTATTCCACGTGGATTACTTTGATAAGCTTTTTTGTTTAATTTTATTGCGAGCATAATTATTCGTCTCTTCTACAATTTTTTCCATCAATTCATCCGCAAAAAAAGTTCAGAAAAGGCAATGGGTTTTGTACAGTTGACAGGGGGCCAGTGGATCTCCAGTATGGTGCAATGGAGAACAGCCAATATTATAATAGGTGACACGAGGCTTGTATGTATGTATGTCGCAAAAAGTTGTCCACAGGGGGGAGCGCTCTCCTGTATTCCATGGAAGCTAGTCGTCAACGGACTACTGGAATGACTAAATAGGCAAGTCTTCTAGGCAGTAGGTTACGCCGACGATATGACGATCCTACTTTCCGGCAACTTGGAAAGTCATGAGAACAACACCAAAAGCGCACATTTATATCAGCGAACATGCAGCAGCGAATGTTATAAAGGCTACGAGCAACAAAAAGATGGCTTGTAAGCAACGGAGGAGGTGAACACTACAAAATCTGAGAGCCAGATACTGTATGCAACTGTCCGAGCATGTGCTTCTGGACTGCCCTCAATGGGAAAGAGATGTCTACAGTCATTCGACATTCTAAGAGTTCCTCTTGCTGCAATCCTGGCGTTTGTCAATGCCTTGGGTTGGCTCGACCATAGCAAGGAATGTGGACTCAGATGGGACGACGCACAAATGGCCCACGGGGCCTACGTGTTGCGGACCTCTCTGTCCTTCCATCGTACAAATCTAGATCGAGCTCCAGAGTTGTCAGGAATCTGTGGTCATTCAGCTTCATCACCAGAAGTAAATAAAATCTATCCTGTGCGGCACATTATCCTGCGTTGTAACATTGACCCATGGGCCATAATGGTCTTCTTTTGCATCGTGAATTGCGTTGTCATCGCTGCTGCTTATACTGGACAAAAATAATGCTCGATTTTTTTTTGGTAACTATAATGTCACTACCACTAGTATCATTTTCTGCAGCTTCTTCGCTCAGGCCTTCTTTAGTACTTTCATTGCACTCTAAATCTAGATCATAATAGTCCATATAAAATTCGTCGTCACTGCTCTCAAACTCATATTCAATATGATAAAAAATAAAAAAGTAATAGTACTATATAACTATAACACAAAACTGTCTCGGGTGGTGTTAATGACACTAATAACGCATTTATTTTATTGAGTTTATTTATTTTATAAAAACCCGAGCGACTATAATATTTTGCTTATATAAACTAGAATAAAATACTCCGCCGCTAATGTATCCACTTGTTGACAGATATATACCCACAAAAGATAAAATATGAAGTATTTAATGCCCATACGGCGACATAAGAGCGTAGCGTTTCGATGTCCCCTGTAGGGAGACATAGGAGCGCAACGGTAAAACGAGTGATACGGTGACATACGAGGGTTAAGAAGAAGAAGGCCGTAGATAACCACATCTTTCGAAAGTCACAACGCTTGAATTGGTAGCATCCCAGTATATGTCGTAATGGTCTCCTGGACGATTAAATTCGCGACCAAGTATGGTATGTCTAAGTAGGCGACAATGTAGCAAACGCAATATATGAACGCTTTAACTATATCGGTTTCGAATTAATCGCGTATAGTCTAGAAAACCTCGGGAATAATCCACGTCTGGTGGACTAGAAATTTGGGCTTGTCTCAACACTGGGAGAAAGTTAATTATCGTCCGACGTTCTATAGTACGCGCTAATATAATCGATAAACCGTATAAATAAAAAAGCGCAAGTGAAAATAAATAAACTCAAGTAAATAGTAGTACTGCACCATAATAGTACATAAATAATTAGGGTTAAAATTAAACAATTGAAATAATTCAACGTAATAATTTTACTCTACTCTTTAATCATATCAAACAAAAGAAAAATGTAACATAATTTTATTTAAACTACAATTGCATTGGTATTCTTGAATTGTCGTCTATGTATTTTGTTTATTTATTATCATAATTTGCTTTTTGAAATTACTTGTATTTAAAATAGTTCTTCAATTTTTTGACTGTTTTACGATAATTAACAGTTTTCTAGAGCTAGTTATTACGGTGGCAGAAATAGTATGATTTTAATATGTGGTCGTTCTGCCGTGTTATTAGTGTTTGTGTAAATGAACTTGTTACTTTAAAACATGGATGCACAGACCGCGGCCCGCGGGCCGCATGCGGCCCGCCGGTCGAATGCCGGTGGCCCGCCGACAGCAAAAATAATACTCTCGTACATTCTAAAAATATTGAATTCTATTCCAGAATAAAACCAAAAAAAATATGTTCGAAAAGTAATTTGAATCTCGCGCGCGCGCTATTACGGTGCGCCGTACGTGCGTCGTCGGTAACAGCGGTCGGTAATGTTCGTGCTGATCTCGGTTAAATTCGTTTGCTTGAAGAAGCGCGGCGGCCGGACGATCGCTCGCGTAGATAGTACACGACTCGAAGCTTCCAGAGTCGGTTTCGAGATTTCTCCAGACAGTTTTCGACTCTATACGCGCGGTATAAAAGCCACGTTTAATCGCCGCTAGGTGTATTAGTGTTCTGTGAGTTTAATAGAGGTTTTGGAAGGCAATAGTTGTACTCCACTAGCCGGTGTCATATATTTTGATCCACATTCAACGTAGATTTCCTGTTGCAGTGTTAACCGTCAAGTGCCGTGTATAATTGTGTTGTGAAATCGTAAGTAAAACTCTATTATTAATAAGTGTTTCCCTACCTATTTAATCAATTATTTTTGATAATTTAAAAAGGATGGGTAATTTAAGTAGGTACTGTAATTGTTTTTAGGTGCTGTGTTAATCCTAGCCAGGATTAGAACGCAACATGGACAAGCCAGGACCTAGTAAAAAACGTAAGGTTAAAGATGAAAATCGGCAATTTCAAGAAATTTGGACTGAGAAATACTTTTTTGTATGGTCGCATAACAAAGTCGTTTGTTTAATTTGCAAGAATTCTGTTGCAATTGCAAAGGAATATAATGTAAAAAGGCACTATGAAACGCAGCATCCTTCTTTTACCAAGTTTACAGGCGAATTAAGAAAGCAAAAAATGTTGTCTTTAAAACGGGAGCTTACGGGTCAGCAAGCTATGTTTAGAAAACCCATTGAAGATTCAGAAACAGCTACAGAAGTTAGTTATGAAATTTCTCGAATGATAGCAAAGCGAAGTCGCCCCTTCAATGATGGGGATTTTGTAAAAGAATGCATAGAAATTGCCGCTAAGAAAATGTGTCCAGAAGCAGCAAAAAAGTTTGAGAAAATTCAACTGAATCGTATGACCATCCAAAGACGAATTATGTCTTTGTCAGGTAATATTGCGGAACAATTAACTGAAAAAACTAAGATCATTGAATTTTTTTCATTAGCACTCGACGAATCCACTGATAGTTCCACAGCTCAACTTCTAATATTCATACGAGGTGTTTCTCAAGATTTTGAAGTCGTAGAAGAGTTATTAGGAATGTGTTCATTGAAAGGTCAAACCAAAGGAGTTGATATACTCAATGTACTTTTGGATGAGCGTTCAAAAACTGATTTGGACTTATCAAAATTATCGGGAGTTGCGACTGACGGTGCTCCTTCGATGATTGGTGTCAATTCCGGGCTAGTTACTTTGCTGAAAAAGCATCTGCAAGAAATAAACATAAAGGCTGAAGATCTCATGCAGTTTCACTGCATTATACACCAAGAAGCCCTCTGTGCTAAACAAATTGAATTTCAAAATGTCATGAAAGTGGTAGTTTCGACTGTAAATTTCATAAAATCACGAGGACTCAATCACAGGCAATTCAAACAATTCCTTGATGACATCGAAAGCGAATATGGAGATTTACTGTATTATACAGAAGTAAGGTGGCTAAGTCGTGGATTGACACTGGAACGATTTCTAAATTTAATAGAAGAAATTGGAATATTTCTGGCGGAAAAGCAAAGGGATGTCCCGGAACTTAAAAATCCTGATTGGTTGTGTGATTTGGCTTTTTTAGTTGACATTACAAATCATTTGAATGTCTTGAACACACGGCTTCAAGGCAAAAATCAACTGATATCCCAGCTCTACGCTCATGTATCATCCTTTCAATGCAAGCTGACACTTTTCAGATCGCAATTGAATTCTGGAAATTACAATCATTTTCCGAATTATAAGAAAATGGCTGAAAAATTCAACAAAACTGCGATTAATTTCAGTTATGTAGAAAAGCTAGATATTTTGATTCAATCTTTTCAAGACAGATTTTCGGAGTTTAAAAAAGTGAAACCTCTGTTGGACATATTCAGCAATCCTTTCACGATTTCAGTTGAAAATGCGCCAGAGTCAATGCAGTTAGAAATTATCGACATTCAAAACGACGAAGATTTACGCAACAAATTCAACGAAGGAGACTTGCTGAACTTTTACCGCTGCATTGATAAAAATATGTACAAAGAGTTGCGCATAAACGCTCTGAAATGTGCCAGCTTATTTGGTTCTACCTATATATGTGAACAAACTTTTTCAATACTTAATAATAATAAAACCAAAAATAGAAACCGCCTTGCAAATGAAAGTTTGGAAGCAGTTTTACGTGTTGCTACAAGTAAATTTGAGCCAAATATAAAAAAGATTGTAAGCACTATGCAGTGCCACGCTTCAAATTAATAAATTCCTTTTTAATTTTAATACATTATTATCAATTATTTATTGTCTTTAATTACCTACACTTCTGGCGGCCCGCCATCAGTTCATGATTTGCCCGAGTGGCCCCTAGTCTTAATAAGTCTGTGCATCTCTGCTTTAAAAGATCGCCCCCGTGACTCTAATCGTGAATAGTACCGGTAACACATCCACTTGCCGACCCGGACTAACGATGCTGCATTCTTACTAGTTTGGCTCACCACCGGCATTTGTATTTTAATACAACTATTCTTACAACACAATTGCGTCACTGGAAAAACCATAACCCCAAAAAAATTCTTTGACTATTTTCAGAAATTTTTGATATTATAATTACTATCTACTCGAATGCTACTGGAAGTTTTCAAATACTTTTTAGAATACCGTAGTTGGTATTTTTACCATTGCGACATTTACATTGAAATATTTTTTCACGAAAGAAATAACTTTGTTAATATTTTAGGCGCTATACTCTCAGTTGTTTGCTTCATTGTTTAATTAGTAATTTAATCAAATACCATAAAGCCCGATTTCGACCTTTACGGAGCAAGGTCATTTTCACAATCTTTGTAAAATTGTAAACTCTGTCTTTCCATTTTGTAATCAATTGTTTTTCTTCTTATAATTTGTAAACTTTCTGAAGAGATTTTGCAATAATTTGAGATTTAGTTGAAAATTGTATTACCCTAGATATACATTTTTTTATTTAGAGATAGAATTAAAGAATCCAAATAGTTTAAACAATATTAAACCAACGGTCTGTGTCTGTGGTCTGTTTGTGGATGTTTTTTTTCTGTTTTTTGCTTTTTTTATTCTTTTTAAGAAAAAAAACATTTTATAGACTATAAACAACTTTTATTTAAATAAAATTTTCATAAATACAGGATATAACGTTTCTGAAAAAAATCTTAACTCAATTTTCAATTAAAATAAAATTTTATTTGTTTAAACGTAGGTGTATATTTGCCATTTCGTATTCATATCAAAGAAAAGGGTAAAAAACATCTATGTGTCTAAAATAATGTCTTCTAAGTAATGTACGTTCTTTTCCACACACTCCTCCTCGAGTTCTTCCAACATATTGTTGAATGGCTAGATTTTCTCAGGTGGTATTGAACAGCTGACCAAGGGAGAGTGGTTTCTCAATAAATACGCGGGACACTAGGTACCCCATAGACAAAAATCGTAAGGCGTAAGATCAGGCTATCGTGGGGAGGCACTCAATGTAACTCCTTGTAGCGAAACGAGCCCTGGAAATAATTTGGTTTCAGTTTCGGTACAACTATCATCTTGTATGGGCGAAAGTGTAAATCTAAATGCAAAACTTTTGACCGCTTACTCATCGTCAGAGCCACATTTTCGGCGGTTCAGAAATTTCTTTCTCCACCTCGAAGTACTCCAGGCTTCAACGATCCTCTAGTATGGAGGTTCTGCACCCACTTCAGGATAGTGTTTCGCGTATGATATTATTTAATTCCTTTGAAATATTTGATTGATGAGTCTGTTACTTGATAGATGAGTAAGTAATTACCTGCCTGATTGAGCCACAGTGTGGTGAAACAATTGTAGCAGTGTCTCTACATAATAAAGGAAAACTTTAAACATCCGTCTTTAATTTCTTTGAATTCGATAGCATTATACGACAGACCTAAATTACCATTATCATTTTAGACCCTTAAGTAAGCCAAGAACGTGGGTGCCCCTCGTTTAAATAATTTTCTACGGTGTTCATTGATTTTATACTACTAATTATTTTGCAATATACATAGACATCGTCACTATGACAGAAGACATACCAATAATTTCTAGCCCGTACCAAATAATTCGACAAGCTGAACTGAAGAAAATAGTGAATATAATATAACTATTCCCCCAAAGACGAAGAAACCAGACTTCAAAAAATTCATCACAATAAGTGATTTACACTACATATTATGAGTCGTCTCTGTTTTGTGATTCTTGAATAAATTTATTATTAAGCTACTTGGGTGACCAGTACCATTCACCACTGAGATACAATTAATTAATGGTGCTTTAGAGTGATGGGGCCGATCCTTTAAAGTAACAAGCTCATTTACACACACAAACACAAAAATCATATGGTGGACGAACCACGTGGTCGATAGCCAAACACCACTACTAGTATATTTAATTTTTAATATTTTTTTTTTGAAAAATGAAAATGTTGCTAAATGGCAATATCATGCATTGAGTACGCAGTATGATATAACGTTTCATATGAAATGGGTTGAAGCAATTATTATGTTTGTTGAGACACACTGCACTTCTCAAACTTAGTGTAAATTCTTTGCATTTAGGCAGCTTGTATCTTATTCTCCATCTGCAATAACTATTGTGTATGCTTCATTGGCACTCTTTTCCTCTTATTCTCATTTTTTCCACTAAGCTGCTACTAGAGCGACCATATTTAATGAAATTAGGCTTGATTCAATAACTTGAATCTTGGTTACTAGTTAGAATTAACGCATTTGTGAGTAAGCAGGAATTTAATAACGTTAAGTCTAAAATATGGTAGAAAATCCTTATGTATAATTTACGGCTCTTTATATATTTTTTGAATCTTCATATAAAGCTATTCAATAGATTCACACCTCCCATATGTGTTTTATATTCGGAAATTATAATAAAGACAATCAACTTCTATGATTTTCTTTTTCTATTTCGCTTGGATATTTTTCGTTGAATGAGGATATTAATGTTACATATCTATTGTCCTTCTAAATAACAGATTAAACTTCTACACTATCAATTGTTGCAACAAATTCATAACTTGATCCATGAATGGCATCTCTCAAAGGTGATTCTGTAAGAAATTTACAATTAGATACCTTATTTCTTCGTATAGTACTCAAGAAATAAATGTGACTATAATAGAGTCTGCAATTTTGCTGCCGTATAATAGTTCTAGCTAATGTAAAACCATATTTGTTGTTACTCCAAAGTCTGGTTTGTCGACTGGCACGTCTTTTTCTTGTTGGCCAGCATAAATTTCAAATTTATAGGCAAATCTTGAAATACCTGACATTACAAAGAATTTGAATCCCCATTTGTGAGGCTCAATTGGCATATATTGTTTCATATAAGGCCTAGCTGGTAGAGCTCATTTGCTCTTTTATACTGTTGCTTCAAAATTTATTGTTCAGGTTTACCTGGCTGATAGCGGGGTTTAAAAGAGTCGTTATTTATTAAATGTATGAACCTTCTTATAATTTCGAATTAGTTGATTGACATCATATCAGCTATTAGTTCAAATCACTTCACATTGAGCTCTTATTGGGCATATTTACAAGTGAAGGAAGTATATATATTTTATTTTTTTCTGTTTTGGTCTGAACAGAATATCAATTGGATTCTTCTAGAATTTCTGTTACCAGCTGACTTCAGAAAAACTAGTTGAAGAATAGCAACGGCCGTTCCAAAGCTGAAATTTCTTCAGAAACTTTTATATCTTCATAGAAACAGAGCTGACCATCATTCAAGATCAAATGCTTAGATTTTCAAAGTATGTCCTTTTTTCACGGCAGCCTTACTTTGTTTTAATATCTGAAAGTAGTTGTATCAGTAAGTGATTAGTTTTTGTCTTAATAAGACTCATTATTGTAGGTTTACGAAACGTTTTTATATTTTTTAATCATGCTGACCCAGATCCTTTGGCAATGGTGCAGGCTAATTATACAATTGCCAAAGAATCTGGGTCAGTACCTGTAAACGGCCGTAATATCGGAGGGTGGATCCAATAAAACCCCCTGTAGGTGCAGGGAAGTCACTAGCCTGCAAGAGGCATCAATTACTTTTTGAATCAGAGAGTGAAAACAATACACAGGCTAGCAGGTGAATAGACCAGTTGGATGGCCGAAAAGAAAAGCTAGAAAACAAAAGGTCACAAATTCTGATCCTAACGTCGACCAAGTCAAGACTATTTCCGGTTTTTAATACCGGAAAATGATTATTGTCTTTTATTTATTCACTTCAATTACTTCTTCCAATTATCAACCTGAATTTTGCATAGGTAAAGTGAACTAGAAGCATAAGTAGAGTTTTACATAGATGTTAGCTTAATGTTAATCATCCATTTTCAATCAAAAAATTTGAGGAGGCACTTAGGACTTGCAATTACTCCTCTCCTGGGATGGATAATATCCCCTACAAAATGATTCAAAATGTGTCATCCGTCTCTAAAGCCCATATCCTGTCACTATTCAATTTGATATAGGGTAATCGCCCGGCTTCTTGACTTTTGAAAAAAAATGGTCAATAGCCAACTGGTATGGATCTCGAGTTTTAGAAAACCTCATTCCACTATTGCCCATCTGGTCCGTTTATAGAATGCCATTTAAAACGCTTTTTCGATCTGGAAAAGGCATATGACATGACATGGCGTTATGGTATTCCCAGGAAGTTGCATCGGTTTTCGAGTACGTGTAGGAGTTTCTCTATCCTCTCTCCACGTATAAGAAAACGGTATACCGCAGGGTTCTACAATTACTGGAACCCATTTCTCTATTGTGGTAAATGAAATCGTATGCACGCTCATATATGTCAATGATCTCGCAATTTACAAGGCCGGAATTAAAATCTCGGCTATATGCAGACAATTGTAAAGGAGCATTGATAAACTCGTTCGAGACGCTGGTTCGTGTGGTGTTCGTTTTTCAGAGTCAAAGATGGCAATTTTAGTCGTCAAGATACCATAAAAGTTATGTTAAATAAATATAATAATAATAATTTCAAAGGAAAATAAAATACAGGGAAAGGGTATGATAACCATTTACCTATTTATAATCAATACGTTTACTAATAATTCTATAATGAAAAATGGTCTCTATTAAAAATTTTAATGTTGTCTTTACATAATGTTTTTTTTATTACGAGTTATTTAAATATGTACTGTTAAATGGTACACCCAGTATAAATGCTAAAATTTTATTCGTGTGTTACTGGTTACATTAAGATAATTTTTAATCACCTAGTATGTCGCCAAAATTGGAACGTGTCGTATCGTGTTTTATATATGTGACTATTTTTTTTTGTATATCTATAATTTATTTATCTTGACATATGTTTGCATAATATCTTTGATAGATAGCGGTTTTAAAATTTGCATAAATATTTATATACCTTGAACCAGTTGAGTTACCAGCTAGTTGTGCGAAGTACGAACAATGCGAATCTTATTCTTTATTGCTGCTGTAATTATAGCAGTTTATGCGCGTGGTAAGATCCACTTTTAGTAAATATTAAATTTATTGAATATTAATCTAAATTATTTTATAGTATACTGGATTCTTTAAACGATAATATAAATATAAAAAATACCTTGTTTACGTTTAAAATAAAAACGAAAAAATATATTGAGGATTAATTCTCCTTTATTTAAATTAAATCTTATTTTTTAGATGAATGCTCTAAAAGAAAGGGAAAATGTGTTTCCGAATCCGTTTGTGCTGAAAAACTGTTGATTAAAGATGCATCTTGTTCAAATAATCGAGTATGTTGTCAAAGTAAGTTATTTACAATCTATATACTTTTTGCATTATTGTTATAATTTAATATTAGTAATGTAAATGCATGGTTGGAGTGTTTTAAATAATCGAAGAAAGCAATTAATTTTTATTGCTTGGTATACTTGAAAACGTTTCGCTCTTAAATAATTAAATTGTGTTTGATTAAAATTACAAGAAATAGCTGCAAGTACAAGTACGCACACTATATTTTGGGTACATTCATTTTATCACTTTACTTGATTATTTTAATAATATATAGAGTGATTGCACTTTTTGATCAGAAATATTTTCAATGCATAATTGGCTTTTAGTATGTTATTACCGATTATTTTTCATATGTATGTAAATTTAACATTCGGTTTAATATTGGTAATTAACAATTCAATTGAAGTTTTTAATCGATATTTTGCGATTGTTATTAAATTTTAATATCACACATTTTTTTACAGCAACGACTTGTCGAACTGGTTTGGGCGGGCAGTGTGACAGTGAATGTCCCGAAAACACAAGGCATTTGGGCGAACGAGCCAATGACTGTCCCAAAAACACATATTGCTGTATCTATTTAAAATAGAAGTTGTCATAATTATCTTTGTTATTATTAAATTTGGTAATAGCCAAATCATAATGTTATCCAGGCAAATGCGGTAAGCTTTATGTTAACGCGATTCTTCAAAAACTCGCTCATATAATACAATACGTAGACATTTTCTTTGATTAATAATTAAATGGATTATATACATTGTAAATTGCGTTTTTAAATAATAATTTAATTTTATACAATACATAAATATGTTCACCCTTTTGTATTAAGAAACAAAAGTAATAGCGTATAAATAAATACTTTTTAAAGGACATATACCATATAAAACATTTTAAACAAAAAAAAATATTATTATTATTATTATTATTATTTTAAACAATATATATAATATGTTTATTCGTTTGTACTTATGAAATAAAATAAAATAGGTAATTCTATTTCACTGCCAGTGATAATTAAATAAATTTAATCTATTTTTTTTTGTTTTTGATTTGATTTATAGCTAATAAAATCACAAGTGAAGAAAATTTCGTTTGAAATATATTGTTTGGCTTGAATTTTTCATTTGTATTAGTTATTTTTATTAACTGTGCTAGTGATCAATTTAACATTTGGAAACCTCGTTTTTTCTTTCCTGTGCAAACCGGATTTTTCTATAATATATAATTTTGGAAACTGTAACAAAAATATGACTTCGCTTTTTTTAGATTACGTAATGCAGTTTCAGGGTAACGAATAATTGCTCTTCAAGATGTATAATTTAATGCACCCTGCTGAAATCCTTTCACTACTTCCATCAAGCCCTCCAAGTCGTCCTAAATTACTTCCATGGTCTACCGAGTTTACTTTTAGAGTCAACCCATTTAGGTGAATAATAAAAAAAAGACCTTTATTGGCATCTATAAACTTATCCATATATACAAAATAATAACAATTCAAAAACTAAATATTTATTACATCCTTCTTCTCCTCTCCCTCTCCCACCCTAATGTCATCACAATCTTTACGCCAGCCCCGTCCTCTCGCAGCCACTCCTCTATCCGTCTACTCCCATTCATCCATTCCTCCCGTATCTCCTTACACTCCTCCGCTAGATGACTCCATGTAGCTCTCCCACTCCCACACAGCACACACCTACCATACTCTTTGCCCATCCATATCTTTCTTCCTCTCTCCTCCGAGCCACACCTAGCCCTAGCCATTGCTACCTTCTGCCCTCTGTTCAATGTACAATTTGCTAGGTACCCAGGTATCTTCCCATGCACCTGCCACCTTTTATAAAGAGGGTTGTACCCACTACTCTCAATACACCTTTGACGCTCCTGCTTATCTACTTCTTCCCATTTTACCTTCATCCAAGCTGCCACATTCACCCCTTTTTCCAACCACTCATTTACCAAACTTTCAGATACTCCTGCTCTTTCATACATTTTTCTCCTCTCTATTCTCCAACCACTCTCTCCTACTCCCACACACGTTCTCCATACTTCTTTTACCAACCTTCCCCCCCCCCCAATCCTATCACTTTCATCTCATACCTAGTCACTCTTTCCATTGCGTCTCCATGCATACACGTTCTGTTCGTTTCCTGAAGCAGAATGTAGCTGGGCGTTGATCTTTCCACCGCCAACATCTGCTTCAGGAATGTCACCTGCTCTCTCTCGATACATTCATATGCTTTCATACCCCATGCCTAAACACCATACATTAAAATTGGTTTTACACATGCATCCCACAGTTTGCACGCCATCTGAAAATTCCCCTTCAGCCACTGTCCCCACTTCTCCTTCACCACATACCACGCTTTCCTCGCCTTCATTTGGACCCATCTGGCGTGCTCCCTGTACCCCCCACACCACCTAAACACAAAACCCAAATATTTAAACTCTTTCTCTCTCTCGATCACTTCTCCCTTCCATGTTAATTCTTTCATTCTTCCTTCTCTTCCTCTATTCCTAAATTTCATCCACTTCGTTTTTCCTATATTCACACACAAACCTCGCTTATCCATATACCTTTCAACCCTTTGCAACATCTCATTCATTTCTCCCCAACCCTTCGCCAGCAACATAACATCATCCGCATACGCCAACATCCACACCTTCATTTTCCCTATTACAATCCCGCCGCTTGCCCGTTTCTCAGGACCTCTTCTAGTTCACTCATATATAAATTGAAGAGCAACGGGCTAAGCGGACATCTCTGTCTCACCCCCATCCATACTCTAAACTTTTCCGATACCCTTCCATCTACCTTTGCTCTCCCCCATGGTTCTTCATACATTCCTCTCACCCATTCCACTGTTACCTTGCTCACACCTCTCCTCTCCAAGCACTCCATCAACCTTTCTCTCGGCACTGAATCATATGCTGCTTTCAAATCCAGAAATACCGCATACACACTTTTCTTTTCCTCTAACACTCTCTCAACTATTCTCGCTAGCGTAAAGATTTGATCTCTCGTTCCCCTCCCTTTTCGAAACCCTCCTTGCGATTCCGGCAACAAACCCTTTTCTTCCACTTCCTCTTCTAGCCGGTTCTTCACTATAGTCATGGCAATCTTGTACCCGATACACATAATGGTTATACCTCTATAATTACTGGCGTCCTTTTTATCTCCACTTTTGTGTATCGGGCACATTACCCCCACACGCCATGTTTCCGGAATCTTCTTTTCTCCCCTCCATATCTGATTCAGCAGCTGCCCAAATCTTTAGGTGAATAGTGACCTTGTGTTTTTTTGATGTTTTCCAAAAATGTTTCTGTTTTATTTCAATTGTAAAATCCTAAGAAACTAGTAATTTTTTATTGAAATAGTTAAAACGTACAACAGTTGCACCCTTGGGAATATCTTAAATGCCGCAGCAAATATAAAAGGTTTCATGGTGACTGTTTAATTTTAAACTGTTCATTCTATGTAATTGATTATTACAATAACGAATCAATTAAATCTGGTCGCTTTGAGGGAGAGACGATGTTCATCAAACAAAAAATAAGACAAAAATTCATTTGCAAAAAAGTTAATATATATGGTTACTTCTCAACATGACAATTCAAGAAATTTAAACATGAAAACCTTGTATTTATTGATCTACTCTATTTGAAACAAGCATTAAAATACATTACAGCAAGACAATAACTAATACTAGAGCAAATACTTAGTGCCCGCCATTTTAATCAAAACATGCAGCAACCCTTAGTGGAATGGAATTTTGAACGTTGTGTAACATTTGAGACGTAATTTGCTAAATAGCATTTCAAGTTTTTCTTCTAACTCTCCAATAGTTTCTGGTAACGTTTGTTAAACTATGTTTAAATCCCCATGCAAAAGAATAAAAAATATTTAAATGTGGAGATCTACTGACCCTTTCTACAATAGGACTACCACGACAAATGATGATATTTATCATTTAACCATCTTCTGACTTCACGGTTGTAGTAGATTGGTGCGCCATCGTGTCCGTATATTAAATATACTAATATCCAGTGTTATATCCTCAAGCATACCGGGAAGTATTTCATTAAGAAAATTAATATAACGTTCGGCATTTAATCTATTGGTTGGATATGTGGTGTATACTTGTTACAATTATTCCTAGCCAAACATTCGACGAAAAACGATTTTGATGTCCAATTGTCGTTTATGGAGATTTTCATGTACCTAGTCGCGTAAATTGTGTTAAATACATCTGTAGTAACTACATACGTATACAATCTGAAAGTCAGGTTGTTCTTCGGTTCTAACCAATAACCAATTGCTAAATTTTATTCTTTGCCCATAATCCCCATGTAACAAGGGTTGTACTTTCGGGAATCTGTAAGGGTATGGATGCTCAGCTTTTGAAACTGACTGTGTTATTTAATGTTAATCTCAACTAATCTTGGAATTCCTCTAGTACTGTTGCCAGGATTTTCAGTTCAAGCATTTAGAATTGCTTGTTCTATTAGGGGATACTGTGCTGTTGGGAAATATCCTCCCTCGTTAAGTAACCAAGTGCTGAAAGTGCTGATAATTATTTTTATTGACACAACATGAATACCCTCTAAAAACTCTCAACAAATTCTCGCGGTTAACAGGGTAACGGTTTGTGCGACCGGGAGCAGGCAGGGCAGGGGGCGATGATGTCAATATGCACATGCTAGAATTTCGAAAATGGTAGGTGGAATTTCGCGTCTTGTGTCGTGAAATTTTTGCTTGTTGACACCCAGGTCTTGCAATCTGCTTGCATCCTGGGCCACAGGAATTTTTGCGCTACGAGTTTCGCTGATGCCCTGTTGCCGGGAAGTGACAGTTGGTGTAGACTGTCGAATGTTAATTTCCTAAACTTTGTCTTCACAAATGACTGGGCTGTATTTATCGATATGTTGCAGTAACTCGCTGTGTCGTATTCTGGGAAATGTACCTTCCTTATCTGCAGGTTTGTATTTTTCCTGTCCATAACGTGTTTAAGTTCTATCCCCGTCTCCTGATCGGCCCTTAAGGCTGCGAAGTCTATGGCTCGGCGCGTCGGTGACTATGTTTTCTTTTCCTTTGATATTCTGAATGTCCGTGGAAATTTGTCCGATGTAGTCAAGGTATTAATTGCCTTAGCGAATATTTTCTGGCTTCTGTACGAATGCGAATATCAACGGTGAAAGGTTGTCCCTCTAGGAGGTGTTGGTATTTCCTGATCGTCGCGTAAATTGCCAATAACTATCGAAGGCGGCACATTTCCGCTCAACCGAGGATAGCTTCCTGGGTATGAACGCCAGGGGTTACCATATTCCTTTTTACTGTTGCTGAATCACGCCCCCCTAGCGTGGTGTCTGACGCGTCGGTTATGATTGCTAGTGCTGCTTTCACTGGGCAAATGCTTCCTGATTTTGTCAATTCAGGTGATTGGTTGATTGCCTCGTTTCTTTTCTTTTAGTAATTCGTTCAATGGTGCTTGCAAAACGACGGTAGTAGTTTATCATCCCGAGTATTTGCCGTAGTTTTCTTGCTGTCACTGGAATCTATAGCTGCTGTATTACTTGGCGTATTCTTCTTCTGATTTGGATGCCACCAGAATGTCGTTTAGGTAGGCGTAGCAGAATTCGAGATCTTGCAGTATTCTGTCCATAAATCGCTGGAAGGTTTGTGCTGAATTGCTCAACCCGAATGTCATATAACCCGAATGGTGTAGTTACGATAGTCTTTGGGATATCTTCCTCGGCTATCGGGATTTGATGGTGCGCTTTGACTAGGTCTATCGTTGAGAAGTATTTCGTCCATAGAGCTATTGTACGAAATCCTTGATGAGGTTATTTGTCGGGAATTGTACTTGCGTTGAGTGCCCGGTAATCTCCGCATGGTCGCCATTCCAGATTTTTTTAGCTACTAAATGTAACGGCGAAGACCACGCACTCTTCGAGGATCGTGCTACTCCCATCTGACACATAATTTGATTCTTGCCAATTACAGTTTTCCGGCTGCAAGTTGTATCGGTCTACTAGATGTGGGTGGACCAGCAGTCGTTTGGATGTGGTGTGTTATCCCGTGTCGTGAGGTGGTTGGCAGACCTGCTATCGTTGATGGTACTCACTCCTGTTTTGTCCGTTGTCGTCAGCTGATCTGCGATTGTGATGTTCATTTTCGGGTCGCACACTTTTAATGCTGAATTTCAGGCAATAGTTCGTAGTGGGATAGGAAATCTGCTCCAATGTGGCTTTCTGCACGTCGCCAATTATAAATTTCCGTGGAAACTTCCTGCGTAAACCAAGATTCAGGTCTAGGTTTATCGTATCATATGAGTTGATCACAGTTTGATTTGCCGCATAGAGCTCGTACGTCATAGCTCGGTTGGCTAACTGTACTTTACTGTACTGGTAAGACGATCGATGACGTAAAGGCGGCGTAATGTGTTTGGCGAGTCGTCACCCGACGTTACTGCTTTGGCAGATTCCCTGCTTCCACTCTATGCACGACGGGCCGCCGTGCTTTGCTATCGAATTTCTAATGGAACCAGCATGTTTCCAACTTGCGGTGTTTTGGTCTGCGTTAGTAGCGGTCTCAGCAATCTCGGCGACTTCTTCCAAGCTTGCTTTGGTTTCAGTTGCAAGTATGGCTTGTCCACAGTGATTGTAACAGGCCCTTGGGGCCCGTGGTGCCGACCAGGTTCTGCAGGTGTCGTAGGACGGTTTCATGTCTCCGAGTTCCTTGTGTTTTAGGAGCTGTCTGGTGCGATGATTCTGGCTGACGCTGAAGCGCAGGATTAGCGTGGTTTTGAGCTTTACGAATTTCCCGGTTGCTGGTGGGCTGGTGAGGACGTCACGTATTTCTTTAACGTATCTTGCTTCTAGGTGTCCGGCTACGTATCCGTATTTTGTTTCGTCTATTGTAATTCCGGCGATCTGGAACTGACGCTCTATATGCACAAACCCTAAGTCTGGGTCGTCAGGCCAACTTGGTGGAATCCTCACTCGTACTCTGTTTATTTCTCCGTCATGCGCCATAATGTCGATAGTTATTCGTACTTGGTTTATTCACGTCGGGGTCACCAATTTGCGGGATATTGTGCTGTTAAGAAATATCCTCCCTCGTTATTTTTATTGACACAATATGAATACTCTTTAAAAAACAGTTACTCACGGTTACCAGGGTAACGATTTGTGCGACCGAAATATGACTTCGTTGACACTGGCTATGGTGAGCTCGGTGGATTTTTCGCGGGGCCTTGAAGTCCCCACATTCTAGATTAGGTGCGCGTGGAGTTCGTGGTCGCCCTGTGACTTGTTTTATTGATATTACACGTTCCCTTAATCTTCTAACTAACCTCGTGAACACACGTCTCAAAGGCTGGCGACAAATAGGAAATCTTCTGGAATACTCAGCGTTAGTGTTTCTCTACCTTTTATATAAATGCTTAAATAATTTTCAGCATAATCAGCATGTTTATAATCTTCTAATGAAAACTTATAAATGATGATCTGCTTAATTTATCTATCGGCGGCTTGAAATTAAAGACTCATTACAAATTTGTTGAAATGTTTCAAAAAGTCACAAACAGGTTTGAACCGACAGATCTTAAGATGTTTTTATATAGGGTGTTCAGGAAGTAGGGACGAATATTAAAGTTCTATAAGACTTACAAAATTGATTGAAAATGTAATTTTCTTTTATAGTCACATTCAGTAACATGTCCCATATATGTTTGAAAAATGATATCCTTCATATGACCACCCAAGGCCGCGCGGCAACAAGCAATGCGTTCATTGAAGTTCTCGATGACGCGTTCACAAACATCTGTTGGGATGCCGTTAATAGCTCGTTGAGTTTCATCATTTAATTGGTGTATTCTTTGTGGTTTCTTCTTGTACACTTTTGATCTCCACAAAAAAGCCACAAGGCTTAAGATTGCATGACCTGGCAGACCATTGCAAAGAGATAATTTTTTGGGGAATCTTTTCATTCAGCAGAGCAATCGTTTTATGGGATGTGTGAAATGTCGCACCATCTTGTTGAAATTATTATCATATTATTTTCATCCACAACTGCAAAAAATCAATCAGAAAGCATGTTTCTGTAACGGTCGCCGTTCACAGTGAGGGCAGCTTCCTGATGATTTTCGGTACGGGCCGATCACTCCTCTTGACGTAACTACTGGGCGGTTGTCCTGTTTTCTTAACACATTCAAAGGAACCCGTGTTCTCTAACTTCCGGATCAACTTCCGAACTGAGTAGTCTGTTGGAAAAGCGTTACATTTGGGGGTAGCACGCAATACACGAATGGTTGCACTTTCACTGCTTTTTTAATAACATTTTATCACTTGGATACGTTGCTTGGTTGTCATCTGCTCCATGAGAAATATAAACATCAAACTTCAAGGCAATGGGAAGGATAGCAAATAACAAACATGAAACAAGCACGACTGCCAAATGTCATAAGACGATATGGCACCAAATTAAAATTCGTCCTTACTTCCTGGACACCCCATATTATTATTTAAATAATTTTCAGCATAATCATTATATTTATAATCTTTGCTTGATAAATATCTGATTTATCTATTGCGGCTTAAAATTGATGACTTACCACAAATTTGCTCTATTGTATCGGTGAGTATTTGTTTGTTATAAGATAAGAACTATAGAATAGTCATAAATAGACTTTATGGTCACAGATTTCGAAATGCATTCTCTGAAAAGAATTTGGAGATAAATGGTCAAATATTTTTCTGCCTAATAATCATGTATGATATTGTGTTGTTTTCATACTTGACAAAAAATGTAACATAATTGAATTTGATAGTTTTCAAATAAAACCTTTTATTTTTAATCAAAGTATGTACCCATATTATCGATACATTTTTTCCATTTTAGAGGTAACTAATTTATCCCTTTGCTGTAGAAGCCTGGAACACGGGAGTCAATGAACTCTTGAAACGCCACTTTGACAGCCTGTGTGGAATTGATTTTTTTTCCAAATAAAAAGTGGTTTAAATTTTGAAAGAAATTATAGTCAGAGGGGCTAAGGTCTGGCGAGTATGGTGGGTGACGGAGAGTTTACAACTCCAACTCCTGTAGCTTTGACACGGTCATTCGTGCGGCATGTGGTCGAGCGTTGTCGTGCAAGAGGATTGGAGTCATCCGATTAACTAATTTTGGATGTTTAATAGCAAGATTTCTCATCATTTCGTAGTAATAGTAGACATCCGCCATGATCGATTGACCAGGTACCATAAAGCTGTGGTGGATAACCCGTGAGCCAGTCCACCAAACAATGACCATCAGCTTCTTCTGGTCTAGTTTTGGACAGTGTTTTGGTAATTCATTTTTGTCCAATCATTGCAATAAACGCTTACGATTATCCTACATGATTCATAGTTTGCGCCATTTCATACTTGACAACCGGATAGTATACATTTAGAATCAATATTATTAGGTACATGTATGTATTTTATATAAATAATCATTTAGAAAAACAAATATCAAATCATTTCCATTGTAAATATACTGAATACTATATATTTTTGGTTTTATATTTGTAAGGTTAAAATTATTTATAATTTAAAAATAAAGCAGAGATAAGTATTTTGTATATATGATATGTCTGTAATTAATAGCAACTGGACAATCTTACGATTCTCTTTAAGTTTTCGTTGATAGAACGATGCATTAGCGCCAATGTACAATATCTTTAAAAAATACGTAAGGATACATATTACTATTGAGGTGACATTTATTTTCGGAAGATTGCACTAAATTTCCATAATTAAGTGGCTACAGGACTGATGATAATTATAGGGAACTTAGAAACCTTTTTTCACTTTTTGTAACCAGATACATTAAAAATAAATAAATAAATAAATGAGCGAATAGACGTGTTAATAGTGCTCCGCTTAAAATCAACCTTTTTGAGAGTATTAAGTGAATATATTTATTGAATAAACCCCAGCTGCACAGTGAGTACACCAACACACATTTATTCTAATCAAACTAGCCATGCCATTCACGAGAGATCAAATAATTGATTTGAAAGAAATTATAAAGGAAGCCATCGTGGAGATTTTTAAAGAGGATACATTTATATCTACACTTATAGAAAAAACAATCAATAAGGTTAAAATCGAATTTCAATCAGAATACGATAATCTCAATACAATAGTATCCGCTTTAAGTGCAGAAAATAATTTACTGCAAAAACGAATTGATCAACTAACGGGTGTCCAACAATTATTGCAGTCCCGGGTGGCGTTGGAATCAAAAACGTAGGTCGATTCTTACATGTTCCAAATAAATGAACTGACATTTTTAATGCACATTTAAGTTATGTTTGACAATTAAAATGTCAGTTTATTTATTTGGCACATGAAAGAATTGACCTACGTTTTTGATTCCAACGCCACCCGGGACTGCAATAATTGTTGTTGGACACCCGTTAGAACAACACGGGCGTCGTAAAATTTAAGAATTATGGGCGCAAAGGAAGATTGTAATGAAAATTTGAAAAACAAACTAACATACTTATTCTCGTCCAAAATACAAATTGACGACGCAACAGTTGTAAGCTGTTATACAAGGTGGCGCAAAAATAATGTCATAGTTTGAATTCGCTGCCATTTTGTTATAAATGAAAAAAAAGAACTCTATTTTCATCAAAAGTTTATTTGAAAGTATATTATTGGTTACATAACTTGGAAAAAATTATATCGCTCAAATGGTCACCTCCCGAGTTGATGCATAATTGCGCTCGTTTTACGGAATTTTGAATTGTTGCTCGCTAAACATCTTGCTCCAAATTGGCGATTTCTTATTCAATGTTAGCTTTTAAGTCTGCACGGTTCGTAATTTGATTATGGCAAACGCGAAATTTTAAAAAGTTCCAAAGGAAGAAGTCTGGTGCTGTTAGATCTGGCGATCTGGACGGCCAGTTCAAATCTCCAATACGGGAGATCACTCGACTTGGAAATTGGTGTCTCAAAATCTCCATAATTATCCGAGTTGTGTGACCGGTTGCTCCGTCCTGTTGAAACCAACAATGATCGAGACCAAATGCAGCAACTTGCGTCAAAAAACTCGTTTAGTATCTGCCTATAACGCTCGTCATTTATGGTTACGTCGTCATCGGCGTCTTCAAAAAAATAAGGACCAATCATTTTTTCACTGCAAATGTCGTACTAAACAGTCACTTTAAGGGGTTGCAATGGATCTTCTTGCATTACATGTGGATTCTCTATGCTCCAGAAAGAGAACAACAGACTTAAAATTTGTCAAATAAGCAGTTATAATAAATCCACGATCTTGAGGTGTGTATCTCTCCATGGCTTGTTGACAACTAATTCTCTATATATCTACATCATAAATGTCAAAGCACACTGACATTTGATAGCATCTGCAAAAATGGCGGCCAATTCAAACTATGACATTACTTTTGCGCCACTTGTAGAAGTAATATCAATTTGAAAAATGGCAAACCTGCCACGAATATTGCTAGAATGGAATCCGCTGAGGGTACTGATAAAATTATTAAAAATCGAAACTTACTAAAAAAGTCGGGGATAGTAATATGTGAAGACCCAACTCCCACCAGATATAAACTATTGAAATTATCCCGAGAAAAATTTGGTGGAAATAATGCCTGGTCCACCCGTGGAAATATTCTTATAAAGAGTAGAGATGAACGTGGAAAAGAATTAATACAGAAAATTTATAACGAACAAGATCTTGAAGCAATTTCAATTAGGAAGGTCAAGAAATAAAATCATGCATGTCTTATTTATTATTAGATTTAATTTTGATAATATTGCTTGTTGATTTTTTATATTTCATGCATGCTTATTATTTATTGGGATTCAATTTATTTTAAATTATTTTATTAATTTAAATTTATATTTACTTTAGTTTTATTTTTAAGTTCTAGGGCGGCACAAAAACGTCTCTTTTTTGGTATAACATATTTCACTTATTTTGAATTCAATTACTAAATTATACACGTTGTCTCCTGAAATTTTAAATACGGGCATTTTAATGCATTACTCGTTGCTTAGTTACTACGCTCGTCACATATTTTAATGGATTGACCAACGGGAAATAATCAGTAATTTCTAATTTGTAATAAAATAGGGAATCAAAACACGCAGGTGGTGGCGCATCAATTACGGCCCCGAACTGACGTGCAGCAACGTTGATTCGGGTCAGTAGTCGGATGGGTGACCGGTACCATTCACCATTGGGATACAATTAATGGTGCTTTAGAGTGACGGGGGCGATCCTTTAAAGTTACAAGCTCATTTACACACACACAAATACACAAATGAAACATGGCGGAAGGACCACGTGGTCGATAGCCTAACACTACTACTACTACTACTAGGGAATCAAAATGAAACATATTTACACGCTATTTTAATATTACTATTTTTACGGACACAGTGCTGACGTAACGAATAACAAGTAACTGCTATAATGTTAAGCCAAACAATATCCCAGATGATCATAAAATTCCTGTTAACATTATAGCTTCAAAATGTCAAATTGACATGCATATTGCAGCAACAACCATAGCAACCAATAATAATAATCGAGATATAATACAAATTACATTACTCATATTCAAAATTTCAGGGGACAACGTGTATACTTATAAATAATATTTCTGTTTGCGCTCCCTTATTTCTAATTTTTTTAATTTTAAAACTCATTTGCTCTCCTTAAATTATGATATTGTTGCAATTTCTGAAACGTGACTTAATTCCGGTATGAATAATTCACAATTTCAGATAACTGGATACAATTTCATTCGTAAATATAGGGATGTTGGTCGGGGTGGTGGAGTTGCCCTGTATATAAGAAATAATATAAAATATGAACTAGTTATTCCAATATATGTAAATAATATTGAACATCTCTGGGTGAAATGTAAATTTGGTACTGATATTTTTAATGTGGGAGTACTTTATAAACCGCCGGATAATAATGTATGCTCATTTCTGGATAGTTTGGAAGACATTATTAGCTATCTTTTACCACAATGCGATGATTTGATTTTCATGGGTGATTTGAATATTAATATGCTTAATCTCCACTCTAACAGTACAAATAAACTCTTGGACCTTCTGGATACGTATGGACTTCATCAAATTATTTCAGAGCCAACCCGCGTCACTGAATATTCTGAAACTCTGATTGATATAATTGTTATTTCTAATAATAATAAACATATTGAGTAAAGTAATTAAAATTCATGATATAGCAGACCATGATTTAATTTATTGCAAACCTTAAATCAACTCAAAAATAAAAGAAAAAATAATAACATTTCGTAAATTTAATGAAATTAACAATATATATTTTCAAAGAGATCTAGAATCTTCAAATTTTGAAAACGTAATATATATCAGAAACATTGATGATAAAGTAACTTATCTAAATAACCTAATTCTATACATTTTTGATAGACCATTTATTAAACGTCGGGTTACAAAAGCTCCTGCTCCGTGGCTTACCAGTACTATAAGACAAATGATGAAATAACGCGATACTGCCTATAAACAGTTTAAAAATACTAAGAGTCCAAATCACTTTGAGATATATAAAGAATATCGAAATTTAGTGAGCTCTGCTATAATTAGGGAAAATAAGGCCTACTTGGAATTTAGCATTAAAAACAATAACAAAAACACTTGGAAATGTTTAAAAGAGTATGGAATTATAAACAATAAAGATGTAACGCTATCACAAAATTTTAATGATGCAAATGCAACTAACAATTATTTTATTAGTACTATGACTAGTACAACCGACCATTTCTACCAAAATATCAGAAGTAATAACGTAGGTGATCATAATTTTAAATTTAACACAGTGAGTACAGATAAAATTTCTGAAATTGTGTATCGTATTAAATCGAATGCTACGGGAACAGATGATTAGATTATGCTTATATAATTCCGTACTTAACTCATATTATTAACTGCTGCATTGAACAATCCGTTTTTCCTACTTGTTGGAAACTAGCATTAATCACTCCCATTCCAAAAGTTAATTGTCTAACTACCTTTAAAGACCTGAGGCCTATCAGTATTATACCAGTTCTATCTAAATTATTAGAAAGTGTGCTATTGTCCCAAATTCGGGAATTTGTTGAAAGTTACCTTTAACACAATCTAGCTTTAGATGACATATATGACAAGGGTTATTTAACAGCATTAATATTATTGGACTAAAGTAAAGCTTTTGATACTATTAGTCATAGATTATTATTAGCCAAGCTTCATTACCTAAACTTTGACACTAATTCGATTAATTTAATTGCTAGTTTTTTATAAAATCGCCATCAACGAGTCCAAATCGATAATATAACATCGGATTATATTGAAGTTAAGGCATTTGTACCACAAGGATCTATATTGGGACCGATACTTTTTTCTTATATGCCGATGACACACAAATCTTATATACTTTTAAACCAAAAGTCACAGTATTGACTGGTAGCTATATTTTGTCGGATTTATCAAAACTGTTAGAGCTCTCTCGTAAGCACTCTCTCTTAATTAATCCAAGTAAATCTTAAGCAATGGTATTTGGACCTTGTAGCTTACGCGATTCAGTAAAATCACAACTTAAAATAAAAATTGATGACACTGTCCTGCCATTTGTTGGTTTAGTCTCCAATTTAGGTTTGACTATAGATACAAACTTGCGTTTCAAAATGCACATTTCTAGATCTTTTCAGAGCTTAAAAATGATTTATTCCAGTAGATATTATTAAAGTGTCAAAACGAAACCTATGCTTTGTGATACTCTAGTTTTGAGCTATTTTAATTTTGCGGAAGTTGTTAATAATTCTTGCTTGGACCAAACAACAAAAAATCGTATTCAGAGAGCCAAAATTCTTGTATGCGTTTAATATTTGGAATTCGGAAATATGAGCATATTTCCAATAAATTAACAGAGTTAAACTGGCTGAATATGTCGAATCGTCGTATTTTACATTGCTGTACACTTTATTATAAAATCATTCAATACCGCACCCCTCCGTATCTATACAACAGAATAGTTTTTCGCTCTGATGTACATAATATTAATGTGAGATTTAGAGGAATTATCTCACCCCCTTCTCACAGGACTGCATTATTTGAAAGATCCTTTACATATAATATTTATAAAATTTAAAACAAAATACCAATTAATCTCAAAAATCTAATCTCACATTAAATCAATTTAAAAAGGAAATCAAAAATCGCTTAATGAGAAATGAGTTTTGAAATTAAAAAATATTGCCATATTTACCATTGTATTGCACTGCACATATGTATTTTTCTATATGAATTATAACTTGTTTATACCGTAATTTACTATTGTTATTAACAGTAGGTTAAGTGGAAGAGCAGTTAATAGTGTAAAACGAACTGAACTTCGCCTACTTCTTATATTTTTTTATTATTATATTATATTTCTTTTGAATTCAATAAAGACATTTATTATTATTATTATACATTTCGGACACAGAGTGACCATTATTAGAAATATTTTATAAAATATTTATTTATTACAAATAAAGTAAATAAGCCATTTGACAGAAAAACTACAATCATTTAAAATTCTTATTTAAAAAAGTAATTTGTTTTAAAGGTAAATTGCAAAAACGATGATGGTGGCACATAAAAACTAAAGTTAACGAAACTGAAGCAACGTTCATTCAAGTCTGCAATTAGTGGTTGACGGGTGCCTTTCAAATATAAATATTGCTGCTTTAAAGTAGTGAAGGCAATCCTTTAAAGTACAAAGCTTATTATTTACACGTGCATATGAAATTCAGAAATAATACGGCAAAAGGGGCAAGTGGTCGATAACCAACTACTATTACTAATCCTATAATAGTTTATTGTACATAAATAAATTTAAATGATATCTTTTATTTAAATTTAAGACTGTGTAATATGATTAAGTGAATATAACAAGATGAAATGAAAAAGATTGTATGATTTTTAAAATTAAAATTAAAGAATTGGATGATAGAACTTGCATTTAGTCACGTTTGAAATATATTTAATTTTAATTATATTTTAATGAAAGATTACAGTGCCCTGTTATTTCTTTAATAAATATACAAAGTAATTACAAAAATTATGCTCACAGAACTTGCAGGCGAAATTCAATTTTATGTATATATGTTCTTCCATTCAGACCCCATAACTTTAGATGGTGGAAATTCATATTCAAAATACATATTTGCCATTCAGGCAATATTTTGGAATATTTGTATAAGACTAATTATTTCTCATAGTATAGAGTAGGCAACTCAACTTGCTACTACTAAAACTTTAAATATTACATGTCACAAATTCAATTAACTTAAGTGTTGATATGTGTAAAATGATGATTTTGGCAAACTGTAACCAATGAGACATAAATAACCTGTAGTAAGTAAAGTAAGTGTTTCATTGTTTCATTTTTTATGTAAATTATATTATATTTAATAATATAACTGAAATACAAGCATTAATAATACGCTTTGATAAACTACATTTTGTAGTAAATAACTATTAGTTTTAAAAGTGAATTATTTTTCTCTAAACTATTAGATTTTTAAATTAAGGAGCATTTAAGTTACCTACCTTTGAAAATGTATTAAAATTTATATTATCCATTATTATATGCTTAAAAAAATGGTTTAATATAAATATAGATATTTAAGCATTGTGATAACTTTTAGACTTGCATTTTTTAATAATGATTGTTAAAATTAATATCTCGAATATAAATTCCGAGTATGCACAACCAGCTCCCTCTATGTTTAAACGAGAAATAAACAATCTGATATCTCAGGTTCGAAACACTACTAGTTGCTTGTATTCCAGAAAGCACTTCAGCACTTCACCGCTAGATCGAGCCACGAACAGAATCGATAGCGAAATGGAATAATTTTCTGTAATGTTAAATTCATTTTCTGAATATTCAATGTTTTTGTTTACGGTTTACATGAATCAATTAACATTGGTTATATTAATTTTAATAAGTGAACCTATAAATAACCTATCCATATATAAAATTCCCTTTTTTAATAAATGTATAACTAAATAGTAAAATATTTTCGTGTTTTACATGATAGAAAATTGTGTAATATAAAATAAAATAGTTGTATCTTAATCATATACTTAATAATTATAAATTTGCAAAAATGCAACATAGTTTGCTGTGCACAGAGGTTTTAACTTTTTTACGAAAAGAACCAAGTCGGGAGTGTACTAAATTTCGAATGTAGTAGCACATGTAGGGTAGACAGGTGGGGGTTTTGAGAAGAGGAACACTACAAAGAATAGATACACATGTTGATTTTCAAATCACATATTAGGATTTAATCATTGATTGTCACCTATGGATAAATTAAAATTCTTAATTCCCTTAACGCTTAACTATTTTTAGCATCTCAACCGATCGGAATTAAGTGACGTAAAAAATATATATTTTTCCGAAAGTTATCATTATTGTTTTATTGAACCTTTCGAACAAAATAATTGAAACGCCGTTAATTTCGGTTAGTAAGTATTTAAGAGTAATAAACAAATTGATTCCCCCCACAATTGGTCGAGAGGTAGTGCCAAAAGAGACAGTGATATGGGAAAGGGAAGATGACTGTTAGTATTTGGAGCGTGGGAAGATTTCGGGAATTTTCAAAGGGATTATTTGCATATTTTTTTGTACGTAAGTCGGCGCAAAACACATAAAATAGTTGTTTAAGAGAACTTTTAAATGGGAACAACAAACCATTTGCAGGGAGGGTCATTGGCCTTCACGCACGTTTGTAAAATCGCGATATATAATTATTTATACATATATAAAAATAATAATGAGAAAAATTAATATCTTTGAGCGTTAATTTGTCTCATTATTACTTCAATTTTTAGCTTTAAAAATTTTAAATTACACTTCGAAGAAGCAAAGATTGAAATAGTAGTATGTTTTGACTGATGTTTTTCATTCCGAAATAGTTTCTAGCCTATATTATATATCAACTGTTAAAGTTTGGAAGTTCCTATTGGAAGAGCCCTTACATTCGTCCACATGTACCCAACAATATAATTCCCATTCGCTAAATACTACAGCGGATATTACCGGTATTTTAAGAATAAACTTTCGCCTATGTAATGCTAATTAATTTGTTGGATGTTCAAAGCCATAACTTTGTGATAATCTTGAATAGAAATATTTCGGCTAGTAACGGGCTAAACTAATTATAATTATTAGTTGTGTATCCGCTCTATGAAAAAAAAAATGTGAAACGCTTCAGATTATAGGTATCACTTTGATGGCAAAAAAAGAAAAAAATCGCTTTACCTATCGTTTATACGTTTGACAGTTAAAGCAGTCATCACACACGAAACATATCGACATCTTTCAACTATAGCCGAGCCACCGAAAGCTGACTCTGACCCAGGGCTTTATATTGAAAAAATCAGATACACGTTCCATCTTTAATTTAATTTTGTCCCAGTCATCCGAGGATGATGATAGGATGAGATAGATATTAATTGCTCTACGGTTCTTAGTATGTAAATGCATGAGTCACAGTCGACTATAGTCAACTTAAATTTTGACGTAGTTTACTTCGATTTTTATTGCCCTTCTCAGGACTTACAAACCTTTGTTTATTTTTTTGCTCATGTGGTTATTACATTGTATTTTTACAAAACAAACGTTGTACAAAAGGCATACATTTTTATACAACAATTTTACAAGCGAAAAGTGCTCTAAGCCCTTGATCACTATTTCATATTTGTTAAATAGTAGTGACTATCAAACAATAATTTAATGATTTTTTTCCACGAGATAGATAAAACGGTGAGCTGGATATACAACTAGAGCTTTGCGCTCGGTTGTTGAATAGTTTTCTTCTGCTTGATTGAGGAGGTGGCATTTTTATGTGGATCCATTCCTTGGCGGAGAGCTGCTCCAAGTACGAGTACAGTATAATGAGTTTTCGCCTGGTTGACGCAACATATGGTGGCTTTTGCAATTTGCAAACGGTCTTGATAAAGCTCATCACTTCTTTGTTAGTTATTGAAGTTTTCCAGTTTACGATGGCTTCTACTTTTCTGGGATAACCTTTATACCTTCTGCTGTAAAAATGTGTCTGCTTGCAGATCTCCGAAATGGGCTTTCTCATTATTAGAACGAAGTTTATGCTTGTTTAATTAAGATAATACTTGCGTAGATCTCAAATGTCTTCATTAATTAACGAATGTAAGAACATGACATCCGATATCTGCTGGGATAAATAATCTATCAGCCGTAAACCGAATGGAGACCAAAGCAGAAAGTTTACACTGTCTTCTTTTGGTTTCACTAACACCTGCTAATATCCAAACCGAAGGTCTATTTTTGAGAACATTTCGTATTGGTAGTGTATCGTTGAATGTTCTTTTCGATTGTATCTCACCAGCTTAGTGTTGCTAATGACAGGGAAATACGATTTTATTACGTATTTTTATATTAATTGTAGATCTATTAAAAATTTTACACACATGCATATAACTACATGACGTATAGTATGGATAAAATCTTTCATAGTTTCATAATATATCATAAATTTATAATGTAAGTTTACATTTAGTGGATGCAGTTTTCATTCACAATGCTCAACTTTAAAGCCCTCTCTCGATTCACGCTATACGGCACGGAATATGGTGGCCAAAATACGTGACTTTCAAAAAGTTTCACTTTGGGGATATATGGGGGTCTACTAGGGCTATTTTTTAAAATTGCTTTCATAGTATACAGGGTGTACCAAAAACCCTAAAATTATCAAAGTTGTGTTTTTTTTAATGAAACACCCTGTATTTTATTGCATTTTTGGATCCTTCGATAAAAATAAGTTTGTGTTTTAATAAGGTTTTTATTACATAAACCTTAAGGTTTTTGAAATAATTTGAATTTTGTAAAAATTTAACCTAATTTTCATGTTTCAAATTCATAAAAAGTAATTAAGTTATGCATTTCAAATTTACACTGAAATGTAACAATAGATCATATTTTATTTTCCAAGTATAATAAACTTGACATCTTATGCCGGGTGTAAAAAAATTGGAATTAAACAAATGAGAACTTTAAATGGCTATAACTTCATTTATTTAAATGGAACGCTATATTTTTTAATGTATCAGCAAATGCACGTTTTAATTACCTATCGAATGGTATTTATATCTTAAGTGTTAAGTCTTCTCGTTTTTACAGAAAACGCCAAAATATTGTTTATTGCACTGTTTTAATACTTTTTAAGTAAACATTTTAATGTATCTAGTTTTCTATGGTATTTAAAAACGTCAGATAATTCATTTAGTCTGTTACGTTAGTTTAAAAAGCCTGTCTTTTGTTATAGTTGTGTTATTTTGAGTTTCTGTGTTAGATCGTTAGTAATCGTCGTCACGCTATACGGCACGGAATATTGTGGCCAAAATACGTGACTTTCAAAAAGTTTCACTTTGGGGATATATGGGGGTCTATTAGGGCTACTTTTTAAAATTACTTTCATAATATACAGGGTGTTCCAAAAACCCTAAAAGTATCAAAGTTGTGTTTTTTTAACGAAACACCCTGTATTTTATTGAATTTTTGGATCCTTCGTTCAAAATAAGTGTGTGTTTTAATAAGGTTTTTATTACTTAAACCTTAAGGTTTTTGAAATAATTTGAATTTTGTAAAAATTTAACCTAATTTTCATGTTTCAAATACTTAAAAAGTAATTAAGTTATGCATACCAAATTTACACTGAAATGTAACAATAGATCTTATTTTATTTTCCAAGTATAATAAATTTAACATCTTATACCGGGTGTAAAAAAATTGGAATTAAACAAATGAGAACTTTAAATGGCTATAACTTCATTTATTTAAATGGAACGCTATATTTATTAATTTATCAGCAAATGCACGTTTTAATTACCTATCGAATGGTATTTATATCTTAAATGTTAAGTCTTCTCGTTTTTACAGAAAACGCCAAAATTATGTTTATTGCACCGTTTTAGTACTTTTTAAGTAAAAATTTTAATGTATCTAGTTTTCTATGGTATTTAAAAAAGTCAGATAATTAATTTAGTATGCCACTTTAGTTTAAAAAGCCTGTGTTTTGTTACAGTTGTCTTATTTTGCATTTTTGTGTTAGATCGTTAGTAATCGTTATTGTTCGAACATCGCTGTTGTATTTTTTGGTAAAAAATGAAGATTTACTCAAAATTATTATTATTGGCATTATCTTTATGCTTGGAGAATGTCATCAAAATTGTTGATGAGACCATTAAACCAATTTAAAGAAATTGAAAGTGTCAGTTATAAAAACTCCAGTATAAGAAAATCTGTGTAAATTTTCATTTTTTACTATTAAATACAACAACGATGTTCAAACAATAACGATTACTAACGATCTAACACAAAAACCCAAATTAAAACAACTATAACAAAAGACAGGCTTTTTAAACTAAAGTAACAGACTAAATTAATTACCTTACGTTTTTAAATACGATGGAAAACTAGATACATTAAAATTTTTACTTAAAAAGTACTAAAACGGTGCAATAAACAATATTTTGGCGTTTTCTGTAAAAACGAGAAGACTTAACATTTAAGATATAAATACCATTCGATAGGTAATTAAAACGTGCATTTGCTGATAAATTAATAAATATAGCGTTCCATTTAAATAAATGAAGTTATAGCCGTTTAAAGTTCTCATTTGTTTAATTCCAATTTTTTTACACCCGGTATAAGATGTCAAATTTATTATACTTGGAAAATAAAATATGATCTATTGTTACATTTCAGTGTAAATTTGGTATGCATAACTTAATTACTTTTTAAGTATTTGAAACATGAAAATTAGGTTAAATTTTTACAAAATTCAAATTATTTCAAAAACCTTAAGGTTTAAGTAATAAAAACCTTATTAAAACACACACTTATTTTGATCGAAGGATCCAAAAATTCAATAAAATACAGGGTGTTTCATTAAAAAAAACACAACTTTGATACTTTTAGGGTTTTTGGGACACTCTGTATATTATGAAAGTAATTTTAAAAAGTAGCCCTAATAGACCCCCATATATCCCCAAAGTGAAACTTTTTGAAAGTCACGTATTTTGGCCACAATATTCCGTGCCGTATGGCGTGAATAACCCTGTATAATACAATTGGACACAATTAATTTCTGTAAATACCTGGTATTGATTTCGTAATCAATGATAGGAACGCAGAATTTTAGTTCAATATTGAATTGTAGGTTAACAGCTATAATAGTCAAGTCAGATAGTTTTATTTATATTAAAAGACAAATCAAATGAAAATTTCTTAAAATTCTTTCACATCATTCAGTAAAAATATCTTAAATCTAAATTAACATTCATTTACGTATGGTTTATTTGTTATACATAATGATAATGTATAAACTTTATAGGAAAATATGTGCAATATTTGTAATAATTATTATAGCTAACTTATAATTTATTTTAAAGTGGTTAATTTGCCAAATTACTATCGACCGGAGATCTTTCTGTCTAGTTTTTTCGGTCTAGTGGTGTCAGTTTGACTTTGCTGTAGATGGTGAAATGTTGGTATGTAGAATGGGGTCTTTAAATTATTTAGATCAAGTATTCAGGCAACATAAATTTGAAACCACTGATTGTTCGGTATATTAAATTTTCTAATTATTGAACTTTATGTCGAGTGAAATTTCTTGAATTTGATCTATAAGTCTTTTATGAATGCAATGAAAACTGCCAAAACTTGAAATTTCTTTAATGATAATTTGTTATAAAAAAATCCAATAATGGAATTTTCCAAATTTTTGATGAGTCTGAAAATTCGATTTTTTGCACTTTATAATTCTTGATTTTTCTAAAATCAAATAAAACTTCCCACAAGTAATGGTATTGAAATTAAATTTTCTAAATGATTTTAGGTAAAAAATCTTTTCGGTACTAAGTTATGTATTAAGTTTTTATATAAAATGCATGTTAATAACGTTAATTAATATAATTTCTATAAAACTATATTTTACATTAACAATAATTAATACATTTGCTTGAATACATTACCCTGTCTTTACTAATATTAAAATTATAAGTAGTTGCATTTCTTCCAGCACCGATAAATGGTTCAATTAATTTCAAGAAAATAAACTAACTGGAAGGGATTGATAACAACTATTTTCAATGAATACATTCAAAACATTTAAGGTCAATGCGAATTTATCCGTTTGCCTTCATATTTTTTATCGAAACGGATAAATGGTAAAATATACATAAACTTTCAATTTACGGTTTTTTCCAAAAATAAAAAAAAAACTCTGATCCATAATATTTAGACCATAAATAAAAAAATTTAATTCTTAGCTCCAAAACGTGCATAGAAATTACAAGAAAAACGTAAAACTATGGGTTTTGCTTATGGAGCAACTATTTCAGTTTGCGACGGTCATTCTAATCCGAAGATCACGACGATCTCAAAATACTCTCCGGATGTTCTTTCCTTTACTATTGCTTTATGAAGAAACGCACTCCTTCTTTCTGCCAATCCATCAAAATCACTTTCATCGATATCAGAAAAGTCTTCTCTTATATTATATGAAAATATGTATGAATAAAATAAATTATTCAATGCAATTTAGGAACATAATTTTAACAATGTTACTAGTAATGATTAATGATTTTACTGCATTTTTTAATGTAGTAGACAAAAATAGTCTTTAGTCATTTAATTATTAGTTCATTAATTTATCTATAACAAAGTAACGGACTTCCAAGAATTAATAAATTAATTTAACTTGTGTTACACCAAGGCGATGTAATAACAGATTATTTGAAATATTACCTCTCATTTTGGGAAACGCAGCTTGTTAGCTAAATAATTAATGTTACACATGAATTAACAATATAATTAACAGTAAAGCAAAATTACCGAGTGGAACGGTGCAATAAAACAGGCAAGAGGGTCGTGCCCAGTTACCTTAGAAGGCCGAATAAAAGGAAGTGGACTGAAATTTTAAACGAGATGACAGGTAAAGCTAGCAACCAACTCATCAGCATCAAATTGGAAAAGGGAGACAATATTACTTCCACAAGTGAAATACATAAATATATGATTTACGTTTAATTAATTTTTGTTAGATGAAAATTACTTTGTAGAGGTTGCGATAATAATATTTAAAATCATGTAACTCCTATAATTTACTAGCAATAGGCAAAAAATTAAAATGTCTAAATTATTTAATTTTTTCTCGCAAGTTAAGAACATTTTTAAATAAAACTTGTTCAGTTTTCATTCCCTTTAACTTTTGTTTGAATTTTTTTGCAAATTTAGAAAAATATCAAAAAAAAAACAAAAAACCCTCGAGTAAACATCCACATTCGGTTTATGAATGTTCACAAAGGTTTTTAGTTTCAGTTTTTAACGTGTTTGAAATTAACGACGAAACCTTAATAAAATCAAAGGGACACTTACCAATGTAACTTCTCTGTTCTTCCCGGTCTGGCCAGACTGATGTGGACTGTATATATGGGTTGCAAAGCAAGCAGTTGTTCTTCGTTTAACATATAACTTTAAGATGCCGCGACAATTTACTCTATCTGAGGACGTCTCGCGCAAAAGTCCTTTAAAAAAGTATCCCAAAGAAAAATTAGTAAGGTGTGCCAATACTCCAATACAAATCAGTACAGCGACCACGACGAGCTACAAAGCGACGAAAGCAAGCTAAGAATGCTTCCGATGCCAACGAAGAGACCAATTCCAGATGGATAGCCTTCGTGGCAAAACATCTAAACACACATATGTACGCATTTGAGGACTTTGATCCATGATACTTACCCAAAGTGATTGTCACCGGGCCGCAAAGTCAACTCCAGTACGCATAAATGACTTGACTTGCGAGATACGAGAAATAGGGAACCTACCCATAAATGTTGTTTGAAACCTAGGTTTTACGCGAAAACAGCGTATACATTTAAATATAACACGTTTTATCTCACGTCGACACGATAAAATGATGTGCTAACAAGTAATGCAATGCCTGACAACCAGGATGAAAATTGTCTTTATGATATTGTTCAATGATAAGGGTTGTCGGCCGATGCTTACTTGGTAGGAGTATTGGATGTTTTGCATCATAATGGAAAGAAGTACGGTGTAGTCTACCGCCCACCCTCACGATTCCCTTGTCATCTAGAAAGGGAGCTAACAAACGAAAGGGTTTACTACATATTTTTCCTTGGTTAAGTTTCAAAATTTCCTCAGAGAAAACTGTAGCTTGTACATGTTTAACTAAGTACCCAAGTGCAATGTGAAGCTCATCAAGTGAAAATGAATGATGCAGCGAAGTTTTACCTTTAAAATTTCTAATAAAGCGTAATATCTAAGCAGTTATCCCTTGTATTTTGCGAAGCGACGAAAAGTTATTTAACAAATTATCATATATACTTGTAGGAGTGGTTGCTAACAGAGTCATAGGTTTTTCTTCTGTTAATACATCTGTGGTGTCACAGGCTGATACACGATTTGACCATAAATCTGCTGATTGTGATAGCCAATAAGACCCCGCCCACCATAATACCTTGGTCAATAACTCAGGAGTCAATCCTCGAGATGCACAATCAGCTGTGTTATCAAGAGTGGGTACATGACGCCACGCACTTGCCGGATATATGACACTCTGTTACTAACAAAGGTCTTCCACCTGTGCGGCAAACCTCTTATCCATGACAACGTCACTAATGAATCCGACCATGCAACTATTTGATCAAATTTTACGATATCCTTGAAAGTTTCCAAAACTGATTCTATGAGGTCTGCCAAGAGAACTGCAGCACACAATTCAAGCCGAAGGATTGAAACTTTCTTTAAAGGAGCTACCTTTGATTTAGAACAAACAAGGAATTTGTCTATTTTATCTATAGACGAAACACGAAAATAAATTACAGCTGCGTAGCCTGCTTCTGAAGCGTCATAGAAGCCATGTAACTGATAATTTGATGTATTATCCAAGGCGAGACGACGAGGAATTTGTAAAGAAGCGATAGACGACAATTGGAATTTAAAGCTTAACCACTTTTGTACGACATAAGATGGAGGAACTACATCCCAATCTAGATGAAGTGTCCATAAATGTTGAATCAGCCTTTTAGCAAAAAATGACAATGGCGAGATTAGTCCTAGAGGATCAAAGATGCGAGCAACATTCGACAAAATAGTTCGTTTAGTGCAAGGTTTATCAACTAATTTTACTTTAAAGAAGAAACAGATTGAATCTGGTTGCCAATGATGTCCCCAAATTTTGGCACTAGGATTTTCATTATCATCCAGTGACAACGACGACGCATCTGACTTGTCTGTCACATCAGTAAGTAAAGCATGAATATGGCTTGCCCATTTACGTAATTCAAAACCAACAGGATTTATTACGTGACTATAGTTTCAACCTTTAAAAGGCCATTATCAAACGTTCAGTGTGCCTTTTAAAGGTTGAAACTATAGTCACGTAAAAAAACCTGTGTGTGATATCAACGAAGTGTATTTTCATTTAAAGTTCCTGATTCAAGATGTATCACAAAGTGATGGCTTCAAGCATTAAACATATTATTCAAAACCTCTTGATTTCAACAAATTAGTGACCTCTGTAACAAGAAGTTTAGCCTCTTGCAACGACGAGCATCCCGTAACAAGATCGTCCACATATGTTGATTGTTTTATTCGGGCTAATTCCAAAATGGTTCGTACGAAATTCCGTATGTAACTGTATTTAATTGATAAGTCTCTAAATCATCCAAGGGAGAAAATCGCCAAATGATTCTTTGAAATTTGCGATGATCTTCACGAACCAATATTTGCCTGTACATCTGTTTGATGTTAGCAGTGAATACAACAGGATAATATCGAAATTTCAATGTCGTTGAACTGTCCGGCTTCATTACATAATGATGTGGAACTCTCTGAAGTTGAAGTTGGTGAGACAGTAAGTTTTTCCATATGACCTGTTTCTAAATAATCTTTCATGAAATCAAAATAAAGCGAACGAAGTTCGTAATTCTGAGACAATCGACGTTCTAGAGAAGCAAATCTTTTTACAGCGATTTCATATGACTCAGCAAATGAAAACTGAGCATTAGGCTTGAACAATAAGGGCACGACAAACCGACCAGGATGGTCAAGAAAATATTCCCGTTTGAAGATTGGTTCCGCTTGATGATCATCAGGCGACAGCGAGACCTTCATAGGAACCTGTTCTAGCTCCCAAAACCTCCTCATGTCAAAGTCAAGCACAGTGCATAATGAACTAACCCGAGTATGGCTCGAGACGGATCCGGGAATCTTCACATTACCCATCAAAATCCAACCAAAAAGTTTATTTACAGCTACTGGAGCCGTAATTTGCCATCCAACAAAACAGAGGAAAGCACATCGGCTCCTAAAAGCAAATCGACAGTGCTGGGAGTTCCATAATTAGGATCAGCTAATTTTAAATTAGTTAAATGCTTCCAACAACTATTTTGAGGAATGACCGACGAGGGCATATTAGCACAGATATTTGAAAGAATTATGCAATCCAAAGTAAAATTAAGTTCAGAATTTACAGGCTTTATAGTACAAGATGTAACACCTCGAGGGAAGAATGAAGACATAGAATTGATTCCTTGAATAGGAATATCCAAATAAGCCCTTTGTAGCTTCAATTTTTGTATGCAACGTTCAGTGATGAAATTTGCCTGACTACCGGTATCAAGTAATGCCCGTAAAGTGTGAAAATTACCTAATGAATCACGAACGTCTATGAGCGCAGTGGATAACAATACAGTAGTTCGATGAGTGAAAATAGAATTGGCTATTAAGTTAACCGAAGTGGAATCAATTTTTTGAATCAACAAGTCGAGCCACAAAAATTCCAACTTTTTCTTTTCTGTAAGCTTAAGTGCATTAAAAGCCTTATAGTTTTCTTGAAAGGTGTCAATTACTTGTCTAAGAGAGCTTGTTGCTTTAGTAGAGGGCTTGATTAAATTCATAGAGTTTAAATATTGATGAGAAAGAACTCGAGTATGCATGTATCTGTCCTTAAGTAAATCAATTGCAATTAAATAATTATCTGATGTCAATGTGAGATCTTTAATCAACATTGCCGCTGGGCCCTTCAAATAAGCTTGTAAATGATAAAATTTTTTAGCACTCGACAAATCGCATCTATTATGAACAACGCTACTATATAATTAGAAAAATGAAGGAAATTCCTTTAAATCACCGGAAAATGGTGGAATATGAATAGGCGGTAAATTTATTTTAGAGCTTGAAACTTGATTATTTGACATGTTCATTGTATCACCGAAAATTAAATGAATTTCTTACTTAAGATTCAATTTACGACAAAATGACTAATTTTAGATTCCCGAAAATTAAATAAATACCCAAATTGTATCAAATAAAATAAAATAAATAAATGAACATAACGATAAAACCTTAAGTTTGAAGTTTCATCTCAATAGGAGCATTAAATTGTAGAATTTTTTCTTCATCAATAAAAATATACAATTCTTATATTTCATGTATTTCAATAGGAACTTTTATTATTTTTTTATACGTCTACCCCAACTAGAAGTCAATATACATCAATTTGAAATAATTCAGCAGTAGCGAGTGACAGCACGTAACTCTGTAGTTTCCAGTGCACAAAGGAAGCTAATGAAAAAAATAGAAGATTGGATGGACGGGTAGAGATTTTAATTACAAGGCAGACAGTAACAAATTAGAGAGGGATGCCCTCAATAGTCCACTGGCCGTTTGATAAAGTCTACGTTTCCGTTTTCACTCAATACGCGGCTAATTGATATTGGGCAAACAAACACGTTGACAAACATTGTGTGTAAATGTAGAATCGATCATTCACTTATTTTATTTTCGTATCGGAAGTAATCAACCGGTTATAATATTACAAACGTAAACGGATGTACTTTACCTGGATAAACTAAATACTGCAAATTGTTCGATGCTGCGGTAGAATTGTAAGCTGTTGGATTTGAACGATAAACACCGAAACAGTTTCTGAAGTATTATCTCGAGACTATTCTACAACACGGTTCCGATAAGGGATTGTATTCGAATGTATCAGTTTCGCACGATTAGTAGTTTAGTAATTCATAGTAAGCATGATGTGAAAACGGAAACTACCGCTTGGGATAATCTTAAAGAAAATAGATGGCTTTAGAGAAAATCGCAAGTAAAACAGTGTTTATATGTATATGTAGGTAAATAGGAAATTCTGACAATAATATTCGTTGTTTAGGACTTATAGAAATTGAGATTAACTTCATTAATAATTTTAATACGTCATAAATGCATTCATTAATCCTAACTCGATTCCTAATTACAAAATTATTAATCTCGAAACTTCTAATAAAGTTCTGTCTGAACAGTTCAAAGCATTTAGAAAAGAAATTAAAAATAGAATTGTATCACGTGTTTATTTCTATGGCGTTGTAACTCTTCACTGACTGAGGATTGGTTTTGATTTGGGTAACTGGAAATTATGATTACGTGTTAATACACTATAACATACATATTTACCGTACAAATGGGTCATTAATATATTTAACAGATTACAGTTTTAATCTGACTGATGAAATAGTAAGATTAGTTCCATGATGCAAACATTCCGGTAGTAATAGGTTTGTTTGGATTAATGCACTTGTTGTGTTTCATGTTTTTATTTACAGTTTCCTGGCATATGTTTCGAATTTCACAATTCATTTTCAAAGGAGTATAAGTTGTAACTAAATAAGCGGTGTGTTTTACAGGTAATATATAGCGAGATACAATTGTAATCCTACATAATGAGATGCCCCCCATTGATATTTCTTGGTTATTATTGACTATGGGTTTGCTGTCTTTAATTGCCCTTTTTATCTCCATGCCCTCTAATAGGTTTAATTTTAATCCTTTATCCTGGAAGTGTAGCGGTTTAATCTCCCCTAATTGATGGTTAGTTTTGATACAATGTTCTGCAATTCCAGTGTGACCTATATTATTTATTATGGAATTTTTGTGTTCCTTTAATCTGGAGTTGAAATTTCTGCCTGTTTGTCCAACATATATGGAATCGCAATCTTGGCAGCTTAGTTGATAAAATCCACATTTAGACAGGGGATCTCGTGTTTGCAACTTGTTGTTCACTATTAAATGTCCTACGTTAGTTTTATTAACTTGAATGGCCGATATATGATGTTTTTTGTGTTTTTTGGTTATTTTATCGCTTGTTCTTCCCGTATAATTAATGGCACAATGATGTGTTTGTTCTGTAGAGGTGTCTTGTCCTTAATATAAAGTTTTGGCGATTAAAGATCTGGATTTCTTCTTTAGAATTTTATTGACTAGATTATCTGTATAGCCGTTGTTTTTTGTGATTATTTTAATTGTTTTGAGTTCTTTTTCGTAACCATCTTTGTTTAGTGGAATGGTGATTAGTCGGTGTATATATGAATGTAATGCCGCATGCTTTATCTGAGTGGATTGATGAGAATTATTTGGAATTATTGTGTCTGTGGTAGTAGGTTTCCTATATATTGGGTTGTCCGGAAAGTTCGTGCCGATTTTTAAGGAAATTGAAACGCAGCTCATTTAAATTTTGGTATAGATTTATTAAATTATATATGTACCATTATGTTCCACAACCTTTCTCCATCTTTCATGCAACTTGAGAATTCCGTCCTTACAAAACCTCTTAGGTTTTTCGGCAAAAAAATGTCTAAAGAAGTTAATTAACCTAAACCAAAGAGTTGAAATTTTTCCCATTAAGGGAATTTTCTAATGATTGGAAAGGGTAGAAATCCGAAGGCGCGAGGTCAAGAGAATATAGTGGATAGATTAAAACATCCCAAACAAACTCCAACAATTTTTGTTTAGTTGTCAAAGACACATGAGGCCGGGCATTGCTCTGGACGAAAAACGACGCTCTTTTGATTCGCTGTTTCTGGACGTTTTTGTTTGATAACTGTCTTCAATTTCTCTAAATGAGAGCAATACTTTTCCGAATTTATTGTTTCATTATTTGGTAAAAGCTTATAATAAAGGATTTCTTTCCAATCCCACCAGACACAAAGCATTGCCTTCTTCGAATGAAGACTGGCTTTTGGGGTGATTGAGGGTGTTTCATCGCACTTTCCCTAAGACCTTTTACGCTAAATGTTTTTATAAATTATCAATTTTTTATCTCCCAGCACTAATTGCTTCAGAAATGGTGTCTCCTCGTTGCGTTTGTTAGGCATGTCTCAAATGGAGATGCGATCCAACAGATTTTTCTCCGTTAAATCATACGGAACCCATACATCAAGACGGTTTACGTAGCCACGCTTCACAATATGGTCGTGGATGGTTGATTTTGATTTATTTAAAATTCCATTCTATTTGATTAATGTTGAGTGTGGGTTATTCTCGATTCTTGCTTCAATCATATCGTCCTCTGTGGTGTAAGGCCTATTCGCGCGTTCTTGATCTTCAAGGTCAAAGCTTCCAGCTTTGAACCAAGAGAACCACTTCCACACCGTTCTTTCGGCTACAGCACTTTCATCATAAACAGCGCATATCTTATTTGCCGCTTCTGTGGCATTTTTGTTCTTTCAGAAAAAGAAAAGCATTAAATGCTACCAAATTCTAAGACGTATAAAACTGATAAAAATTAACGAATCTTACCAATTTTTTTCCCAAATATGACCTGAAGTTATCTCTTTTAGAATATGTACATATGTCATTTGTTTTCAATAAGTGTGCTATATTCAGGTCTGCTCTCATGCTACCTACTTAAAATCGGCACGAACTTTCTGGACAACCTATTATTTTATATGAAAGTTTATTTAATTTACGACTGGTAGTGATGTCTAAAAAATTAAGTGAGTCGTCTTCTTCTACATCCATCGTGAATTGGATGTTGGTGTTGATATCATTGAGGGTGTTTAGAAATTGATCCAACTGTCTTTTTGTGCCTGTCCATATACAAAATATGTCGTCAACATACCTGCACCAGAAATGTACGTTTGATAGATTATTATTAATAGTGGCAAATAGTTTTTCTTCGAAATGTGCCATATACAATTCTGCGAGTAGTGGTGACAATGGTGAACCCATGGCGAGACCATCCTTCTGGAGGAAATATTTGTTGTCGAATGTGAAATAATTTTGATTCAGGCAGGTGTATAGCAGAGATAATATTTCCTCGTGATTTTTTGTATTAGATTCTCTTAACTTTTGTTCTAAGATAGTTTTTACTTCTTCTACTGGTATTGAAGGAAAGAGGTTTTTAACATCGAATGACACCAAGATGCTTCGTTGTGGTATAACCAGGTCCTGGGTTTTATTCACGAATTCTGTTGAATTTTTTACTGAGAATTTTGATGTCCATTGGAATAAATTTGGTATGAGTTTAGTTAGGTAGGTGCATAGTTTCTTTGTGGGTGCGTTGTTATAAGCGGCTACTGGACGAATAGGGTTGTTGGGTTTATGTAATTTTGGTAAGCTATATAATATGGGAGCTGCCGGATTCATGACCTTATATCGGAATACTTGTTTAGGATCGATTATGGCATGATGAGTTCTTCAATGTTTGTATGACTTCTTTTTGATACTTATTGGTCGGGTCCGTTCTCAATTTGGTGAAGATGGTATTATTTAGGAAATCTTGTACTTTGGAGACATATTCATCTTTGTTCATTATTGTTATAGTATTACCCTTATCCGCTTTTGAAATAATTAAATCGTTGGATTTACATTTTGTTTTAATGGTTTTGATGGTTTTCCATTCGTTCGGTTTTCGCTTTCGTTTTTGTTGAAGGGAACGGTAATATTCTTCTTTGATGAGACTCCAGAAATTGTTCCTTTCCATCTGAGATTCTATTTTAGCGCGGTGTAGTGCGATCTCTGAGTCGATTGCCAGGGATTCGTATTCTTGTTTCTGATTTTTTGGGTATAGGGAAAATTTCAAGCCTTTCTCCATTAATGTACACTCTTCTTTCGTAAATTCAATATCGGACAGATTTTTTATCCTCGGAAAAAAGTTTGGTGATGTGTTGATGATTGGTGCTGCTTCTTGGGCTTGTTTGGTTTGAATTAGTTTATTAAGTTTCTTCTTTTGTGTTGTGTAATGTTCATGAATAACCTTGTCAACTATTTCATTTGTTTGAAAAGAGAAGTAGTCAAAGGTGATATTGTCGCAGCGTTTTAGTAGTTCTGTGTGGATAACCTTTAGGTGTTGTCCTAAATTGAATCTCCTACCATACCATTTGCGGTTTTCCAGTTGGAGCCAATATAGTGTTGCCTTCTTAACTGAATTTCTTGCTTCTACTGATTTATTCGCAGTGGTCAATTTCATGTATTTCAGAGTTAGTTTGTTCTTGATGCACTCTATGTTGAAAAATAAATGATTATTACACCGTTTTTTCTTAATTAGTGTCTTCTTATACATTATAGCTAACTTCGCGTCACTAACGTTCTTTACAAATTTAATACTTTCCAAGCTACATTCTTGATGGAACAAAAATGTAATAGGTTTGTTTAGATTAATGCACTTGTTGTGTTCCATGTTTTTATTTAGAGTTTCCTGACATATGTTTCGAATTTCACAATTCATTTTCAAAGGAGTGTAAGTTGTAACTAAATAAGCAAAGAACAAACACATCATTGTGCCATTAATTATACGGGAAGAACAAGCGATAAAATAACCAAAAAACTCAAAAAACATCATATATCGGCCATTCAAGTTAATAAAACCAACGTAGGACGTTTAATAGTGAACAACAAGTTGCAAACACGAGATCCCCTGTCTAAATGTGGAATTTATCAACTAAGCTGCCAAGATTGCGATTCCATATATGTTGGACAAACAGGCAGAAATTTCAACTCCAGATTAAAGGAACACAAAAATTCCATAATAAACAATATAGGTCACACTGGAATTGCAGAACATTGTATCAAAACTAACCATCAAACCTATTAGAGGGCATGGAGATAAAAAGGGCAATTAAAGACGGCAAACCCATAGTCAATAATAACCAAGAAATATCAATGGGGGGGCATCTCATTATGTAGGATTACAATTGTATCTCGCTATATATTACCTGTAAAACACACCGCTTATTTAGTTACAACTTATACTCCTTTGAAAATGAATTGTGAAATTCGAAACATATGTCAGGAAACTGTAAATAAAAACATGGAATACAACAAGTGCAATAATCCAAACAAACCTATTAAATTTTTGTTCCATCAAGAATGTAGCTTGGAAAGTATTAAATTTATTCCGGTAGTAACATCATTGATTGGTTTTCTCGGGGTTAATCGGTGGTGATAGATACTTCCAGGAAATTACCATCTACTCTGGTCGAATTTCATACGTGCTTTTAATATTCCCTGGATAATTTGAACCAGAAAAGTTTCATTGTTTGAACAGCTCCCCGCAGATACATTGCTGCCCATGTCAAATAATTTTAAATCTTATAGAGACATGTAAATTTGAAGGAAGAGGTCATAAATCTGGACAATGACTTTTAGGAAATGCCATAAATCTTATTGAAACGGCTCGTAACATGCTGCCCCCTTGAAATATCCTGAATTTCAATAAAAATTTATAGAAACGAAAGAAATCATTGAAGTTTAAGATTCTAAATGTACATTCGTAGGTAAGATATACAGTTTTGCCACAGAATGTTTCCGCACACGGAATGATGTTTTCACACACACTCACCCCGTCTAATATTGTCTTCACCTGGCTGAGGGTTCACCACTCGGCCTAGACGCCTTTAACAACTCTAATGATTCCAAACATTCTGGAAATGCTTCTTTCGGGTGTATCTTGTCTGAAAATGTTGAGATAGCTTTTGTATTGGAATCGCGATAATGTGTTGGTTTGGATGTGTAATAGACTTTGATTAGGCAGCGTGGTGATTGGTTGTCCAATTAGAAAGTGAGTCGGTTTTCGAAAAAAAGGATATAAGGTACTGAAACTATAAACAGCTTCAATTAGTGTTAAGATTGTATACAATTCTTTAAAGTTTAATTTCGTATTACCTATGACTTTATGTAAGTGTATTTAAATCGATTTGTCACACGCTTCCCACAATCCACCAAGATGAGGTAATCGCGGGAGAAGTTCCAAAACAAGTTATTCAAGTTCACTGTTTACTTGTTGCATTGACATTGTTTAATGGGCACAAACAAAATGTGTGCCGTTATCACTATACCTGTTGGCCATTAATGGCGTATATAATCTTGGCCTTATCTTAAAACCCGCAGTGTTGATGGACTCGGCACTGTGGAGAGTATAAAAAAGCTTAGGAATGGCACTTTAATGATATCAACACAAAATTAAAGGCAAAGCAATTTGTTTCTTAGGACATCAAAAATCTATATGTTCAGTGTTAAAGTTGAACCCTATAAAGCATTAAATGTTTCAAAAAGAGTCAAAGCAATATGACTTAACACATTGCAGTGATTGTCTTGTTTCCTTTTCTGTAAAGAAAAAAAGTTTCTCAAAAGTTGTTGCTGCAGTAAAAACAAATACCATATCAATCCAATGCGATTTAGATAAGGTTATACCAGTGTCAACCGCTACAATACCAAAAAAACGCTATCGCTAATCGTCCAAATCTAAAATACCCATAACATCTCATACTACTACTAGAGTCTACTCATTTAACAGACATGATTTCACCGAGTGTGAACGTGTCAGCGGCGGGGTTGCCATTTTTGTAAAAAGCAATATTTAGATTGTTAACCAATCACCCAATTACCCTGTGTGCATCTCTTAGAGCAGTTGTCACGCCTATTCTTGGTAATGGGTGATTTTAATGACTACAACCCACTCTGAGGTTCGTTGCAGATAGACTCTAGAGGTAGAATGCTAGAACTACTCTTTAGAAACGACATTGTATTACTGAAGACAGGCCAACACACTCATTTCTCTGCTACAAATGGAACTTTGTCGTGCATAGATCTCTCCTTCGCTTCTCTTGTTCTTACACCCAGTCTTACTTGGAAAGTCACACCAGATCTCTCATGTAGTGTTCATTTCCCAATTCTGTGAAATATTTTGCAAGAGTCACACGAACATATAAAACCAAAGCGATGGAAACTCTCGCTAATTGGGAGTTATTCCATCAAACTCTACAAATGGAAAATATCGACATGACGTGCGCAAATTCTGCAGTCAATGCAATCAGCAGCCGCATAAACGTTGCTGTTAATATTGCAGTCCCTAAAACATCCAGTTCTATACCTCGTACTCTTGTTCCGTGGTGGAATCTTGAATGTAGGAAGGCAATAAGAGAGAAAAGAGACACTCCGACATTTCAAACCAAACATGACTGCTCAGAATTTGAATCGTTTTAAACAAAAACACCCATTTGCAAGGCGAGTCATAAATGAGAGTAAGAAGCAGTCATATACCGGGTGACCCATTTTAATAAATCCACTGGAATATCTCGACACATATGCGTCCTACAAAAAAATGTTCCAAATAAAAGTTTTATGGTTTCAAATTTTGATACCTATTTTAAAAGCCGGTAAAGATCCCGAAGAACCACAAGTTATCGACCTATAGCGCTTACTAGTTGCCTCTGTAAGCTGCCGGTGGGTAACCGCAGACTGTTGTGGTTTTTGGAATCTCAGAATCTCATAGTAACGCACAGTGTGGTTTCCGGAGAGAACGTTCGACAATTGACCATCTCATATTTTTAGAGTCCGCGATTCAAAACACCTTCATTACGAAACAACATGTCGTGGCGTTTTTTTCGACATTGAAAAGGCATACGATACTACATGGCGTTTCGGGATTCTCCAGAAACTTTTTAATTGGAGTAGAGGACATATGCGTCACTTTATTGAAAATTTCCTAGCTGTTCGTCGCTTCCAAGTTCGAGTAGGTTCGAACTTGTCAGATGTACACATTCAGCAGAATGGTGTTCCTCAAGGCTCCGTCTTGGGCGTCACTTTATTTAGTATAGCTACCAATGGTATTGTTGAAAATATTAAAAGCCCTGTATTCTCGCTCTTATATGTTGATGATTTTGCAATATATTGCTCTTCAAAGTCTCTATCGACAGTTGAATATAATTATCCATAAATAAAATTAATAATCAGGCATCTAATAATGGATTTATGATCTCAACGATAAAAACACCGTGTGTACATTTTCACCGCCTTCGTGGAATTGTTAGATCTCCAGAATTAGCACTCAATAATAGGTAGCTTACCGTTGGCGATGAAGTTAAATTCCTCGGTTTAATTTTTGACGCCAAATTAAATTGGAAACGATATGTTAGTACATTCAGAGGAAGTTGTATGCGTACTATAAATACCCTGAAAATCCTTTCTGGTGCGTCTTGGGGTGCATATTTGTACCGTTCTTTAATTCGGTCGAAAATCGACTACGGCTGTATTGTGTACGGCTCCGCACGTGATAGTTTTATTAAGCTTCTTAATACTGTTCATAATTATGGTCTTCGCTTAGAAACTGGAGCATTTAGGACAAGCCCTGTGGTTAGTTTATATGCTGAAACGGGCGAACCAACACTACAACTTCGACGTCTGAAATTAATGTTGTCATACGCATGCAAGATGCGTAGAAACCCTAATCATCCATCCTATAATTGTGTATTCTTGCCCAAATATTCTACTCTCTATAGTACCCGCCGGGGGACTGGACAGGACACTTAGAAATACTGCAGCAAATCGACCCGGCCCTTCTGTCTAAACCGACGGACATTATGTCCAGGAAGCTCGAATTCGAATTACCGTTTAAGGTGTCGATCGAGGATCCCAAAACGGCTTTGATGAGAGTTAAGGAGTTTGGACGAGGGATATCAGCCTGGTACACGGATGGTGCCAAGAATACCAGAGGTACTGGAATAGGCATTTATGGGCCTAACCAAAACCCCAGGAGCTTCATGGCTCTGGGCACGACGCCCACGATTTTGCAAGCGGAAACGATTGCGATTGATATGTGCGCCAGAGAATGCTTGGATAGGCACCTAAATGGCGCGCATATATACATCTGCTCAGACAGCCAAGCCACATTAAAGGCCGTTTGAGCCTATAGTCACAGCTCACGGACTGTCTGGGAATGTCGAAGATCCCTCTCGCAACTGGCGAAGAACAACTTGTTGACCCTCATGTGGGTCCCAGGGCACGGGGATATTAAAGGCAACGAAGTGGCCGATGAACTCGCAAAAAGAGGTGCAAATGCCACTCCTATAGGACCAAAGCCGTTTTGTGGACTCCCCATGGCTCATAGAAGAGAGGTGGTGCAAAAATGGGAAGAGGACAGAAGACGTAAGTATTGGAACAATGTACCAGGTCTACGTCAATCAAAACGACTCCTGAAACTCGATCACAGCCACAAGGTGCTTGAACTCACAAGGAACGAGCTAAGAACTTTCACCGGACTCATGACAGGGCATTGTGCCCTCCGATACCATTTGCGGAAAATGGGAAAAGAGGAAAGTGGAAACTGCAGATTGTGTGATTCGGTAGATGAAACTACCGAGCACATACTATGCACTTGTGTCGCGATTGCTCACAAGCGTCTTTCACACTTCGGCAGGGACCGATTATCCCCCGAAGAAGTGTGCATTATCACCCCCAAGATAGTTACCAGGTTCATGGTGGACGTGGGGCTGCTTGGGAAGTGATTGGTTAAGGGTAGAACAATAGATCTGTTACGTCGCAGTTCACGAGAGACTAACACACCTCACTAAGACCCTACTTAACCTATAACCTATATATAACCCGCCCATACTCAACACGCCCATATGGTATAAGTCTGAAAGACCTAGTGACTGACTACAACTGCGATATACCAATTATAACAAAACAACAGTTAGCATTTGCTCCTTGGAAAGTACCCTGTCCAGAAGTCGATTTGTCATTATCCTTTTATAAGAAGACAATTACAAATCCTTTATTTTACCACCAACGTTTCTGCGAGTATGTTGACAGATTGGGAACATTGCGTAATTTCTTTACTGATAGGTCCAAATCCGAAGACTCGTGTGGTTGTTCTTCCACCTTTGGCAATACCTTTCATAAATATAAATTGCCAGACATCTGCAGAATATTTACAAGAAAATTATGTGCAAGTCCTGCACTATTCGGTAAGCTTCAGGCATGAAAGAATTATCATATTTACAGACACTTTGAGCTTATTGAAGTCTTTGGATCATTACATGTCGAGAAACCCACTTGTATCCGATATTCACGAATTACTGACGACACTCAAGATGCAGGATAATATTGTGAGCTTCTTTTGGGTGCCAATCCATGTGAGGATTGTAGGTAATGAACAGGCAGATGAAGCAGCTAATGATGCTTGCACTAGTGGCTGTTTTATGAATACATTTACATGTAATGATTTAAAGCAGTCTTTGATAAAGCTGATCGACAATAGTTGGCAATTGGGGTGGTTTTCTTTGATTTCAAATAAGCTTCGCGATGTGAAGGATACAGTTAAGCCTTGGACAACATCCAGTCGGACAAACCGTTGGGAAGAAGTTGTGCTTGCAAGATTGCTCATTGGCCATTGCCGAATTTCGCATGAGCACTTATTGAATTAATCAGATGTTCCAATGTTCGATACTTGTGATGTTCAAATTTCTGTAAAGCATGTATTACTAGACTGTATTCAATTAAGCGATTCTAGGATACAATTAAATACTCTAAAGGAGATTCTGAGTAATGACATCGTTTATATAAATCGTTTATTTGAGTTTTTGTACAGGTATGCTTATTTTAACGATCTGTGATATTAGTGTTATTTGTAGAAGTGCAATATTACTACAAACCCAATTTACACGTTTGTAGCTGTATTGTCTTTCAAATTATTTGTTTCTTATCAAATTACTGAACTGATCTGTGATATTAGTATAAGATACCATTTTATACATAACATCGGCGTTTCACTTACTCGCGGTAAGTAATAATAATAATAATGAGCATAGGTTTATTTTTAGTGGAGTTGAGAGCTAATAGAAACCGGCAGCAGGAACAGCGTGTTTAATACACAGAAAGTACGAGCAGGAAATGAATGGGAAGCAATAAACGAAAGAATGCTTGTTATAGATTAAAGAATAAAAAGGAGAATAAAACCAGAACAATATAGGGGTGTATGGGCTGAACGAAGGTGTCACTAAAGCAAACAAAGATACACGTTGGAAAGCACTAGCAGAAGAAACAGAGAAAGCGAAAGAGGAGATATACATAATGGGAGATTTCAATAGACGGGTAGGAAAAGGGGACGAGAAAAACAGAGTAGTTCTTGGAAGACATGGTGAGGAACACAGAAATAATAATGGAGACGGAATGATAGACTACTGTATAGACCAAGATCTAATAATAACTAATACGTTTTTTGATTACAAAGAAATTCATAAGTACACAAACGAACAATAAATCGGAGACGAAAGATCAATAATAGACAAACAAACAAAGCAAGTTCAAGAAGCAAATAGCATGGTGGACAATGGAAATAAAAGAGCAAATTAAAATTAAGAAAAAAATACAGAATCAAAATACAGAGCAGCTATGATGAATACAAGATAGAGAGAATTAAAGGAAAGAAAATGATAGTGGCCAAAAAACAAAGGACGTGGAAAGAATTTGGAAACAAGATATTCTACAAGACACTAAAAAACCTAAGAAATTACTGAATCGAGACTATGAGCAAAACCAAGAAGCAGATGACACAATAAGAAAAGATACAGAATACTCACAAAATGAAATAACAGAACAAGAAGTAAAAGATGTAATCAAAGGACTAAATATTGGAAAGGCACCAGGAATAGACAAAATAACAGATATAAATATTAAGAATAAAAAGAAAGAATAAGCAATGGAAATTGATCAACATAGTGTGGAAAGAAGAAAAAAATACCAAAGGAGCGGAAAGTTGGAATGATAGTGCCCATTTACAAAGCTGTAAACAAAACAGAATGTAACAATTACAGATGAGTCATACTAATTGGTACAACTACAAAACTATATGAGAAAATTATAGGAGAAAAATTAAGAAAAAGTGTAGAAAAGAAAATATCAGAAGCAGAGAACGGTTTCAGGCCAAGGGGAAGTGCACATGGGCATATATTTACACTGAAACAATTTAACTCTCTATTGTAATCAGTTGTATCCAATAGAGAGTTAAACATTATTTACCAAATAGCAATAAATAACGGATACAATAAAACAACAGTCAACAGAATTTTAAAAAGAAACTTAAAGAACATAGCACAGAAACTTCTGTATCAAGGGACTACAACTACCCAGGACTTTAAATATGCAGCCATACCTTTTGCAAAATATACCAGTAGAAAAATCTCCAAAGCTCTACACAAACACAATATCAAGGCTATAGAAGTGAACAGGGAAAATTTGGGCAGACAAATCATTAATAATTAATAGATAAATCAGGGGTATACCAAATTAACTGTGGACATTGCAGCGGAATCTACATTGGACAAACAGGGTGCAATTTTAAAACGAGATTCAAAGAACATCATAAGTCAATACAAAATCAAACACCGGGTACGGGATTAACAGATCATTGCATAGAAACGGGACACCAGGAGGTATTAAACCGATCCGCTTTTCGGAAAAAGGACATCGACTTAACCTGATGGAGGGATTAGAGATTTAAAAAGCCATTAAGGAAGGAAAGTACCTGCTCAATAATCAGAATGAGTTATTAACCAATGACAACATCTTAATCGCCGGCATCTAATCCGTCTTCAGTATATATTTAATGGGCCGCTTCACTTACAATTAGTATTCACTGTATCATCCTTTGATAATGGTTGTAATTAACCGAAACACGTATCAGGAAACTGAATATATTAATATAGAAAATAACAAGTGTTTTAATTCAAATGTTTCTATTATACCTTTCCATCAAGTGTGTAGCAGAGAAAGTGTGAACTTTATAAGATCACTAAATGTTGGATACAGAGACATAAAAGAGTAGAAATGCATTTGCAGAAGACATTGCGATAATAGCAAATAGGCAGGAAGAACAATTAATGAATTTCAAAATGACATTAAACGTCAAGATAAAGAGGCTCATTCAAATTGAGCAAAAAAATCCCTCAATTGCCCAAAATATTGCCTAAAAGGGCTAACATGTATCGTTGGTGAGGATACCATAATCCAGTAATAAGGGTCTGAGTGAAAGAACACTACGTAAACTTCGCCCGCAAGTTTCCTGCACTAAATTGTTAAGTAGTTTTTAAATTTATATTAATTGTTACAATAGTTTTTTCTAAGTGGACATGTAAAGTAAAATCAATAAATCAACTTCAGGAAGAACTATTATTATGGAATAAGATGATGAAAAAATATGGCATGAAAATGAATAAGAGCAAAGTTAAATTGATGGCAATAACAGGACAAGATTCGAAAATGAACATAAATAGAGAACAAAGAAATATTGCAAGTAAAACAATATAAATACTTAGGAGGGGTCATACAAGACTCAGGAGAGCAAGACGCAGATATAAACAACAGAATAAGCAATACAAATAATTGTATTACACACTGTATAAATACATAACAGGAAAAGAGAAATTAAGACAAGTACAAAAATAAAAGTATATACATATATACAGGGTTGCTTGCTGTTCACCTCCAAACAATATTCTTATCAACAAATTCTTGAATCAATCTTTTTAAGATTTCTCTACGTATTAGTTCACAGTTAACAATAATCCTTCGTCGTATATCCTGAAAGCGTGTTGGTTGTTTAACGTAAACACGTAATTTTAGATAACAGGCTACTCTATGAATCCTCTACGTTCAAGCCATCGATTTAGAAAATTCGCATCTAGAAAATCCCTAACCCGTCTATCATAGTGCGGAGGTGCTCCATCACGTTGAAACCAAACATTTTGTGGAAACTGCTCATTCTGTTGAAGTGCAGGAATAATTTGGTTATTAAGTAAATCTACACATTTGGGACCCTTCAAGTTTTCGTGTACTATGAAAAATGGGCCTATTTTCGACAATTCCCATCCAAAAATTTAACATCTGTAGATGTTAGGTATGTGCTTCATGAATCCAATGAGGATTCTCATTTGACAAATACCTTGAGTTATAGCGGTTAACTGTTTCAATTAAACAAAAAGTTGGCTCATCGGAAAACACTACATTAGATGTAAAATGTTCGCCGATGATGCCTATCAGTCGTCGATCAAAATAATCATGTGATAATTCTTTCTTTTCAATATCCTAAAGAACGTCGACTTTTACCATGGTTTAGTGCTAAAATTGTGGTAGAAATTAAGGTTATTCCTCTAAATCAATTTCAATGTTTTGTCTAATAGTTTTGTCTTTAATTTGTTTATCATATCTAAGACTTTAATGAGTGATTTAAGTCTTAGATATGATAAACAAATTAAAGAGTACCCCAAGTAGCGATATATATGCAATTACTGTGGAAATTATTAAGAGTGTTAAATTCATTTTAATTCCACATATTACAACTCTAATAAATAAAATTATCAAGTCTAGAATATTTCCACAATCCTTAAAAACTGCAAAAGTCGTACCAATATACAAGAAAGGGGTCGTAAACGATCCAAACAATTTTAGGCTCATATCACTACTATCTATTTTCAAATCAAAAATTGTATAAATACTATTAAAAGACCAAATGGTCGAATATCTTGAACGGAATAATTTATTAGATAATAATCAATATGGATTTACGCCTTGGTATTTATAACAAATACCATAATATATAGCTTTGAAAATAAAAATTCCTGTATTGGTACCTTTATCGATTTTAGTAAAGCCTTTGATTGTGTATCTCATGAAATGCTGTTTGCAAAATTAAAAATGTATGGGTTTTCCAGCATGAGCTTGGATTTGCTGTGGTCGTATATGATAAATAGGGAAAAAGGTGTTTACTTTAAACATAAGCAATCAGGAATCGGTAGGCTGAAATGGGGTGTTCCTCAAGGGTCAGTATTAGGACCTATACTATTTATTATATATAAATGATCTACCGCAACAAATTCAAGCAACAAAAACAATACTCTTCGCATACGATACAACCATATTAAATACAGAATCCAATTTAGATAAACAGAAAATCAAAACAAACAGACTTTAAGCGAAGTGTCAAAATGTGCTTAAATAACAAATTGCTATTAAACAAATCCAAAACCAACAAATTGATTTTCAGTCTTAAACCAAATGATATCGTCTGTGATACCACAACTCGCTTTCTTGGAGTTGAATTAGATCAGTCATTGAAATGGGACTGCCACGGTGAAATTCTGGCAAAAAAACTTACAAAAAATATCTTCTGTATTAGAGGAATGGCGAAAAAAAGTGGGGCATAAACAACAGCCAACCTCTTATTTTGCCTTGTTTGAGTCGGAAATTCGTTATGGTATAATTAATTATGGGACATTCCTTCTCAAGGCATCGCATTTTTGCGTTGCAGCGCCAGGTTGTTAGAATTATTACCGGTTTACCGTACCAAAGCGATTGCAAAAAAGCTTTCATAACTGAAAATATTTTAACCCTAGCAGTAATTTATATTCTCTGTTAAATCACACATCACTGAATATAATCTATATGATCATCACAATCACAATACAAGGACAAAAAACGATTTACTACAAATACAAATAAGATTACAAAAATCAAAAATGGGACAAATTTATTATGGTATAAAATTCTTTAATAAACTGTCAATGAATACTAGAATTTGGCAATTCGACCATTTAAAATTAAAATTAAAAAATACCTCATTGAAAAAGCTCCCTACAACTTTGATGATTTTATTGCAAACAATGATATAATTTAATGCAAAATCTTAATATTATAATGTTTTCTTGTCTTTTTTTCCTTAATGTAGATTGATAATTTTAAATGAACCTTCTTTTAATTTAAATCTAGTCAGCATGAGTTTATATACTCACTTTTTAATTATATTTATTATTATAATTTTTATTTTTTGTAATTTTAATTTTACCAATTAATAAATTTTAATAGTTTTGTTAGTTTTCACTTATTTTATTTATATTTATTTAAATTAAATTTTTACCATTGCCTTGTATAATCTATGATTTGTATGTCTTAATCTAGTCATTTTTAGTTCTAAATATTAATTATCTCCAATTTAAAGTTACTTTGATACCTGTTTATAATTTATATGGAATTTTGAATATATTGCCGTCTTCCGGGTACTTATGACAATATCGGAAATGTCTATCTAACATTTAAATCTTTTCCCAATAGAAGAATCCATTAAGATCAGCACTATGTTAAGCATTATATGTTTCTGCCGTTCTTAATACATGTTTGTGCGCCCTTAATTAATATATGCAATTATTTATTGTTTTCTGATTTTAGCTGATTTTTGAATCTTTTGTATTTATGACGTGTGTAATTTCTTTTTTAGCACAAATAAAGTTATTATTATTATTATATATTTCGCCACACTGTGGCTTCTTCAGGAGAAGAAATTATACAAATAAAATACAAATTATTTATTATATACTATGTTGTTATAAATGGATTTATTTCTAGATTTTCCAATATATTTAGTTTTTGTCCTTTTCTTTCTGTATGGAGGATCTTAAATTCGGAGTTCAATGTATGATTATGCTCTATATAGATATATATGTATAATCATATATAATATAACATATGTAGTGTTTACAATTAAAACCAATTTGAAAATATAACAGTTTTGTTATCTAAATAGTAAAAACTTAAAAATTTTAAAAGTATTATTAACAAAAAATCAGATGCATTTTGCTCCTTTGCACTTACCTGCCAAATTTCAAAAATATCTTCAGTTTTGTTTTAAAAATATTTACTTTATCCCAATCCTGTATACAGGCTAGTTTTAACATTTGGAAGTGATACATGGATATTTGTTAAAATACAGGAAAGGAAAATAAGAGCAGTAGAAATGAAGAGCGTACAGCGTCACACTAATGGATTAAATCAGGAACGAAAAAATAAGAGAAAAACAAAAAGCAACTAAAATGACAAAAGACCGAAAGACTTAAAAAGAAACAGGTTGCTTTTGTTTTATAAAAACTCACATTTTTGAGGAAAAATCTATTTTCGTATGTCATTTGTTTGTGAGTAATGACGTCATCAACTTTTTTCAAATAGCAACCCCGTATTTTTTAAATTAATTTTGAGTCCCTTTCATTCTCGAATTGACAGTATAAAAATGTTGCCACTTAAAATTATTTTTGAATATACGTTTTATTTCTTATTTATTGAATTTGTTCCATACTTTAGGCGCGCACTGTATATATATTTAATAATACATTAGCACCTTATAGCATGTCTATATTCTCTGGCTTATTGGATGTAGGATCGGCTAATGGCAAGTTTTTTGGAATATTTAATTCGTTTGAATCAAAGAGATTTTAAGGCAAATTAATGGTAATATAAATGACAAAAATAATAAGTTAAAACTAATTGAAATTTTTATTCAGTTTGTGTATTTTTTTGTAATTCTTCATAATTAAGTATTTTCAATCTATTGTACACATTTCAATAAATGAAAATTTACGTAAAATAAATGATTAGTATTATTATTAAATCATGTGGGCGTTTATGTCGTGGTACATATTCAACATCAAATATTTTTATTTTATTTCTGTAACCAAAAAAAACTAAATTGTAACCGTCTTTACTTCGTTCATAAAACAACTGTTGACTCTTTCTTGTATATTTTATTACTTCAACTAGTTTGACATCTAATACATTCGGAAATTTAAATTTATCGGTAATTGTTATAATTTCAGCCGAGAGGTTATAATTTTTATTAAATGAATTATTGCTACAAACTTATCTCAGTTGATGGAACAGATAAGGTTTGTGGCTTTGTGATCGGTATGATTCTCTGAAATAATATAATACTTAGTAAGACATGAATTTGTATGCATTCAATTAGGAGCTGCATACTTGTTTAAGTACATATTGCGTAATTAGTCTATTTTATTACCATTTATTACGCGGGTTCTACGAGTACATTTTTTAGAGACATAAATATATCTTTAATATTATTGTAGTGAATATCATAAACGACGCTAATAGAATTAAAGATGGACGTCATTTCATTAACAGGGGAGTGAAGGACAGTATTGGTTCTCGATGTAGTGTTATAAAATGTATTAATTTAACGGGTAACACAAGAAGGTACATTAAACGGCAGTTGATAAAAAACTAAAGCTATGCCTTCAATAAGATTCATCAACATAACGGAATAAGGTATTTTTAGGAGGTACTGTAATTTGCAGGAATTTAAAAATTATTAATATTAGTCTTAGAGTTGCAAGATTATTATTTTTATTAAACGTATAATTTAAAAGATCTCCTTATAATAATAAATAGAAAATTTATGAAGTTGATTATCACCATGTCATAGTTCATTATCAAATTTATGTAATTATTAGGAACGGTATTTTAAATTAATAAAATAGATTAAAATATAAATGCTATAGAAATGTCTCTACGAATAACATTAATATGACATATTGATTATAGAAGTATCCAATGACCTAATTCTAGATTCTTGCAAAATTAATGAATGTTTAAAAATCAATACGTGATGCGCTTTTTGGTACGCTATTGAAAGCTCCATTTGCCACCAGTCTTCTTTATCGAAACTATTTAGATGTCAATAAAAATGGACATTTACTCGCACTAGATACTAAGTTTTTTTTAAATTTCTACTCCTGCACTCTAAAACTAGTACTTAAATACTAATCATATGTATGTGCACTGTGTAGTGTGTTTTTAATAAAATAATATAATTAAAAAATATATATGAGTTACATTAGATTGGAATCGATATTAAATTAATTCTGGGTAAGGAAAATTGATATTCGTCCGAGGTTTCGTTGCATTGTATATAATGTAGTTAGGATGTATCGTATTCACTCATTACCTGCTAAAGTATCCGTGGTGTGGTGATTAGTAGTTTGATACATGCCATTAATTCAGAAACTACATACATATAGTGCGCAATTAGTCTATTTTATTACCACAAAAAAACCAAAGCCATGCCTTTAATAAATGCTAACAAATTTTCTAGTTACTAATACTAGTTCAATTATCAGAAATATAATAAAATCATACATATTATTAAAACAAACAAAAATTTGAATATTATCTTTTAAAATATTAAATAATCCATTAAAATAATAATAATTTCGTGACATATTTGAAAATGGACAACAGTACAAAATACGTTACTTTGAAATATGAATTAAAAAAATATTTGTTGATACAAATGAAGGATGGAACTTTCAAAAAAGTGTCAACGTTTGTTAGTAAAATGGTATGTGAAGTAGAAGAACTTTAAACGTGTCAAAAGGAGTTGTCTATTGTTTTGATTTGACTCACTGAAGCGTTGATGAAATTTTGAACGAGATGAAATCTCAGGGTTTAATTGAAGTAATAAGATTGACTTCAAGGAAGAATGGAACCGAATCAGCCAGTGGCTGTTTTATTCTAACATTTATTGCCTTACAACTCCCTAAAAAGATAAAAATAGCTTCAATGTACAACTTGGAGGTACGACCATTCATCCCTAATCCCCAATTGTCAAGCAATTTGGACATGTTTCCGAGAAATGTGGCAATAATTCTGTATGTCTACAATGCGGTAATCTTCCGCGTGAAGATAATTGTTAGACTCCTTTTAAATGCTCTAACTGGACCGCATTCCCTGCGATCACGTCAATGTCAGAAATTCCAAATCGAATATGCTATTCAAAAGAACAGGGTTGAAGATTGAATTTCTTATATTGAAGCCAAACGAAAGCATTGCTTAATGTGTCTATCCACATTTGCCGAACTGAAGTCTTATGCGAAAGTTGCTACAGTTCAAACGTCGAGTGCGATATAGATAAAGTGGTACCCAATGTACCAAAATCGGCCAAATGTACAGATGTAAAAGTCTTTAAAAAGAAAACTAGTCAAGTCCTCTCCAAATGAAATACCGGCACAATGTCGAAATTAAAAGATCTGATGAAGCTAAAAAATCAGGTAGCTGATATAAGCAACACCTAGTTTGACATCGAGAAAGCCTGTGATACTACGTGGCGGCATGGACTTTTGAAAACCCTGGGTAGTAGTAGAATTAGAGGACATTTGTGGCATTTTATTAAAAACTTCTTATCAATGCGTTCTTTTCGGGTTCAAGTTGGGTCGAGCCTCTCCGATATTTACTTACAGGTAAATGGCTTTTCTCAGGACTCTGTTCTTAGGGTTACTTTATTTAACGTTGTTATTAACGGCATTGTCGAAGCAATTAAACCTCCTTTAAAGGCACACTTATATGTTGATGATTTAACCATATATTGCTCATCAAGGACCCTACATGAAGCTGAGAAGCAACTTAAACTTAAGATTAATAAAATACACAGTTGGGCAATTAGTAATGGCTTTAAAATCAACACGGATAAATTAAAATGTGTATATTTTCGCTTTAGGGGTGTTTAAGTAAATCCGGAAATAACTGTTGATAATTCATCGATATAAGTGGACGAAATTTTTGAGACCTCCAAACTAACCTAGAAAACCCATCTTAACATGTTAAAGGCAAAGTGTATGCGTACAATGAATACCCTTAAAATTATAATTGCATTGTTTTTAGTTGAGCGAGAGAATCATACCTTTAAACAATAAATCCTGTACATAATACTGGCATTCGTTTGGCTACTGGAGCTTCTAGAAACAGTCCAGTTATTAGCTTGTATGCAGAATCTGGAAAACCCAATGTCCTAGATGACCTAGTCATATGATTGCGTTTTTTCTCCTCGGTATAATGTCATTTATATGAGCCAGTCAACATTCCACAAAACCGTTTGGGATTAGGTTGCAAGCACATTTGCTGCAAATTAAATTTAATTTACCAAATTTAACAACGTGTGTTACGAATAACCGTCCTTGAAAAATCCCACGCCTACAGGTAAATGTCTCGTTGTGAAAATTTTCTAAATCTTCGACACTTCCACACTGTTTCAACAGCAATTCCTCACTTTTGTATACGGCAAACTTATCAGGATGTGCTTTCCTTATTGGTGATGATCTTTATATATTCCAGCTTCCCGTACACTGCAACATTTTTCGGCAGAAGCCGTCGCTATTATTGAGGCTCAAATCCCAAATTTTAGAACATACACAAGATTTAATTTCGTTAACAATCACTTTGGCAAAGCAATCTAATAACCCATTTCAAAATAGGAGTTGATCAACATCAAGGAATCGTAGGCAACTAGGTAATGACCCGCTACACAAAATTTATCGTTACCATTATAATTTTAGCAAGGCACAAAAGTGCACTTCGCCGTGCCAGTAGGCAAACGACCAACAATGGGGCTAAAGACGGCCATTTCTTCAGGTCCATTATTTTCAGGTTAACAGTTTGGCAAAAGATCAACTCTTTGCCAACACTCATTGCCAATCAAAATTTTTGGTAATCACTGTTAATGGTAATTTAATACCAACGTTTCGTTCTTCAAAATTAACAGTTTATATCGGTTTGTACTTAACATTTACGTAGAATTTCGTGCTTGCCCACGTAAACCATTCGACCTTAGCAGCTGAATTCCTTCGACATTGTTCTTGATTTTGTTCGGGAACGTTCGACAAGGCACACATTCAAATGTTTTGCTTAATGACTCCTTTTGACCTAGATAACATAAGTAATGTGGTTACACGTTACACTTGACGTGCAATATTGCATTGACTCTTCTGTATTAACTTCTATACCAAAGCATATACCTTATAAACTCTAAATTGTTGAAGATTATTCAACAAGTTGCTCCTGCTTGGTTTCGTAAGACCTTTCAGTCCATGAGCGACTCTGCTGCGTAGTTGCCTATACTCTATGATTTCACTTATAATTGTTGTATATTAACGTTAATTTCAAAAATTGATTTGATCAAGGCATGCCACCAAATTCCCAATAATCCTGACGATATTTCAAAAAACTAAATGTCACGAATATGACAATAAAGTGTCATAAAAATAGATCCATGTAAAATGAATATAAATACGCCATCAATATTGCTTGTATGACCAAAATACTTCTATGAAAGAGAATCCGTCATCTGAAGCAGAAAAGGGGTCAGAGTGGAAGATCACATAGTAAACTCCACCTGCGTGTCCTGTGACCTAAATTTTACTAGTTATTAATGTATACTTTATAATTTTTAGAATAATATAAACAGGATATTGTAAAATTAAAATAAATATAAATAAATAAATAAATAAAAGATAGCAATAATGACCCCCTTCGGTCTTTATAAATATTCCAGGATGAGTTTCGACTTGAGAAACACCACTCAAAAGTTTTAATGGTTTATGGATTCGGTATAATTAAGAATAACGAAAGTATTTATGGTGAAACAAAATTAGACTGACTTGGTCACAGCATTAGTGGTTCAAGAATCAAACCTCTCTATTCCAAGGTTGATGCGATCTTGTCCTTTCAACAGCTCGCTAACCAAAAAGAATTGCAACTTTTTCTCGGCATGGTAAAGTATTACCACCGTTTCATTAAATCACGCTCGAGTCGTTTACTACTGATCAACCAAGCTTGCCGCTACAACTCGCAATAAACCACTTGTCTCGTCACAATTAGCGCCCCAAACATTTAGGACAATTAAGGTTGCACTAGCTAGCTGTGCTTTACTTGGTTTATCAGACCCTGTTGTGTAGGTAAGCATTATTGTCTGACGGCTAACTCCTTTCCAAATATTTTACATACACAAAGCGCAAATAAAACCAGCCCGTTATTTGGTAATTAAAAAGTTCAAATACTAAGTAGTAAGTCACGAATTTATAATATTTACAAATCAGACACCGAATTAAACTTTCGTCTAAACAATCAGTCTACAGCTCTCACACTATAGTTTATTCCACCTGGGTAAAATACAACCATTTACGTGGGCGCATCATTTGCTCGAAGACGGTCTTACAGTCGTTCAGCTCTGCGACTCAACATTTTACAGTCTCTTTATGGGCTCACGCATCCTGGCATCCAAGCTATAAAACACTTCGTAAATTATCGCTACGTGCGGGCATGGATGAATATCGTCATTACTCAATTGGTTAAATCTTGTTTGAAATGCCAGTAAATTAAAATTCACAGACATACGGTATCTCCTATCACTCAATTTCGAGACCCAGATGATCGCTTCATCGACATATATCTTAACATAAGCGGTCCTTGGTCAGTTACTACAGATACCTTCTGGTTTGTATCGACCGATTTCCACGTAATAATTTCCGAAGTATTTCTGCATTGTTGAATTGCATTCTTTGGAAATCCATCGACGATCATTACTGATTATGGCAGGCAGTTCCAGACTAATGTTTGGAATTCCTACCATCCGCAATGTGACGGTTTGGAAGAACGCTTAAATTAACAAATCCGAATGAGCAATAATCCAAAGAATTGGGGTTCTCAATTTCCTTTAATTTTTATTAATAATTTCCATTGTCTCTTCAAAACCTTTCGACTACTACTACTACAGAGTACGTCTATGGTAACACTATGCATTACTAGGCAATTTTTTTATTCCCGAATTCCTCGTCCAAAATCACGCCTTCAGTTGCTCGCTTAACCCAGTTAAATTAGTTAAAAAAGTTACACCCATGTCTATAAAAAAGCGCAAACCAACCATTATAGAAGTCTTATGATGGTACATTCGAAATAATTATCCTTCGAAATTATATTTTATTTACAGTAAATCTTAACGGCAGAAACGACTGCTTTTATAATGATATACTTAAGCCTATCTATTCCCCAATAGTTGTAGTTATTTGCAAAACATTTACATTCTCCTTCTTCATACGCCATATCTTTTAAGTCCTTAGACACTAGAAGAAACCAAGCCTCTTGGCGTTTAAAACGTTTAACTTTCACTTCCCTTCTCTTTCCTTTTGTTCCTCTATCTTGGCGGCGGATAGTATCATATTACCTGTCGAAGTAGAATTGGAACTGCGGAGATAAGTGAACAACAAAAAATATCGGCATAGAAGCGATAACAAAAAATGTTATATATTTTTTCATGTCACCTGCATCTTCTAGGAATTTGAAGCTCCGATTAAAAAAAATCATTTAATGTCGTTACATCTCGAAATTTGTTCTTGAGTTATGTGAGTATTAGTGTCGATAATATCTTTGCAGTAGTTTATTTTTCAATTTACTTTCGAGTTTTAGAGCTCCGAGTTAATATTTTTACGTTTATTCACTTGATTTCTTAATTCAGGGGTATACCATGGAATTTGTTTTTTTTTTTCTAGATTGAAAAATGCTTTTCCGTCAAAAATAAAATTTGAAAGACATGTAGAACAATACTAACAAAACTGTTGGTATATATCATTGATATTGGAATAATCTTTGGTAAAGAAATTAGGTAAAGTTTCACAATGTTGGTGCTTAAATTTATTTATATTATTCTCCTGAAATCATCTAATTTTATAATGTTCGTCGATTGGCATATTCATTTCTGCAGTCAGGATATTTTGAACACTTTAAACATAAAACCTCCAAAGTATTTTAAGATACAGAGTCGACGGTTAGACACGCACATAACAGATATAAAAATTTTAAAATTATTTTTCAAATGATATCTAGGGATATTGGCGTTAAACTTTTAAAAATCTCGATCAAAGTGGTATTCTCTGCTTCGTACAGAGAAAGTAAAAATGTGTGTCTCTGTGTCTGCATCTATCACTAGGCGCTCAATCTGAATATTTGTATTTTATGAAGAAGTACAGCAGTAATATGAAAATTTTATAAGAAATAATTGAAATGAATAATAAAATAAGTAATTAATAGGTGGAAGTCTTTTACGTAGGATTACCTGGTAACGGTCGTAACCATTCTCTTTATTAAGCGTGTGTATGTTAGTAAATGCCAATTTTACTATTAAAAAAAATATAGGGATAACTTTTTCTTGTAAACATTTGCTCGACAATATTGTCTACTATACAGTAACAACAACACTGGATCAACATTCTGAGCCACGAAGTTTATACTATTATTGTTATTGTGAAAATTTATAACGCTGGAGGATTCTATCTTATAACTAAATACAGTTTTAAAATAAAATTAATTTCAAGATTTTATTTAGTTTGTTTATTTGATCCGAAATTTGTATCTTATTGGACTTAAATAATTATAAATATATAATATAATATGTTAAGCAATATATTCTTAATTCATCACATTTTAATTTGTTTTTTATATTTTAATATGACGGAGAATATTGATATAATGAAAGGTGTCGGAGAAGATCTCAATAAGTAATTTACTCGCTTGCAGTACACCGTCCAAAAGTTTTTCGAATAAATAATTCATCGGTTAGGAATTCAAGGAACAGAAAGTTTACTGATCTTAAATTAATCGCTTTTCATTTAATAAATGCATTTAATATTAATTCTCTATTGTCATCTGTTCATGACAAAACTAAACTTATTCTTCCAAAGCGATTCGATTAATTTTATTTATGATTTTATTATTACAAGATATTTCGATATACATTGATAAAAAAAAAAGTGCCATCATCATGACACACCTACAATGATTATAAGCATGCTATTATCAATTAATTACTGTATATTATTAAATATATAACAAATTAAATTATTAAATATATAAAATAAGTGTATGATTGCTGGTGTCGACATCGGTGCTCAGTGAAAAGTGTTAAAATTTTGTGTTCCTAGTTCCGTTAATGATTTGGTGGTCTTTATTTGAAAGCTATAGATCATTATTTACTAATTCTTGCTTAAATTTTGTTTAACACAACACAGCAAGTACTAAGTGATTAATTATTTTATTTAGTCCGCTTTACCTAAAAGATTGTTTACATTTATTAACTGTATATATATAGTTGCCTTCTTATAGGATTGTGATCCTCTTGTTTCATTTATTTTCCGGTCTGTGGTCCCCTTGTTTGTTTACGTCAGTCACCCTGACAGACCCCATGGTACGAAGCGAGTGTCCCTGTTTATTTCCACTAAAGTCAAATTTTTATTATATATAGCAATAATTATTGTGATATATTTTTTACTTCATTAAATCTAATTATGTCTTTAACATGTGGGCACTGCCATCTAACAATACTCCCAAAGAACGTATCCTCTGCAATAAAATGTTTTGGACAATGTTCGCTATGGTATCATATTCATTGTGAAAATTTATCTGAAAAAGACGCAGCACATTATAAGTCTGAAGAAAAGAAATGGCGGCACATAGATGGATTTGCCCAAGATGCGAAATTCCGACTGCTAGTCTTATTAAATCACTACTTCGATTTGAATTTTCGGCGTATCAAAAAAGTATCAAAAATGTTTTAGAAAACATGTCTATTTTAAGCAACCGAATGCTTGAATTAGAAAATGAAAACAAAGCATTACGCGCCGAAGTTGAAAATTTAAAGAGTACTCCCAACGAAGAACTGATAACCGAAATAATAGATAGACAAGAGAGGCAGAATAACGTTATTCTCTATTATGTAACTGAATCTACCTCTTCCGACATTGATGTGAGAAGAAATCATGATCTTAATGAATTTAATAGTATTATTGGCTGTGTTCCCGAGGTTAGTTTTAATGTAAATAAAATCATTAGTTTATGTCGCAAATCCAGTAAGCCACGGCCCTTAAAAGTAACACTGACAAATAAATCACAATTTCAATTATTTAAAAAAACCGTAAAATATTAAAGGTAAATAATCCTAACGTCAGGTTTTCGATCTTACTATGTCAACGTTCCCAATTAAAACAACTTAATGAAGAATTATTAGTTCGTAAAAACAATGGGGAAACCAACGCACACATCCAATTTATTCGTAAACGTCCTGTAATTATCTCTGGCAACAATGTTCCTAGTAGTAGCTCCTCAATAAAAAACTAAGTGTTTATTTGCACAATATAGGTGGCATGAAATCTAAACTTTTTGATATTTCAAACGCTATAAATTGCTCACCTTATTGTATTATAATTTTAATCGAAACATTGTTGGATTCTTTTGTAAATAATGCGGAACTTTGATTTAAGGATTTTATTGTATATAGACAGGATATGATAATTGATACTAGTATTAAATCCAAAAGAGGCGGTGTTTTGATTGCCGTTAGAGATAATTTGCACTCTATAAAAATTAATTTAGATAATATTCAAGTTGAAGAATTGTATTATCATATAAATAATTCACTATTGGTCCGGGCTATTTATATACAGCCAGCATCTAATCATATTTCTTATGAAAATCACTTTGTAAATGTAATTTATTAATATTATTTAATATATCTTGATATAGTAACCCAACCTAGTAATTCTTGTCAATTAGCTGATATAATTGAGTGAGTGAGTGCTTTATTTACCATGACCTTTTTCAAAGAAATAAGAAACCAAATTCGAAGGGAGTACTATTAGATCTTGTTTCTTTTTTCTAATATTACCCATTTATGTACAAATATAAGCAATTATCCTATTTCCCATAGTTACACTCATACTTAGTTTTGAAGACACTAATGAGGTACTATCTATATTTTATGATATTATATTCCAAGCCATTGATATGTATATTCCCAAATTGAAGATGAAAATAGCCACCTTGGTTTACTTCTGATCTAATTCATCTAATTCGAGAAAAGATACTAGCTCATATTCAATATAAGCATACTTTGAGTGCTGATGACTACAACATATTTGCTTGTTTAAGATCGAAATGTAGTGCACTGAGTAAGACGTTACGTAGAACGAACACATTTAAATTAAATTGAAAATCAGTTAAAGTATAACCCTAAACGATTTTGGACGTTCTGGATCTGGATTGAGTTTGCCAAGGGTGATCAAATCATTGACCACTGCCAATTTATTTGCAGATTTTTTTTCCATGTACATAGATTCCTGCTTTACATACACAAAGCCACTTTCTTAAATCTAATCCTATGTATGTATCAATATTGGACGTATTCAGTGCTATACATAATTTACAAGAAAGTCTTAGGTATGGACTAGATGGAATTCCATCCTATTTCTTGAAGAAATGCATTTATACAATTGCAGTACCTATTACCACTTTATTTGAAAAATCGCTTCGATTGGTTTTCTTTCAAAATATAATAATACTTCATGAATTTGAGGCTGGAATGCAAATGGATTGCATCTTCACGGACTTCTCTAAGGCATTGTGTAATTAATTTTTCAAGATTTCAATCGTATTTTATAAATTGTCATTTTTTAAATTCTTTCAGTTTCAATAATATTTTATAGAGGCATTTAGTTAACAACTTTTGAAATTGATAAAGCGCTAAATTTATTAATTTCAAAAGTTGTTTATGATCGATCAATTTCTGATTTAACCCCTGATGAAATATTTTAATTTTAACTTAATTTATGCGGTCAATTATTAATTATTTTATTACTTATTTTTTAAGTAATTTGAACCGTCTTTTAGATTGGCATTTAATTGTTATAGGTCTAAATATGCTAGGTTAATATAAAATTCAGAGACACAGAATTAAATAAAATAATTTCAATTGCCATTGACAATGGTTTCCCGTCATCAAACCACAAGGGTTTTAATATATCCGAAAATATCTAATTTAAATACGTCGTTCATTCCGCTCACATACTTTTGAAAAACCAGCGAACAGATTGCTAATATTTTTCGAATCATCATCATCTAGCTCTTTTTCAAATCATTGTTTAGAATGCAAACACCAATTCCCGGATATAAATAATCTAAAAATCTTGCATAATTGCAACAAGGGCGCTAAGCTTAATCTCCTGGAGTCATTGGAAATTTTCAAACAGAGCCGTAATTCTTCAGTAAATCTTCTTAATGAGCAGACCGAACTAATATTTTCGCCACTTTTTAATCTGGTACTACCCTCCCGAGATAATCCGCAAACAATTAGCGGCAGGTATATTCCCTCACCCCAAAATAGTATAAAATCACAATTTCATCAATTTATAATTCACTTGATAATGACGATAAAACGTCGAAACTCGAGTTGTCGAGTTGTGCTGTGTTATTTAGATTTATATAATTGTGCCTACACGTTATATAATATTTTTACAATAATTATTTGTGGTTAAAACATATTGAATTTTTCAAGTCAGTGTAAACATTTTATTATTTCAATTTGAGTAGTCATAATGTATAATAGTAAATTAAAATTCACTTGTATTAGATAATAATGGCAGGCATATGCATGTATATAAGAGAGAGAGAGAAAAATAAACATCTTTATTGGAAACTAGTGTATAAGATTTTACTTTATTTGCAGAGTTTGTTTTCGCTAAGGGCGTGCTCTGCTCTGTATATTCTGATTGTTGTTTTCATTTCACCTCATTGAACACTTTGTCTCCATTCAGAGTTTGCGAAGTTGGTATCAATTATAGCGATAACAATGCAGACTTCGTATAATGGTATTCAAATGGACGTAGCACTGAAACAGATACACGTTATTTAACCGCCTTAATCATTAATTTTAATGTGATATTGGTTGAATTTATTCATTATACCTAATTATATGATCATAGATGAGAAACTGCTTTAACGTCTTGTTACAAGTGTAAATATAAATTATATTTGAATAAATCTGTATTTGTTTATTTCTGTGACTTGCACTTATGAAACTAACTATAATATTTAGTTTAACATGTAAAAATATATAATTATTTTAAAAATAGTTATAAAAAAATGTCTTCATTAAAACGAACTAAAATAAATATGGTGGACGCGCCGGGCGATAATTATAAAAATGCTTTATTATACATTTGCGTTGGTTGTTTAATTTTTTGTTTGTTATTAAACTAATAATTAATTAGCTTTTATTCACTTATTACAATTGAATTTTATCGTTTTTAGTGTATTATATCTTCTTGTTGTATTTTACCATTCTATCCTGAAAGTAATTGCACTATTTATTAAATTATCTCCTGAATATTGATTTGAAATTACATGCTATGTTATATATGTTTATTTGAAAAAGTACATTATATGTAATCAAGTTACACACATGTTCTTTAAGAAAAATGTACAATCATTAACATGCTATTGATTTTTAATTTATTCCCCAGTATACATTGTACATTAGGATAATTTGGTACTTTGTAGTTACTTTGTAAATATAAAATATAAATACAATATAAAGTTGATATGCTAAATTATTGTTATTATTCAGAATCAGGATACTTTTGTTATATAAAGTAAACTAGATACGCAAAATGTACTTAACACTTTTGTAGTATTTAATATTTTATTTAAGCAAGGTATAAATAATTTTAAATACTAGTTTTGAGTTAAAATAAAGACGAATTTAAAGTTTTGTTAGAACATGTATTTGTGGAGTTTTTCTCTTATTCATTAATAATGTCTAAAGTGTATATTTAAAAATATAGTAGAAAAAATATCAGTTAATAAGTGTATATATTATTTTTAATAGTTTACTATCAAAAAATTAAATAAAACGAATTCTCTACAATTATTATTTTAATAAATATTATTCTTTTCTCCCATCCTATACAATCTTCTGGTTAACGACATCTACCATCCCAATCCAAAATACTTCAATAAATTCGCATATCCGCTCCGATACTGGCTTAATTACCCACGTCCTTACTCTACCTAAAGCTCTTAGCACCGTAAAGGGCATGATAGATGGAAATCATTGACATCATTCCTCCAGATGTAGAAGATTCCTGCAAATCTGCCATCTCTGAGCCAATTACAGAACCATAAAATCTCAAAAGCAATGACCTTACACGCAAACGGAAACAATGTGAAGCCGGCAACCAATCAATCAGACCACTGCAAGTAGTCGAACGAGAAACCTTATCGGCGTATATACATCAACTATAACAAATCTCAACTCCTTCTTTCCTTCCACAGACTCACAGAACCGCTTCCCCTAATATATATAAATGGCCAAAATATATAACCCTCCGCCGAATGCAAATACCTTGGAATAATATTCGATACTAAACTAACCTTCAAATACCACTGCACTTAAAACAAAAGTCAAGAAAAAGCCTAACCTACAAAAAGCAATGTATAAACCTACAAGCGAACACTCACATCTACAAAATGTAATGTCGTTCTTTACTTGACTATTCATCTATCCTTTTCTACCACCCTCACGCAGTAACATTACGTAACTTTTAAGTCGCAGAAAGATCAGCCCTTGGATTCCTAACCAAAATTCTCTTCATAATCCATAAAATTTATTGCTATAATATCCTATAAAGGTAATCCCAATTCAAGAAAGACTATCCTCTCTTGGCAAAAATTTCGCTCAAAATCTTAACTACTTCAAAATCCTAAATGCACCATGCATTCCCAGAAATAAAAGTATTATCTCTAAACGTGAATTGCCTCCCATAACACAACACGAATTCATTTTATCATTTCATAATCTCAACAACGCTTCAATTAGTATCTAATTTAAGACAAGAGCTTTACAAAGACTGTTAGCAATCATGACCTCTTAAACAATGACAAGGACTTAAAGCCTAATAAAAAAACAGACGGAGAGACCTATGGTCGATAACCGATTAACAAATCTTTTATATTTTTTTAAATTTTTAATAATAATCGTTTTTAATTTAAGTTATAATATTGTAGCAAACGCTCCTGACTGGAATATGAACGTGGAGTCATACTTGAGAGTGAGCTGAGGACTGTGCAAACTAGCTCCGGATTAATTTAAAAAAAACCGTGAGCAATCCATGCTTAGTACAGTGGAAGATATTCTTGAATTTTTATTTTAAGTCAATTCAAAGTATGAAATATACAGGGTGTCCCGTTAATGCGGGGAAATGGCTGGACCATAGATTCCTGGGGTCAAAATATGACGATTTAACGCAACTTATCTATATCCAAAAATTTACGGTTAAGCCGGAATTTGGCTTCAAAGTTTCAAAATTTTTTAATTCTTTTGTTTATAACAATTGAACGCTTTATTTGATTTGAATGAAATTTATTATTAATAAGTACCTTAATATCATACATCATTTCAGTTATTGTGGCCATTACTGATTGACAGGAAGTATAAAAAACAGTAGTACCACCACTTTAAAACTAAAATATTTTTTTATTGATGCATCCAATAAAATCCAAAAAAATATACCTGAAAGGGCATTAGATTTAAAAACTTTTTTGACTCTTACTAGTTTTTGATATCTTGTACGGTTTTTGCACAAAAAAATAAAATATTAATATCTTATACTCATTATGCACTCATTAATAAGTAAATAAACTTACTCAATTGAATAAAAACTAAATAATATCAATTAATAAAATAAATCAAAACAACATCTAACACTTTTCAAACAATTTTCTTTGCAAAATCCTAATACAAACAAGATATCTGTTTGTTCCAAATATGAATATTTATGAACTATAATAAAGCTAAAAATTAATTGTTAAAAGACACTAAATAATTATTATTATACATAATTTACATTTTTTAAACAAAGACGACCACGAAAAACATTTACTTTCGATTCGATGAAAAACTAGATTTTGTTTTTACTAGATAAAAAATATATATTTTATTTTTTTGTGGGAAAACCCTAAAAGATATCAAATATTATTAAGAGATGAAAAAGTTTTTAAATTAAATGGTCTTTCAAGTAGTATTTTTTTAGTTTTTATTAGAGCCACCAATAAAGAAATATTTTAGTTTTTAGGTGGTGGTACTACTGTTTCTTATACTTCTTGTTAACCAATAGTAGTCATAATATCTGAAATGATATATTATATTATGGTAGTTATTAAAAATAAATTTTATTTAAATCAAATAAAGCGTTCAATTGTTATAAACAAAAGAAATAAAAAAATTTGAAACTTTGACGCAAAATTCCGGCTTAACCATAAATTTTTGGATATAGATAAGTTGCGTTAAATCGTCATATTTTGACCTCAAGAATCTATGGTCTAGCCATTTCCCCGCATTAACGGGACACCCTGTATATGTAAAAATACTAACCATGAGAAGCCATTGGTACTTTTTCTTGTTAAAATGTAGATAAAATGTTGTTCATTCTTACAGACCGTATTATAATTATTCTAAATTAATAAACTTCTCGAGGAAGTGGAGAAAATATGTTTATTATCACCATAATAGCATACACCCGAGAAAAAAAACATAAAGAGATATTGATTGTCATCAATGTTGGAGTTCCAAATTACGATTCTGGGTTGCCTCATATCTTTAGTACATTGAAGATCAGACGTTAGAAAGTATATCGGGCGTGTCCTGGACTCTCCTCAGTACTCTCTACGGATATTTGTATAGCAGAACGTCGATGTGCTTTCAGAACAAGTAGTTAAAGCAATTGAAGTCTGGCAACCGAACGAGCTAATGCACTGAACTATCCCGCCTAATTAACTATTGGGCATACGTTGTAATCAGGTGGAGGCCATTACTATCAATACATGGTATCGTATATGAAAGAAGCTTTACATAGAGCACACCAGCACCAACCACATGTTCGCATGCACCAATTCTGCTACTTCAGTTTACATAGCGATCTTTTGCACCTCTAAGAGTTTGTGAACACACGCGACAAATAGTGGGCCGCCTGAATTCCGGCGCACCGGCAAAACTGAGACCATCGCCCGATACCCCTGTTGTGCCTTTATTTATTCATACATACATATATACAGAGTATCACAAAAGATACGAAGCGGTTTGAACTTACAAACTTTTTTAGAGATGCACCTTCGAAGGCAATGATTCGTCCCTTAAGGGATCGTTTTGAATAACCTTCCACGTACCGGGAGACCACGAAAAGTTAGTACAGAAGAAAATGTGGATCTTGTGACGGGTAGTTTAGAAGAAGATCCAACGTTGAATCAGAGGCGTGCTACTCAATTTAACATCCTTCATACCTCACTAAAGCGGATTTCACACGGTTTACATCTTTATCCGTACAAGATTCAAATAGTTCAGGAATTAAAACCTGTAGATTACCCATGATGGCTAAATTATGCACAAATGGTTCAGAAATTAAAACCTGTAGATTACCCACGGCGGCTGAACTACGCACTCAGACGTCAAAAATTGGCAAAAGAGGAAAACAACTTTATGGATCATCTGATTATGCCCAACGAAGCTCATTTGCCCTAAATGGAATGATTAATAAGCAAGACTGCAGGTTTGGGCCACTGAAAATCCTAGAGTACTATCCCAGCATGAATTTCACCTTGTTAATTGCACAGTTTGGAATGAAGTAACATCACGAGACATAATCGGAACATGTTTTTCAAAATGACAATGGTAGAGAGTGACCGTAAATGGAGAACGATATAGGGCCATGTTTCAGAATTTTATGAGACCAACAGGGGAACATAGACCAGGAATGGGGTTTCAGCAAGGTTGTTCTACCTGCTATACAGCTGAAGCCACATTTGAAGTTGTTAAGGGCCGTTTTTGGCGATCGAATAATCTCAAAAAAATGTGCCGTGGATTATCGGCCCCAAACTCCGTACCTCACGCCCCCTGATTTTTTTTTAATGGGGATGCCTAAAGGGAAAAGTTTTCGCAGATAAACCTCGGACAATTCCACAACTCGAGGAAAATATTCTTGCCGAAATTAGGGCAATAGAGCCAAAGACGTTAAGAGCTGTAACCAACCATGTCGCCGAAAAAGCTTATTTGTGTGAATTGGAAAATGAAAAAACTCCACACTGTACAAAAATTACTTTTATATAATACATACACATAAAAGTAATAAAATTAAATTTAAAACCCTTATGTACAATATTAAAATATTTACAATGATTCGCTCCCTTTCGTTAAGTATTCTTCCTTTTGATACGGCACAGACTTTGCGAAGGTTACTACCGCCACCCACTTTGTCTCATCCTCGATTATATGGTTGACCACCTTCACTAGGATTTATACTAGCCGCCTCCTATATATTACCTTCTCTACCTTTGGGGCCATACATCACCGGAAATTTTCTTTATCTTAGCAAAGTACCCATGCCTGAGAAGGCTCCAAAAACTAGCTTCCTGTCGATCCAGGACTCCAGTTGGGGACCCTGGTAAACTGTCCTTTTTCTCTTCTGACAATATCCTCTGTAATTCAGCCAGAACGCACTTCCTGGTCGTCTCTTTGGCCTCTGCTTTGGTCTTTCGGGCCTAATGTACTTGCGCCCTGGTTACAACCATTAGATCGTTTTTGTTGCCGCTTTAGTTGACAAGGTTTATAACCAGGAATCACTTAAACCCCCAAGTGCAAAGTGCCATCTGTCCGAATTCTTTCTATATTTGACAGCTTCAGTTAACGTCGGGGCGATGTAGAGCCACTTCGACGCTTCTACTGCCACCAGCAGTTTTTTCGTAACCTTTCTTTGTTTTATCACGTTAGCTAGCAGCCTGCTCACCGCCTTCTTGCCGTCTTCATGATGTGTCGTGAACAATGTTGGTTGACCTCTATGATCACCAACTTAAACTTCATACTTGTTCTCTACCCTGTGCCCTATTTGCTCGATGATTTCTCTCTTTAGCATTGCGACCTTCTTTCTTGAGAGCCAAGAGGTTGCAGATTTCTGCCTGGCAAAAGGTTATTCTATTGAGGCCAATTAATTTGCATATGGAGGCTGCCATCTACACTTTTGCCCTATCGTCCACAATGTCCTTTTGCCTAACCAATATAAGTAAGTCATCATCGAAACTGACCAACTCTATACCCCGTGGAAGCGACAGACCAAACACCCCGTCGTATGCCAAATTTCACAGGAGTAATTCAAGCCACACCTCTCGCGTGTCCTCCTTGCGCTTATATACTAGTAACTTTTCTTTAAAGTGCACCAAATCATCCTAAGAATGAAACCCTTATGGGTCAGTGCCTTAATGATTACCAACCACAGTAGTGAACTGAACGCGTCCTCTATGGATCCCTCACCTGTTACTCAAGTACCTTGCCTTCACCGTCTGTAAGGCAGACCGATTTGTATCCTTCTGGTTCACTTTCTGAATTTCATTTCTTGGGAAGTAACAGCAACCTGGCTCTTTTCTTTTCTGCTCTAAGCAGACCAGTTTCTTGCAACTCCGCTCTATGTGCCCTTACTCCCCGCATCTCCTACAGCTGCTTGGTGTGAACCCTTGCACTGGGCTAAACCCTCTGCACCTCCTGCAGCTTGCAGGCCTCTCCAGTCGGGAATGGACCTTGCAATATGACCAGCCGATTATAATTGACCCCTTATACAGAGTGAAAAAGCCAAATGAAATAAATTAATTATTTCGGTTACTGTACATATTTATAGAAACTCTCGAAACACGTCAAATTTAAATTATAAATTGAAATTCTTCAAGGTGAAAACCCTTACCTTTAACCTCCTTCGGCTGACAGTTACAATCCCCAATTTTTTAAATGGGAATGCGCTTGTGATATATTGCTTGAAAGTTCTCTTCATTATCTATTTAAAAAATGCTATTGTTTTCAATTTTATTGCAAAAATTATCATAAAAAATTAAATATAAACCCTTAGGTACTATTAGTAAAATAGAGAAGCAGTTTCGTAAGGTAAATGAAAAAGCAGCTGCTGATTATACCAAATTAGATGAGATGCTTGAGTTTGAAGAAAACCCACATACGTCAAGTAGACAAGCAGTAACATTTAACAATACATCGATACTAAACATATTAAAAGCAAATGAAATGGATCCCTATAATATAATATCAACTCAGAATCTCATGGAAGACGACTTTTATAGAAGAACTTATTTTTGTGATCAAATGATGGAAACGTAGAATGACAACATTATCCAATTAGAAGACGTTATGATTTCTGATGAATGCACTTTTTTCTTTTACGGTAATGCTAATCGTCAAAATTGCCGCTACTGGTCAATCCTCACTGGATAAGAGAAGAACATACACAATACCCTGATATTATTATTACCAGTCAAATTCTCCTCAACGAAAAAGGACCAATGATTTAGCTTCCAACAATTCCTGTCCAAACATTAACCTTATGTTTGGACAGGGATTGTTGGAAGCCATATCATTGGTCCCTTTTTCGTTGAGGGGAATTTGACTGGTAATAATTATTTAGCACTACTTCAAAATCATGCCGATCCAACTTTGACAAATTTATATCCTTATTCAGGAAACCTTCAAGTTCCAATGAATACGATATGGTTCCAGCAAGATGGAGAACCGTCATTTTACCGAAGTAATGCCTGCCAGTACCTCAATTTAACATTTCCAAATCGCTGGATAGGGAAGCGAGGATGATAGAATACCCAGCAAGATCACCTGATTTTACACCATTGTTTCCATTATATGGGAATATGTGAAGAGTATTGTATAGTGATTTAGATGACTTAAAAGAACGCTTCGCGCTTGCGATTAGGTCGGTCCCGCCTGATATGTTAAATATAGTTAGAAACAACTTTTTAAGATTGGGTTGTTGCTAAGACGTTCGCTGTGAGCATGAGCACTTTGAACATCTATTGATTTGATATTCGAATATATTTGTTTTGTTTTTTTCATTATGAACAATATTGATTATATTAGAGCGAATTTCGGTAATCGTATGATTTTTTTAATGTTAATTTTTGCAATTAAATTCAAAACAATAGCATTTTCTGATGAATAGACCTCTCAAACGATGTATCACAAGCCAATACTTCCTATTTAAAAAATGGGGATTGTAACTGTTACCCGAAGGGAGTTGAAGGTAGGGATTACATTTTTGTAGAGGAATGTCTATTTATAAATTAGAAGTGTTTCGGGACTATAAATATAAACGAAATAATGAATTTATTTCATATGGCTTTTCCGCATTGTATATGATCTTACTTATCTCGTTCCTTGGTCCCTCTATCAGGGCTATATCTGTATTGCTATTTTAGAGAGACTGGCCCTTTCTCGATTAGGACCTTCTTCTTTGCCTCCACAATTTTCTAAACCGTGGTGTCCTTTTCTCATCACCATGGCATGCGTTAGTTCTTTAGCGTAAGGGTAATCTACCTGCCGAAGGTAGGCAGAATAGCTGACTTAACGCCAAAGTCATACAGACCTATCAGCCTATCTTCATTCTAACTAAAAACAATGGAAAGACTGATTGATAGGTACATAAGGGACGAGATACTGTTAAAAGATCCGCTCAACAACAGGCAATATGCATATCAGCCGGGTAAGTCAACGGACTCGGCGCTGGACGACCTAAACAGGCTCATCACAAAGTCAATGGAAGACAAAGATATAGCCATGGCCACATTTCTGGATATAGAAGGGGCGTTTAACAACGTCACAATAAATTCTCTCGTGGAGGTACAAAAAAGGAAAGGAGTCCCGTCAAGCCTTTGCCAATGGATCAAGGCCAGCCTAGAGAAAAGGACAATCATATCCACTTTGGGGGGCCATACCATTAAGGCTACACTAGTAGATGACCTTCTAGAAAAACTGTCCAAAGAGGACATCAACTGCCTAGGGTACGCGGATGACTTAGCCATTGTCATCAGGGGCCGGTTCGCGGAAGTTGTCTCGGAGAAAAGCGGAAAAAATTGGGGACTAAACCCTAAATTGACTCTATGGCTCTACACCAGGGTGATAAGACCCATGATAGCCTATGGAACAGTGGTGTGGTGGACTAGGACAAAGTAAAAGGGGGCGATAGGACTCCTGAACAGTACACAAAGACTAGCATGTCTCAGTAGCATGTAGCAGTAGCCCTAAGCACGACCCCAACAGCAGCCCTAGAAGCCATCTTGAACATACCACCACTACACATCTTCATTCAAGGAGAAGCCAGGTCCGTATCATACAGACTGATGCAAGGACAGGCGCCCATAATTCGATCACACGGAAAAACGCACCAATGGCTAGAAGACGAGCTGAAGGCTAACGCGATTACAGCAATGCCTAGCGATGCCATGGTGAAAAAATACAATTTCGAAAAGAAATACAAGGTTCTAATCCCACAAAGAGAGGACTTGGTCGAAGGCCAACCCACCAAAGCAGAATCATGCTGGTTTACGGACGGCTCAAAGACCGACAAAGGCGTAGGAGCAGGTATATACGGAACAAAACCCAAGACAAAGATTTCTGTCAGTCTCACCAAGGACACCACGGTGTCCAAACAGAGGCGATAGCTCTTCACCACTGCACAAGAGAAATAGCAAGACAAGACACCAAAAGTAGGTCACAGCCAGGCGCTACTAAGAGCACTAAGCTCCCCACAGGTCGAATCTAAGCTAGTGTGGGACTGTAGAAGCGCTCTTAACCAACTTGGCTGTCACAAAAAAAGTAACAATCACATGGGTCCCAGGACACGGAGGACATCCGGGGAATGACATAGCAGACGAATTGGCCAAACAAGGCTCGTCAAAAGCAGTAATTGGCCCGGAACCCTCTTGCGGAATCTCCAAAACCGCAGTTAAACGATCTATAAAAAAATGGGTGGAGACACAGGCCCATACCTGGTGGACGAACCAGGACAGAGACAGGCGAAACAGTTCCTTAAGAAACAATCGCCAAAATTCACGACCGAACTCCTGAACCAAGACAGGAAAAAGGTCAAAACAATAGTAGGCCTGATAACAGGACACTGCAAGCTCAACAAACATATGAGCAAAATAGGCCTGGTGGAAGAAGCATCATGCAGATTCTGCCTAGAGGAAGAAGAGGACTCGTTCCACATCCTATGCCACTGCGAGGGTCCAGCAAGGATTAGATATCAAAAGCTAGGCACTACAAACCCAAGCGCGGAGACTTATACCCAAGCCCCTCTGACAGGGCTAATAGGACTAATCAAAGAGGCAAAGCTAGAGCTGGTCATCTGAGATAAACAGGGATCCACAATAGACCTGGAAAGGTCGCGGTGGAATAGGCGCTGGTGCCACCCATACAACATCTAACATCTCTAGTTCTTTAGACTGTTTGGCCAACTCCTCCCCATCGGTGCTCTTGTTAACCTCGAGGACAACACTTTTTCCGGGTTTGGTTCTAGCCCCTTTTTAATTTTGGCAACAACTATTTGATATGGGGAGTTCCCCCATTAGTCTGGATCCATCCCTAGTCCACATTTCTCCTTTTCGTGCCTCTCGGGGAGTTTTACTTATGGTTCTGTTTTGATAGTCTCTTAGCCACGTTTCTGTTCTTCTTCTCTATCTCGCTCCAGGGGCTCCCGCGCCAAAGTTTGTAACCTGATATTATCTGTATAAACAAACTGCCTTAAAACGCAGTAACAAATATAGACTTAAATTAAGGAAAACTGATTTTGAAAATTTCTATGTTTTACTGTTCAATTAAACTAATAAACAACTAACCAATTAAGTTTTCTGGAAAAAATTAGAACTTTATTTTATAGGAAGCATCATAAAATAACAGAAATAATATATTACATTGATTAATTTAATAAAATACGTATAAAATGTGTAAATAACACAAAAAATACATGAGTAGAATATTTTAAAGTGTTTTATTAGTAAACTGGCGTAAAAACACAAACTAAATCTTAATTTGCATTCTTATTTTTAATAATGTTTTCTCTTGTTATAGGTAAGCTTCATCGATGTTCAATGAGACTGCACTGGAAATTATGGTATGGTGACTTTTATTTATATCAATGTTTATTATACTTTTTAATTTATGAGTAATAAGGGATATTTACCAGTAAGCTTATTCAGAATGTTATTATTCAGTCTTATTTATTTGGAATCTATTTTAGTACTAAAGGTTTATAAATAAAATACCTTATTAAGTAATTTAATCGTCTTGATTAATACATCTAAATATAATTTTATATTATATTTGTTGTACTGTTCTATTTATACGTCAATGAAAATAATTAATTAATTTTATTACTCTTTCATGAAGTTGCTTTTAAATATAATTAGGATATTTCATTTAAAGTTTATGAGACATAGTAGGCTGATGAATGAATGAATGTTCTTGTAATATGAAAACGGCACAAAAAATAAGGTGTAAAATGGCAGGCTAATTTATTATAAAGGATAGAATTTATGGATTTATGTTGAATGAAAATGTCCCTTAAAATAATTCGCAATCTTATAATTATTGTATTATGTAGCCTTATGGTGCAGAGTAGATTTGTTATTTTTAGCTCTGTATTCACAAACTTTTATGGTATATTTCATATTTGTTCGTTTATTTTTATTCCGTAAAAATCGAAAAACAATTTCAACAGTAGAATTGAAATTCCCTGTTCGGTGGTTAACTCAGTTAACAACTTTTGTGATTCGCATCGCATTTAATTTTTTTTATAAACGTTTACAGTATTTGTGTTGCTATATATATATATGGATATAATACAATCTTATGGTTATGTTATTAGTTTTCTTCTTTTACAGCTGTTTAAATGTATAATTTAGGTTGTGTTGATTTTTTAAATGTTGTTTTTTTAGACGTTTGTCTATAGGGTTATAATTACTTATTTTGTAAAACACAATTTATAGCAGATAAATATGAATCTAATATTGTGTACAACAAAAGAACTTTCGTTTAAATTGAAAGGTTTGTATGAGCTAAAAAGGAAATTGTACCTTATTCAATGAAAATTTAACCAGTCGCAGCCTTATTACTTTTTTTTAATATGCGGATATTAAAGTATTTGGCTTCCTACATTTATAATCACAGATATGTTTTTTAATATTTGAAACACGGATGATTTTGTCATTTTTATTTAGATTGATGACTATCCTAAGCAAAGTATAATACATTAATTGATTAAAAGGACGATATAGTTTCTAGTTATTTAATTGATTTAAACTGGGAAGTTTAAATGATACCATTATATTTAATTATTAACGTTTTCATAAACTATTAGATCAAATAAAAGAATTAGTTTCTACATATTCTTATGTTAAATATCTCTAATTTTACTTATTTCAGAAGAAGATGTACTAGATTGCAAATGTCAACTTTATATTTTTAAATTCTTTCATATATAAAAGAATTGTAAATCGTATCTACTTTAAAATTCAAATATAATAAACTATTTGACAAAAGATATCACTCTATATAACATATAATCTTTCGCAGTATTATGTAAAAAGCAGCATTGAAATAATCCCTAAGAAATATTATAGACTACGCCTGCTATGTTACGAAAAATAAGTCGTTAAGAGGACAAAGGCCTTTTGTAATACTCCATTGATTATTTATTAATATTTTTGTAGGCATTATTGATTGTAGTAATGGAACAGCACTTATACATGATTACACTGTTATATGAATCATACTAATGTATGGATTTGTTGATATTAATAAATGTATACATTACCAGTATCCAACTGATCGTAAAATATGAATTGTTAAAATGCGCAATTATTTAAATTATTTATTCGGACGCAAGTTTACATGTTGCATTTTTACATATCAATAGTGAAATATAAGCACAGATGTATTTATATTTTAAACAGATATGCATATTAAATTTTAATGCTTGTATTGACCGATAAATATATATATATTATTTATATTTCATATATTTTGCATTATTTATATGAAAGATATTGGATTTTAATGTAAATAAATTGCGATTTGATGTTTTCAATTTTTTAATTACTGCTATTAAAATAAACGATATAGTTGTTATGCATTTATTTTAACGATTATCAATATATAATATGAAATATACGAGGCTATGACTTAGCAAGTAGAATAATAATAAAGAAAAAGATTTTAGATATAACTTGTACCAAACAATAATGTTTAGGAGAGAAAGAGAGACATTTTTTAACTCCTTATTATTAGAACATGAAAATAAATTTAAAATAATAAACTATGTGCATTGTAATAACAATAATAATTTCATAGAAATTGCTAATTTTAAGTTTTTACTTTTTGATAATAGACGTATTTTAAATCCTAAAGATAGCTTTGAAAAATAGAAAATCATAAAACACTTCGCTGTTGAAATTGAGGAGTTTTAGTCTTCCATAATATTAAAATTCCTTATCACTTACCTTACCTTGTTTCTGGTTGCTTACCTTACCTTATAAACTTGTCAGTTTCTTTTCTTTCTAGCCTTTGGACTCTTTTTTTCCCTTTAATGTTTTCAACTAAAATTTGGATTGACTTCAATTATAACTTCTAAATGTTTCATCTTTGATTTAATTTCTACTTTTTATCCAAAAATGTTGATTATTTTATCCAGTCTTCTTGCTGCCGTTTATCTTGATATGTAAGCTACATTGGTTTTATTCTATTTCCAAGCCCAGATTGCCTAATCATCCGATAACCATTTCAGTTGCTATTTTTTAATTCCCCTCATTCTTGTTATAATTAATAAATCTTCTTGCGAATCCAACTAATTTCAAACTTTTCTGGTAATCTATACTTAAAATTTCATCATTCAACATTGATCCTTGTGATATTACATATAGTAGTTTAAATTCCTATAACTTTCCTTGCATATCCTCATTAACCAAAAATCTCTCTTCAAAATAGCATTGAACAACGAAGAATCAAAATCATTCGAAACAAAGAAAGTTAATCCTTGTCTTTGTTTCAAATGATTTTGATACTTCATTGTTCATTTTCACTATAAACAAGATCACAAGGATGCGTGCTGAGACCATTGATATTTACAATAGTACTGGACAAGACGATGAAAGAAGCAAGACAAGAATGAAAACATTAAAAATTGGATATTGGAAAATGGAGATGATACAACTAACAGAGATACTATTTTCAGATGACATGGCAATAATTGAAGAAACAGAGGAAGACCTGCAATACAATATGGAAATATTATATAATGAATTATCCAAAATCAACATGAAAATAAACCTTGAAAAAACGAAGACCATGATAATAGCACAGGAGGAGAAAAAGCACGAAATAAAGATACAAGTAAAGAAGGTAGAACAAGTTAAACACTACAGATACCTAGGAACAATAATTGAGAATAACGGGAAAATAGATAAAGAAATAGAGGATAAAATAGGCAAAACAGCAAAACTAATTAACATGCTCAAAAATACGTTCTTTAACAGAAAAGAAATTACCAAAAGCACGAAAACAGAAATAGTTACGAAAGTTATAAGACCCACCTTGATATACAGCAGCAAATTATCCATAATGACAAAAAATTAAAAAAAAAGAATAATTTCTCAGAAAAATGGAAAATAAAATCAGAAGAGACAGGATAAGGAACGAGATATACACACAGAACCTACAGATAAGACCAATAATTGAAAAAACAACGGAGGGACAGATGATATGGTACGGTCATATCTGCAGAATGAACGGAACGATGAAAGAAACATCAAGAAAATATATGAAGCTCGAGCAACAGGAAAAACCAAAGAGGAAGACCAAGAAATGTTTGGAGCAACGCAATAAGAGAAGAATCACAAAGGAACGGGAATACCTGGGAAGAACTAAAAAAAATAACAAAAGATAGAAAGAAATTGATTGAATACTACTACATAAACTAAATTAATGGAAAGACGAAAATAAATGGAAATGTAAATGTATGTAACGCCCTACACCGAAAGGTAGAAGGGCAAGTGATTAAATAAATAAAAAAATAATAAAATACATCAATTGCAATACCCCAAAAATATTTTCTTCCTCTCAACGGACTAGCTTCATTTACAATAAATTTTCGAGAAATAAATCTAAATAGTTAATTGTAAAATTTCTTTAGTTCTAAGTGCAATCACTTTCTCCAGAATGATCTAATAAGCCTAATTTGTTAGTTTATCTGATTTGGGTACTATGATTAATTTTGATTTTTTATATGAACTTGGAAATTTACCCTCGAATAAATAAACATTGTATATCTGTAATTTTTTCCAGTAAGTAAGTAAAACTTTGTTTGGTATTATCCCAAAGCTTTTTTTTGGTTAGCCGTTTTAATTCCATTAAATAACTAACAAAAACCTTGAGAATAATTTTATGTTGTTGCGCAACAAGTAATTTCTCTAAAAATTTACAGATTTTTAGAAGTCTTTCAATGCTCTCTTCATCAGGTTTCTTACAATAATAAATTAGAAAAAATAAAAACAATACTTTAAAGAAAAAAAGCAAAGAAAAATTGCACAACAAATTATTCTTAACATTAATGTTTTGCCATACAAACTTCATATAGAGCCTTTTTCCACCGAGCGTAAATAAAATACTTCTTGAATTTTTGACCTAAAGTAAAGAAATTACCATTTCTAGTAAAACAGTAACAAATGTTTGCATCTCTGGGAGGGGGACACAAACTTTTGCGTGATTTCGGTTTTAGATTTTGCTGAGATTGCAAAAATTGGTCAATTTTAATTTATTGGTGTATTAGATACTCCATCTTTAAACAAGTCAGGAATTATCATCGATTAATGACACAATTATTAATACATTATTAAATACAAATAAAACCATTATAATTTAGTGACACTCTAAATAATAAAATATCGCAAAGTATGAAAATTACACATTCAAAATGAGTAACATGATTTGAAGAGGGTTTTACATAATTCGGCTATCGGTAATTTGCAAATAATTCGAACAACCTTATACTGTAGTGTAAAAATACGAATTGCTGCATTCGAGTTGTCCCATTGTCTTAGGCCATATAAATATGACTCCCAATTAACGCACGGTATGTTTTCAAGCTTCGAAATTAGATTAATTAAGAACAAAGAGAGACTTTGAAATTTTGTTTGCTAGCTGACTAACATAGTTACACTATTTTAATATGTTGTCAAGCTGAATGCCTAATACTTTAATATTTTGGTCTAAAGTATCCCGTGTTTCAGAGTTAAAGATTATTCTCTGCGTCTTTCTTCCATTCAATTGTATGAGCATTAAATCATGTTGATCCTTTTTTTTTTTTCAGCTTCTGAAGTCATTCTTCTGATGACGTCTATAATCACATGAGAGCTGATCAGACTTGTGCCATCAAATAAGATAACTTCTATTGGTTTTTTTATGTTTAGGTACATCATTTATGTAGATATTGAATAATACTGGACCCAGTATCAAGCCCTGTGGCACACCATTATGTAATGGTAATTTGATGAAATATCACTAATGCACACACATTGTTCTTTACCGTCTAGGTACCACAAAAAAAAACTGTAACTGTATACCTCGAATGTTAATAGCTTCAAGCTTTTGTAAAATGATGGAATCGTCGACATTGTCAAACGCTTTTGATAAATCGCACAGTGTGACAGATGTATAAATACGTTGATTTCGATTAGAAAGGAGGAGGTTAAACAGCCAATCAACTGACAACTCAGTATTTTTGTTTCTCTTAAATCCTAATTGGCAATAAGTATTTTATATTTATTTAAGAACGATATCAACCTGTCTTTTATTAACAATTCCAATTAACAATTTTACCAATTATGTGAATAATTGAAATAGGCTTGTAACTCCTTTTTGTTACCTTTTTTAAATAGTGGAATATTCAAAATTTAAAAATTCAACCAACACGAGAGAAACATTGCTCTTGCTCTCTCTTGAGTAACTGATATTTTATCAAAGGGAATGTTAAAGCTACCAGCCATAAAAAGCAATGCGCCGTCAAATAAAGGCTTAGACATTATAAAGTTTAGGAGTTCACAAAATTTGTTAAAAAAATGTATTTTTTATTATTATAATAAGATAAGATAAGATATTTTATTCGTGTTAAAAGCAGTACACAAGTCACACATTTAATAACATAATACAATTTACAAATTACAAAAACACAATATAATAATAGCAATACAAATACAATATATCCTATAGTAGCCTGTAGCAATTTATATTAATAAGTCATCAATTAAGAAATCTTATGTAGGGCCTTCGTACCAAGTAATTGTTTTACCCGGCCTTTGAATGTATTATAATTTAGTAAATTGTTCAGGCAATTTATTGAACAATAATAGACCATGATAGTTTATACTATTTCTATATTGAGTGTATTCAATCCTGATCGTTGCAGTTTCTTTAGTATTATAACTTTGATGCTGATTTCTTAGTGTGTATAAATGTAAATGACTTTTTACATATAAAACACATTTTAAAATATACAGTGAAGGCACAGTTAAAATTTTAGTAATTCTAAAATAATCTTGTTGATACCCTAGTTGTAGTAACGCCCTAATACCTCTTCTTTGCAGACCGAAAGTGTGACCCCAGAGTAAAATCGAATAATATATTTGAGATTCCACAACCATAGTTGATAAACTATTCACTTTAACCAAGCTTCTAATTAAGTACAAATATTTAGAGATATTTTTGATTCAGTGTGATTAATCCATGACAATCGCGAGTCCAGCACTACACATAAGAAACCGGTTTTTAGGTCACTCGTTTCATTTGTACGATCTTTTAGTGAAATTTTTAGTAAAAATTACCCTTGAGCTTTTCTCTTCATTAAGCAGCAATTTATTACTATTTAGCCATTCTTTTGTCTTTGATTGTGTGTTCCCTAAACTATCCAATAGTGTGGAAAGATGGTTTTTGTTTGATCGCATGCCGTATCATCTGCATACAGGGTATATTTAGAATCAGAGCCATAGTTTGATAGGTCGTTTATAAAAATTAAGAATAGCAACGGGCCTAAGATAGACCCCTGCGGCACACCACTTGATGTATAATCAGATCCTGATTTCGACCCTTTCGTATAATGTCATTTGTTCTCGCCTGTTAAATAAAATCTTAATAAAGTAATAGACTCATTCCATAATATGGAAGCTTGCTTAGAAACAGTTCATGGGATACACAAGGACAAACATCAAAGGCCTTCGATAAGTCATAAAATATACATCCCACATATTAGTTTCATTCAAATCCACTGAGGATATAGTTTGTTAAATCGAGGATTGCATCACAAGTAGATTTATTTTGCCTGAAACCAAATTTATTTGCATTAAATAGGTTGTTTTCTTCAAATAATGTATATAATTGAAATATCAGAAGATGTTAAAATATTTTACTTATTGTTATTATTGCAATGGGTCTAAAATTTCCGGGGTGGTTTATATTACCTTTTTTATAAACCGGTATGAGTTTTGAGAGTTTTAAAGGCATTGGAAATTTGGACCTTTTTTACATTCGTTTATTAGTTTTGTTAGTGGAATTATTAAAATATATTTTGCTGTTTTTATTATTTTTGTGTTTATTCCGTACACATCAGTGCAATTTTCATTTTTCAAATTATTAATTATATCCCTAAATAAAATTTGCAGTTGCTTTGAGGCTTTACATATATTAGTGGATTAATATTTGATATAGGCAGACGCTTTATAAATTCTTTCGGTGCCTTGATGAAGTAATCATTAAATACATTGGCTATTAGATTTGGTTGTTTTGCAGTAAATACTTTGCTCATTGCACTCCTTATGAAACGAAAATAGAATATTATCTGATTTTGAAATAAGACACTTGTTTGGTTTCATATTGGTAAATTCAGTTTCCTGACACGTGTTTCGGTCAATGACGACCATTCTCAAAGGAATTACAAAATTATCTGTAACCAGTCATTGACCGAAACACGTGTCAGGAAACTGAATATACCAATATGAAACCAAACAAGTGTCTTATTTCAAAATCAGATAATATTGATTGTTTTGAATTGGATTTTTTACTTTTACGTTAATGATTTAGAATATTGCTTTTTGTGGATTACTTAATATATTAAATTAATCATTATTCGATTGGCGTTGCTTACTAGCAATTTTTGGGATGTAACTTTTTTTGTAGTTTGTATATATAGTCTGTTCGTTGGATCTTCCGTCGTACGTCACAAACTATCGCTTCGAGAAACGACGCAAAAACATTCAGTCTGATAAAGTAAACCAAATGCATTAGAAAAAGAACGCACTGTAAAACTTTCGTCGTTTTTTGAAGCGATAGTTTGTGACGTACGACGGAAGATCCAACGAACAGACTATATGTAAATATTTTCTTTGGTAGGGTGAGCTGTACTCCAATCTTTTAAAAATTTTAATTGTTCGCGCATAAGCCTGAGTTGTGACGTGACTGATAAAGATAGGACATTTTTCATCTAAATCTATATTTACACAATAAAATCCCACGATGCTAAGGACACATCATTATGAAAATTGTAAAGACTTTCTGGGGTGATTAGACTCGAAACAAAATTATGAGCTGTTGGGAACATCAAACTTCATACTCAAAGCTTTATGGTCCGAAAGACAGGGCTCATGAACCCTTACACTAAGTACATTTGTTCTTATATTTGTTATTATATTATCGATACAGTTACTTCCTCTTATAGGTTCCTTTACTAGGGCATCAAACCCATAACAGGTGTAAATATCGGCAAATTTTGAGTTCGCAGAATTTATCGTTTGGAACTGTATATTTAAATCTCGTACTAATATAATTTTATTAGTGCAATTTATAAAAACTAATTTCATAATAGAAATATTTCCAAATTTGAAAGAGGTGCTCTGTAAACAGTTATAATTATTATTTTATTACTAGTGAGTTCCACTGCAGATAATTCACAGTTGAGTTCGACAGAAAGTAGTTCAATATCCTCCCGTCTTTTTGATTGAACGGTCTTATGCACATAGATTATCGAATCTTTTGTTTCTTTGAGGATCTGCAAAAATATGACAGTAAATTATAACCTCATATGTTTGTAATTGCTACTTGATCATCGTTTAGCCAATGCTTTGCGAAACATAATACTTGATACAAGTTATTTGAAGCTAAACATGCCTGTAATTGTGGAGGCCTCTACTTTGTGATACATTATTATAAATAAATTATTGTAAATACCTTTTTTATATACGATAGCACACACTTTTTATTCTTATTGGTGACTATAGTTTCGAGAGATTTTCTGTCATATTCAAATATGTATTTCACCGATTTTATTGAATATCAACTGTATATTAACCCTTTGCACGAAATATATTAATAAAATATATTAATAGAAACAGTTTCTAAATAGGGAATTTGTTTCGATTGTTGGACTGAAAATCCGTTTTTGGAAAAAAGTATTTTTTCGTAATAGTGCCCTGAGGCCATAAGTCACCTTTTAGAAATTCTTTGTGTTCATTAAATGGAACACCGACTTTAAATGAACTATCAACCTTCGTTTTCATTTGTAATGTAGTGCACTCTTACTTGTATGGTTTTATATTGCTTAAATATTTCATTATGTCAGTACTTGATACAGTCTCACTCTAACCTGATACAAAAATCCAGAATTTCCTATCCGCGATAGCTAGACTAGAGTTAGCCTTCCTTCCACTGATTACACCTATACTCTTCCGTATTACTTTCTTTTGTACCTTTTAGTATGATCCGATTTGATGGACTTATGTTTCCATTTCCAATGTTTACATCAGCTGCATTTTTAGGTTTTACAGATTTTTGCTTGGGCTAGTTGAGGTTGCATTATTTCCGTAGACCCTAGTGTTAATATTAAGGGAATCTTTTTTGTGTTGATAAATTATGCAAGTAGTGCCTGTGTGCTTGTTTGCAGTCGTGCGGGTATTGTTTTTGAGCTCATTTGCTTGTGTTTGCGTGATAATTTCGGCGGAAAAACTAATCCAAGATCTAAGCGAAGGGACTTATTTTCCTCTTCTTGACGGTTTTTTTTATCCATTAGGGAGATTCCTTTAATCCTATATACGCTCCAAAATCGGTTTCTATGGATGTATCCGATATGGTTTCCGGTTCTGGAAAAGCCAAACCACAGAATATTTCCACTTTCTTGGAAATATCTTTATCATTGCAAAACTAATCAATCGATATAGTATATTTTATATTGTTACGAACGTATATGCATATTCCTCCATGTGTGTGGTCGGTTATACAGTAATAAGTCGTAATTTTATAGCCCGTCAGAGGGTCCATTAAATTTTCTCCCAACTAGTATTCAAGAAACATGCATATTTTTATCGGCTAAATAGTCTAATAATTTATCTAACTTATTAGCTAAACATTTGACATTAAGATGGAATAAATTAAAAACATGCGGTTCATTAATGTTAAATGGATTAAGTTCTTGTAGACTTACGCGTGACTGCTCGATAGCCTGGCTCGGAAAAAATTTGATTGCTGTTTAGCGAAATAAAATCTTTTTATATATATGCTTTTAGGCCAGAAGCAAGGTTTATTGATGATATCAAAATGATTGCTAGGAATTCCAATTTTGAATAATGTATAGTCGGCTTCTTCATAATTTGGTTTCAGCTTTTCTACCCCAAAATTTGCGTACTCATTTTTTCCCTTTATAAGAAAGAGCAAGATATCTTCTTTCGACGTATTTTTCTAAAGTCTTGATATAAAAAGGCATTTTCTTCGAGAACTTGTTGATGCGTTGAGAGTATACAGTACTCTGATTGCCAATGAAAACGAATATTTTGTTTACTACTCTTGTGGTTTACAGTTGCGCGCCTTGCAGGATCCTTCTCAGCTTCGCGTATTGTTGTAGTGTGATTAATGGGTGGGGGTGACAGCTGTAGTGATATTGTGCTTCATATTTAAATTTAACTTAATTGTGTTGACAATGTCTGAATTAAGGTCCTTATTTGTTTGTCGTATCCATGGTAGAAGGGCGATGTATATTCTTTGTAAGCGAAGTCAATTATGCTTTAAATTCTTGTAACTGCGCGGCCACGTAATTGTTTAAAGTTATTTCTTAATGAGTCTTACGTTGCCGGAACAGATTTGTAATTACTTGTTTAAAGTCTAAAAAATTCTTTTCCTTGATTAGTTTCGGTAATCATTTTTGATGCAAAATCAAACAGCTTTATATATTCTAAAGGCTTTCTGTTAGTTAAGAGGCGTGTTTTGGTCCGGGTAATTCACTACTCTTACTTTTACGGGAATCAAATTACAATATCGCTTCCACTATCATTTTTGTATTCAGTTTTCGGTATTAATTTTTAATAAATACTATTGGTAGTACTTTTAGTAATTAAATAGCTAATTTTAATAAGATAATACTTTAACCAAAGTGAATATTGCCTGTTAAAGGCATGACATAGAAGCTCCATAGCGCTCTCAGCATATTTAACAGTTGTAGGCACTATAATAGTTAAAGTCGCAGCCAAGACTTCGTCTACTGTGAACAATTCATCTGATTCTGGCAAATCATAATTTATATAAAAAAAATCGTAATATAATAAAATTATTTTTTGTTGGAAACAGTTTGCTCACAATTTTTAACCTCTCCCAAAACCATATATTTCACAATTGTTCTTAGATCGATTTTTCGCTTACATGTTTGTAAAGCCTTTCCCGAATATCATTATCAACTTTCTATAAAAGATTTTTCTATTTTAATTCTTTATTTTTAATGACTGAAAGAATTTATACTTGGCCCCAATTCGAAATATTCCCACTTTGTCCACATTTCTTCTCACTGAGTTAACTTCCCTTAGTTTTAATTTTGTCACTGCGTAAATAAATTCGTTTATAACTATTAATTTTTCTTTTCGTTGTTTACAAGTGACATGCCTAAAGTAATTTTTTTTTCTAATTCCATGTTAGTTTCTTTTGCCATGTTTACTTCTCTGAACCTACCTTTCACATTTTTTAAATTTATCAAAATTAGTTCTTTTAATAATGCAATTGACACTATTATTTTTTTGATATTTATTGAAATCGATACGCCCATAATCGCTTAATCTTTCAATGTCAACAAAAACATTCCAATTGCTTTCTATTAAGTTTGCATTAAATTGCATAATTTATAAAGGATATTAACATTACATACAGCATTATGTATTTAAATAACTACTTTAAATTGTCTGAGAGGATAGCCTATAATAAATTTTTAGCTGACGTAATTTTTAAAAGTTCTGAAACTTAGGTTGTAATATGAGCTTTACGGCGTCTTCGCATCATAAATAAGTTGGGATATAATTAAAGCAGCGTATTTAATAAAAAATATTGGTAATAATTAGAGAGCGGATAAAAAAGCTTAAAAAATGTGAAAAAAAGCACTTAAAAAGCCACAAAATTTAGAGAAAAAAGCATTAAAAAGGCATAAAAACAGGAAAAAAGCATAAAAACACGAAAAAAAGCACTAAAGAAAACTATATTTTCTTAATATGTTACACGTTTATCAACAAATTTTACATAGAAATTCTGCTTAAAACTAAAATAAACATACTTTCTTTACGCAATATATAATATTATGTAAGTATTTAAAAATTTAATTGTAATTTTGTATACATTTCAAAATAACTAAAATCTATTCATGAAAACAGTAGATCATTAAATGTTGTTCTAGGGGTTTAATTGTAAAAATTATTACTTCTGACGCTCAATAAATTTTTGAAAATGGAAAAGTTTCTCTTTATTTTAAATTATAGCTGGATCCATTTGAAAATTGCCATTCAAAATTAAGTTTAATTTATTCAAAAATAAAAATCCTTCATTTTCACCGAATACTTCTTACGATATTATTTTGATTTCTTGTCCAATGCGTCCAGGTATTTTCTAAATTGAATCTGCTTTTATAAAGATTAGATTGTGTTGCTCACAAAATTTAAACGCGATTTTATGTAACTAAATTGTTTGAAGGAAGCTCTTGTTTCTTAAGAACTGTCTGACAGTCATTAACTGATTTGCTTATCGTTTCGGGAAAGTTGTATATAACCTTATTAAATTCTTCAAAGTTGTTCGCATAGTACATCGTAGCATATAGCCAAGTTCCCCGTTTTGTTAGCACTGGTTTATGGGGCAGTGAGATATCAGGTAATGACTCCTTGAATAATTGCACTCACAGAAGAATATAAGATTTTTTTTTTCATATTTAATTAAATCTACAAATGGAAATTTCATTCTTATAGTTTCAGAAATTTGTTTCTATCCATGTGCTAAACTTGTACAATGCACAAAATGCGTTATTAGTAAAATTTTGTAACTTGGTATTGTTATTATCCGGTTTCTTCAATTATTTTGTATATATCAAAATACTATTGGTCGGAAGTCTTCATGTTAAACTCCTATTAATAAATTAAACAAGCGTCTTTGGTTTCATCCATCCCAAACCACATATAATTATTGTTAATAATATCTTTAATTTTTTGCATGGTTTCAAAGGACGCAAGAGCTACATAATTTTTTCTCAGGAATGCGCCTTTTACAATATTTTCCCAAGAAAAATTTAAATGCATTATTTTGTAATTTTCTTAAAGGGATATTCGAATGTAAAAGTATTTTGCACAAATGTGAATTTAATTTAAATTGTCCAACGTTCTTGATGTAGTGTTGTTATAACATGTTTTACATATAAGTCTTGACTAGTTAGGATGCAGTTGGAAACTAAAATAAAACTTACTATTTTTAAACATGCATTACAAAATAATGTATTATTTTCAGTTGTTAATTCTGGATAGTCTCTAATTAATTCTTGTATTGTGGTTTTCACCTTTTGCATTATGGGTTCAATATACATGTGAATTATAGAATATAATTTATCTGTGATTCCCCAGGTTAATACGATTCACGCATATAGTAATTTTTGATAAATAAGCAAGGTTTTTGGAATGTCAATTCAATAGTACGGTTTATAAATGCGAGTTTGCATATGAAAATTAACGAAAACGATAAATATGCGCCAGTCGTCCCATCCGTATTTTTTTATACGGTTTTGGAACACCTGATTATTAGCTATCACTTAAATTTGTTTACATTTAATACTCACTGGGGCCCCTGTTTGGGCCTAGTTTAACGACGTTTCCAACCGGAATATCATAGGTGTGATTCCTATGAAGCGTTCGTCTGTATTATCTGAATAATGAGACGGTCTATTATATCTACTTATTTATAAACGAATCCATTGTAAATTGGTAATTTATACTAATATTTATTAATAATAAAATTTATTATAATTACTGTATCATATTATGAAGATTTTAAACAATTATGTTGTCAAAAGACATGAAGAAAATATGTAATACAAATATAATGTATAAATGATGGGATACAGATTTTTACGAAAATTCTCTATATTAGCACATTCATTTAATATCAGCGTGAAATTTTTATTAAATGTTGTTTAAATTTAAAGAAAATGTTCTAAATAAGCATCAGAATCTAAAAAAAGCTTGAAAATAAGCACAAAAAGTCAAAATAAGCACAAAAAGTCAAAATAAGCAAAAAAAGCAAAAAAAAACTTAGCGCTAAGTAATCCCATTCTTTAAGATTCGTATAGATATTTAGAAATTTTTTCGATGCTATTAATATTATGGATAAGCATAATGCTCTCTAGTAATAATAGTTTAAATTTAACACTAAAGAAAATATTCAATAATATAATTAAAATATATATGTGATTTGACAAACTATTTATTAACAAGGTCTAAAATTTACTTATAATTATTTATTTATACATTTACTAAGGGGCGTATTCTAGAATTAATATATCTTTTTAGATAACCTTACAATGAAATAAATAAGACATTTATTAATGAAATAACAAATATAATTGATAAATCTGGAATTTATAAATAAGTTGTTCTCTGCGTAACATTGAAAAAGCGTAAGTTCAATATTAGATTAAAAGCCCACAAGGAATAAAGAAATATTCAACATTTGTAAAGCAAAGGCAACTATTCTTACCACAGAGATATACTTTGTATAGCCCACTTGGTGCATAAAGTTCGCTAAAACGATTTACTGGAAACGATAGAAATTTACAAAGCTAAAAGTAATCTCGGAATTTCATTATTAAACAAACAGACTGACTTAAAATGCACGCCTTTCTTTAACTGCATTATAAAAATAAAGACATAGTTTGTAATTTGTAAGTTACTTTAAGTTTAATTTCTTTTTAATAATGATAAAAATATATTTGTAAAATGGTATTCATTTTATTATATTCGAGATGTGCCATAGAGTAAATAATATTTCTTTTATTAAACGGAATCTTTTTTTACATAAGAAATAACATAATTGAGAATTAAAAACATAAAATCAAAATACATATAAAAATAATACAATAACAGATATCATAATTAAGATGAAATTATTTTATTTAGAAAACACGAATACAACGTAATTCTAAGGAATTTTAAAGAATTTAAGTTTAAACGAATTCAAGACACAGTGTGGCGAAACAATTGTAGTGAGTTAAATATAAATTTGAAAATAAACCACGTATTATTAATTATAATCCGTAACTGAAATACCAGCATCATAAAATTTATGGTACATATAGGTAAAGTTGCTCAAGTCGTACTCCATAAGAAAGGAACTGTATAAAACTTAGTATTTATTAAATAAATAGAAATTAAATGTGTTATTTAGACTTTTGTTAATAGTCGTGTTATGTGTTATAACGAAACTAGAAAATCTATGTATGTTTCACGTAAAAAACAAAATCATTAAAAACTTACATCGGTACAACTACGTGAACTTGTTTCTTAAGTCGTACCACCTATTGCCTAAGTCGTACCTAGGAGTTCAATTAAATAAAAATAATAATTGAAACGTAATGTTTATTCATATGTTTATCATGGATTTCTTTACTTTCTTGTGCAACCACAGCAAAAAGCTTTGACAGTTGTCACATGATTATGGATTAAAATACCAGTACGATTTAGGACTCATACTGTACATTAAAATTTAAAGCAAAACATAACTTAATATTGAATACAATTAACTCAATTACGTTTCGACTAAATGATTGAGTAAATTGCACTTTACCTATATTTAATAAGAAACATAATTTTATAGGTAATATACTTGCGAGATTTACTACCAAAAATATGCAGAAAATTGAAATAAACTTACTTGCTATCAAATTTTACAAAGTGGTTTGTTTACATCAAATAATAATACGTCTCACGGCGTATAAGTATAAGATGTATATTTGGTTGCCAACGATTGTGCTGTTCTTGCCGTAGTTTGTGCTAAATGCATGTGGTACGACTTAAGCAGTGTTACGACTTGAACAACTTTACATATTTTCGTACCGCTATTGGTCAGTGTGCAACACGTCTGAATAGTGAACTGGCAGCTCAAGTTCGATACTCAACATCCACTGTTGCTTTTTATGCTCTTTCTTGTTTCATTTCTTTTTGTGTGTTCTCTATTAGTATTATTATTATTTCACTACTATTGTTATTTTTATGGTATTATTGTATAACTTTTATTCATTTGTACTATTTTTATTGTTCTGATAATAATATATGTGTAACTGATTCTGAACTGTCTACCGCTATCACTAACTTTATCCTTAACCGTGGTCTACTTGTCTTGTCGTGCAAAAGTCCTCACAACAGGCCCTTTGAGGTGAAGTGTGTGTTCCTGTCTCATTGCCTCGTATTTTAACGCAACTTTATATTTAAATCAGTATTCATCCTCACTCAAGAATGGGCCAGGATCCTCACTGTAAAAAATGTTAAAATGCAATTAGTGACTTTGTTAAATGTTGTAAATGCAACTCGATCTAAAATCACAGCTGTGCTGCACTGCTAAAGTATTTAATTCGCGCCAATGAGGGAGAAAGTTATCTGCTGCAATAAGCATGCTATATCAGCTAGTTCCAGTAGTACTTGTGATGATTCACTTTTGCTTGATACTTTGCCCATAGCTTCCAATGTTAGTGAATACAATATTTTATCTGATCTTGTAAGTACGGTTAGCTTAGGGAGTCCGTTAGTAAATTAATAAGTAAATGTGATAGGTTAGCGGAGAATAACATACAGGTTACTGACCTAATATCTGACATGACTAAATTGAAAAATGATAATCGGATTTTACAAGTTGAATTACTCACTCTTAAAAATAGTCTAACCCAATTAGAAGACAAAATAAACGGTCCTAAGGTGAACTTAAATCTAAATATCATTAGCAAAATTAACGACCATAAATAAAGGGAAAATAATATAATTCTATATAATTTGCCAGAACAATCCTTTAATGACAACATAAAAGACTCTAATAGAGTAACATAATTACTGCTTTTGCTTGATCGTTCAGTATCTGTGAGGAAGGTCTTTAGATTAGGTGAAGTCGGTGACAGGCCTCGTCCTATTAAAATCATCCTGGATCAATGCTGGAGGGCAACTATGTTAGTTAAGAACAAAATGAAGCTTGGTAATAACCTCAAACACGATTTAACGCTGATGCAGCGTGAGGAATTTAATGTTCCGTTGGCGGAACTCAAACGTAAATCCTGTGGTGAGAAACTATTCATTAAATACGTAAATAATACCCCGAAGATATTCAGCAAAATTGACAAAGAAAAAAACTAGATTCTACCTAATACTCAAAATGTTCGAGGGCTAAATTCTAAATTTGTAGATGTACAGAACGGCTAACATAACAGTGATTTCGCTATTTACTTTCTAACAGAAACGAGGTTGCACAGTGGTGTTAACAGTTACGAATTCTTCCTGCAAGAATTTGATGTTTATCGGTATGATCGTATCAACTCGGCGGCGCATTAATTACTGTATATTCATGGGTCTCTTCTGAGTTTAATTTGAATTTTCTGCACTCTGATTACACGCAACTTACTACTGTTAAGCTCAAGTTACAATATAAACACCTGGTTCTAATCTGCTTCTACATCAAACCTAATGTCTCAGTTAATGAATACTCTCGTGAGTTAATTCAACTTTTCCGAATATCATGTTGGTAACAACACAAATTCCATGGAGACTTTGCACGTTTTAATTAATTACAATGATTAATACAAAAATAACAACTTGAATGATAATGGAAGAATCCTTAATCTAGTTATCTCTTCAGTTAATTTAGTCGAGAATGTTGAGCGCTGGAACATTCCCTTATTTAAGGAAGACTTTCACCATTCTACCATCAGCATAGCTGTTGATACTGCGTGTGCGGATAATTACATAAATTTTACTCAAACTGGCCATAAGTACAACTTTAGGAAAACAAATTTTATATGCCTCTATAATCACCTCTTGAATTGTTGCTGGAATGAACTCTATACGTGTCCGGATGTAAACCTTGCCTGTGACATTGACAGTTTTATCCTTGTGCAGTTTTATAAACATCCTGAAACTCAATCAGTTTAACAATTAAATTAAAATTTAAAATTTAAAATTGTAATAATAAACTGTTAGATTTAGTTTTTAGTGATTTTGATGGCTGCTTGGACATAAATCATTCTGTGCATCCTCTTGTGTCAGAAGATCTGTAAGCTCTAACCGGTACAGCGTAAATTTTTACTAAATGCAGTCTGTTTTTTCCTGATAATGTGTCTAATAAGCAATACAAATTTCGAAAGGCCAATTATCTCACTTTTTACAATGACTTAGCTAATGTAGATTGGACTATTTTGGAATCTTACACTGACGTTAATAAAATGGTCGATCAATTTTATAAGTTTCTGTATAACCTTGTTGATAGGTCTGTACCCATTTATAATTTTAAACAAAAATCAAATACAATCCCTACGTGGTTTTCAAATTATATTATCAAAAATATTAAATTAAAACACTACTACCATACTACTTAATCCTTATTTTATCGCGGAGAGTTCGAAAGACTTCGAATTGTGACCAAATCACAAATTAAGGTAGTATATAAATCTTACTTAAAAAAACATTGAAGATAATCTTATAACGCGACCAAAAGATCTGTGGAAATTTGTACACCAAAAAATGGAACAACTAGAATACCAAGTGAATTAAAATATGACTGTAAAATCTTCGATACTCTTCAAAGTATCGTAAATGCTTTTGCTGATACGTTTTCCGAAGCTTTTCTCGACAATGATATTACAATAACCAATTCTGTACATACTAATTGTGAACATTTTTCAATTCCAGTTATTAATGAGAAACACATCATTCATAGTATAAACAAGCTGAAAACATCAGCCACTCATGGTGATGATATTGTCCCATGTTTATCATCAAAGATTGCAAGCATATATTTATAAAGCCGTTATTAATAATTATTAATCCATCAATTAAATCCGGGTGTTTTCCTAATACTTGGAAGAGAGCTGTTATTACTCCTGTCTTTAAAAAAGGTGATCACTCACTCCTTCAAAACTATCGACCTATAGCAATCTTATCAAATTTTTGCAAGATATTTGAACAAATAATATATTATTTTCTGTACAACCATGTAAAAAAATATATTTCACCACTTCAACATGAGTTTATGTCTGGATGGTCGACCTTAACTAATCTGTCATCAATTACGCAATATCTTAGCCAAAGCCTTGATAATAGGGGTCAAACGGATGTTATCTAGACAGATCTATCCCGTGCGTTTGATACGATTGATCATAACATCTTACTTAACAAACTTAGTCAATTTGGTCTTACAGAACACACCATCGCATTTTTGTCATCTTACCTAAAACAACGAATTAACTATGTATATTTTAATGGATTTAAGTCGTTTGAGTTCAATTCAACTTCAGGTGTTCCCCAAGGTTCGAACTTAGGCCCTCTACTTTTTATAGCATTTATTAATGATCTAATTGCATCTCTATCGTCCCAAGCACTTATTTAAATTTAAAAGCTTACGCTGATGATTTTAAAATTTATGCCTCGATAAGGTCTTTCGAAGATTGTATGCTTTTACAGAATGATTAAAATATCATATCGCGCTGGTGTTCTACAAACAGACTTTGTCTTAATGTCAGTAAATGTAGTGTTGCCTCTTACACTCGTAAGGAACTAATTACTAAATTTAATTATAATATTGAGTGTACTGCAATTCCAAGAAATTCAAGTATAAAGGATTTAGGGGCAATTTTTGATTATCGATTAAATTTTACTGAACATATTGATAATATCACCTGATCCGCAATTAGAATGTTAGTTTTTTTTAATGCACACCTCTAACAGTTTTAGTAATTAAATACAAATCAATGATTCATGGTGCATTTCTTTGCCCTTATTTATCTAAAAAGATTAATAATAGTTATTCTATAAATATGGTAGACAATTTCATAAATAAAAATCCAAGTTTAGATCTCTGCATTACTTCTACTAAAAGGAAATAACAAATTACAATTTTAACTTTATTTAGAAAACCAAGCTATAGAATTAAGATAAATTTAGATATTGTATTCCGAATGTATTCAAACGACAAAACACTAAAATCAATTTTATTTAACGCCAAATATAAAAATCTACCAAAAGATCTGGCGTTTATAAGGTTAAATGGGGTGTAAGGTTATTTGTATTGGTCAGTCTGAAAGAAATGTTGACATTCGATTAAAAGAAAAGCTCTTTTTATAAAAAAAAAAACAAATTCCACACTTCCCAGATATTAATCTGCTTACATTCTACATTTTTCCGAAAAAGTCCGAAACTGGACCTACTTAATAATACTTACTTACTATATAATACTTAGATTGATTTATTATATTCATCAATTTTCAGTGCTATTATGTAAATTGTAATACCTGAATAAATCCCATGTGTGATATTAACAAAGTACAGTTCTATTTATTATCAGGAAAAGTTCTTAACTACCAATGTTAAAATAATTTAATAATTTTAGGTCATCTGCAAGTATTAAAGAATTATAATACTTAAACGAATCATACAAATCATTAACAAATGACAAAAATAATACAGGACCAATATAAGTGCCCTGCGGTTCGTTATTTCACGGCGATTTATTAAAAATGAATATAGCCAGCAATTATTTATTTAAGATGTGATAAGTATTTAATTTAGCGATTAATATGTTCATACGATGAAAAGCCTTAGCAAAATCAGTAGTATATATAGCATCGACTTTTTTATGCTCAGAGAAAAACTTTCTAAAATAAAGTTAGAGACAGTAGACTTGCTATCAAGAAAACTATGTTGTGTATTGTCCCGATATATTGTTGAAGTTTTAGTTTTGGGTTTAAAAATAGTATTGTGGAATTTACAGAAGTGTTCAGACCTACATTAATGTTAGGTTTCCTTAAGATATTATTTATTTCCAAGCTAATTTTGCAAAATATCTTAGAGGTTTTAAATTTGACTTTTTGTGCTGTTTTATTATCACCAGCATATATATTCACTGTATTTGCGGAGTTGATATTTGTTAAGGATATTGTCAATTAACTATTAACATTTGTAATAATATAATTAATTAAATTTATTTCGTTTTGGAAAGATAGGTAAATGTGTTGCCGCATGTATCATGTAATTAAATTCTGTGATTAAAAGAATATTTTAGAGAGATTTGGAACGGTGGAATTAGTAAAAGTGGGTTTCTATAAATGTCAAAAGTAGAGTGGTTTAAAAATTTGATGTTCTTTTTTAATTTTGTTTTCTACGATAAAATTAATTTGAGAGTAGAGGTTATTAATGCAATTTAAAAATTGTCTCCTAAAAAGCTTGCTAAAATATCATCAAGATATCGATTTTATAACTTAATGTATTTTTTACCAAGAGGAGAGTTTAAAATTGATTGAGTTAGGGTGTTCATGAAAATTTCGGCTAATAGTAGACTCAATGGTAAACCTAACCGTAGGACTTCTGTTTGTTTTATTATTAAATAAGAAATAATTATTATTTAAGACAATTTTTAGTAATTCTAAGATTGAATTGTTATATTTATATTATTGAGTTTAAATGAATGCTGAACTAGTTGAATACATTCACTTGAACTTTTGTATCATTAATCGAAAAATTCAGGGAGATTTTTTTAATAGTTATGTCAAGCTAGTTTGTTAGTTAAGTCAATAGATTTTTTTATGGAATTAGTATTTTAAAAAGTGATTAGTTCTTTATATAAAGTATTACGGTGAGTAATATTATCCGCTGTAGATTTTTTAAAGGATACAACAGGAAGTACGTGCAATTCCTTTTTATGTAGTTTAAGTAAACCATATAGTTTTAGAGATTTTTATTTTATTTCATTTCAAGTTTTAAATTTATATTTTGCATTTATTAGCTTCTTTTATAATACCTACCATAAATATACGTCTACTCCTAGAGCAATCTAAGTTTGTTAATTATTATCCGGATGCAATATTTTAATGAGAAAACATAATTTTCTAAAGTTAGTAAATTTTACGGTTGGATGAAGTTTTCCTCTTTCATTGTAATGATGACCTCATAATCCTGGGCACGATCGTATATTATAATAGCTCAGCTCATTCAGTATATTTATTCGAATAAGAGGACTATTGTTAGTATAATTCAATGACATGTGAGTGGGTTATATTCCACGAAATATTTGAATATTATTTTATCCTAACTAATTAAAGGATATCAACAAGCGTAGAAATACATACTCAACGCTACGTATTAAGGTTGTGCTTGACACATATAGATTAACAATATGATAATAAAGATGAAAGGGATATAATTTTACAATAAGTCATATACAGTTTAAGTGGATATGTTCTAATATGATAATCTATAGTTTTACGTAATTTTTTTTGAATAAAAATATTAGTACTATAACAATGATATTGACAAAGAGTTTAAACATTTTATAAATACATTCAATTTAAAAATTATGAATAATATCTAACAACTTGTCAACTTGTCTTCTACATAATATTGATTATTAAGTTACGTGAAGATGAACAGTAATAATAAAGACACTTGTAATCACTTTCTCCACAGTTTATAAACTATGGAGAAAGTCATTATAAGTGTCTTTATTATTGTCTTCTACATAATGTAATAAATGAATTAATTTGTTTGTTGTTTAGATAAATCTAATTATTTACATTACTAACACTATTCACAATATCACATAACCAACTAGAAATATATTTTGCCTTTTTTGTTATATATAATAAGCGTGGATTAAATAATTTAAAAATAAATTTGAATTTAACAATGGAATTTATCTTGGTGAAAAATAAATAAAAATATATTATTATTTTGCATCGTGTAATTAAATTTGACAGTGACAGGTCTTCGTCAAATATTAATTTCAAATTAGGTAAGCATGTTAATTACGTCAAAATTATGTATGTAGACCGTAATTAATTTGATGGTGCTATTAAATCGATTGTGCGATTAATTTAATTCGAATGTAATATAAATTCACGATAATGACCACACTATGTATTATGATTCACGCAAATTATCATTATGTATATGAACATAGATATTTTAACTAACAGTAACATATCCAACTTTCTTTTATGTGATATAAATGAATTCATTAATTATGAATTATCATAAATGTGTCCAATTATATAAAAATTAATAAGTAAATTCTTATTCAATACTAACTGGGGAATGCAACACTGTTAAAAAATTTCAATACCGATATTCCGGTATTTTCGAGTTTAGAACCGGTAATACCGGTAAAATACCGGTATTACTAAAAATATAAAAAAGGCGAAAACAAAATTGAAATTTACTTACCATATTATTATATAGGGGTTGTTAAAATATATGTCAAACACAGCTAAACATTTATTATTAAGAATGCAATATTTAACAAAATGAAATGAAACTTCTTCAATAAATTACATTAATTAGTACAACTGATTATTATTTTGTATTTACATTGAAATTTGTTTTCTAAAAACATATGTGATCCAATGTACCGACGTCTAAACTTGATCTCATTTTTGTGTTTATATGTTGAGCAGCCAAAAAGGCTCGTTTAGACTCGACACTTGTTGGTGGTATTGTTAACAAATATTCATAAGCAAGTTTTAGTTGCACCCACCTTCAAAAAATGTAATTCTTTTTAAGGCTGATGTTCCAGTTCCAATCCTTTGTTTTGTTTCTTAGGCTTGTCATTCGTCATTGCTTTATTTATTTAACACTCTCTAATTTATTTTTTTATGAAACAGTTGCAATTCTAACAGCGGAGAGAGATGTTACTGATATATCTTTATCCTCAAGATCAAAATCTTCACTACTGTCTGGTTCGTTATTTTTAACCACTAGGCGTTTTATAAGAAGAATCAATATTTTTGTAATAGAACATTTCTTAGTTTAGAAAATAACTCTGTATACGTTTCGGTTTCCTTTTGTGATGCGTTGTGTATATATTGCAAAACTTGAGATATCTGTTCGTCTTTGGATTAATCTAAACTTCAGAGCATTTTTCAATTCAGTAATTATTGTAGTTTTCTGTGCAATAAGCGTGTCAATTATAAAATTAAACGTCGCGTCAGTAACCGGAAGATTACATTTTTTATGCACATTGCTTCGACTCCAAATTAAATTGGTGATAATGCATCGATGGTTTCAGAAATTGATAAAATCTTCACTTCGTAAAAGACTATGTTTGATTTTAAAATAATTAATAACAAGTAAACTATTCTAATGTGTTATGACATCCAATTGCAAATTCAATTCTTCTACAAATTGTAGTTTTACATATTTTTGTAAATATTGATCGTTTTTTGAAGATCTGAAAATTTTATAATTTTATTAACTCTTCTAATTTTTATTATTTAATAAGATAAAATACAATTTGTTTACACTTTAAAGTATATGATATAAACAAAATTCGTATAATTCAAATTTATTAGAGTTTGGATTTGTTGACACTAAAACCGTACTGGGAATTTCGCAGAAATTTGTTGTTGCACAATTGCACAAGCTGATTTTGCAGAATTTCGGAACAACCAGATCTCGTTTCCAAGCATCTGGAAATATATTATTTCGTATGCAGATATTAAATTTTTGGTTAAGGGTTCCGCAATTACACTCAATACTGATTTTACCACATCAGTTCGAAGTCCATAAATATCCCTGCTTAGACTAGGATTCAAGTTGTTTATGACGCCGCTTACAACGCTCGTAGAGATTTCGACAAATTTAAAGTACTGCTTACAACTAGGAGGGTTTATACACATTAAAATTGTAGGGTCAACATCAGGTTCTGGTAATAAATTCACAATGTTAGTGGTACTGTTTGCGAAATGGATCTTAAATTCGTTTGCAGTTTTATTAGAACTGTTCGATGGTCTTTCAGAGTTTATAAGGTCCCACAAAGCTTTAGGTTTGATTTTTTTCTCTCTGATGTAATTATTATTAGCTTCTAGTTTAGCCGTTTCTATTGCGCGTCTGCATATTTTTCTATAATGTTGTCTTAAGACTTTTCTTCATCCTGGTATTGGTGATATAAATCGGAGATTAAATATATTAAACCATTGTATATGATTTGATTGATTATAAGTATTTATTGTTTTTTCAGGAAAAGACTCATAAAAGTGAGTTAGAAATATAGAAAGAAATAAATTAGCACACTCATTCGTACTTAATGTATCATTTGTGAAACACCAGGATTCTCTTTTTAAACGTTGGAATAGAGTAAATTTGCCTCTAGCAGTAATGGACGGACTGAATTACTTTATTTTTGATTCCATAATTGTTATATCAAACAATATTCCTCTATGATCTAATATTCCCGTTTCAAATGGTCGAACAAGTAACTAAAACATTGGGACCTACGTTGTCTATGTAATTGTTTAGACGTCTTGGAAAGTCAACCAAAAATTTCATTCATATAATATCGGTGAGAGCAGACTTATTATGACCACCATTGAACCTGATGTTGAAGTCAGCGATTAAAAATATATTCTAAATAAATGAATGTTATCCAGCACCTTACATAGTATGCGCAGAATTACGTTGAAGTCTCTACATGGAGACCGGTATGCTTGAAGAATGATGTTATTGTGTACCTCGATGACAGTAATTTCACAATTCTTCTCGCAGGACAAATTGGTGATATTTATTGCGATACACTCGATATTGTTCCTGGCCATGATTAGGACTCGAACGTCTGGGGATAATTTACGAGAAAATTGCGTAACCTCATGAAAATGTGGGACTACAGCTGCCATAGCTTCCTCTTCTAGCAACCAGGGGTCACAAACACATACGATTTGATCATTTAAAATAGTATTTATGATGTTTAGTTCCTAGCGAATAGACTATGTTTATAAATAGACATCTAACTCTTATTGTGTCGATTATTACAGTGTTCAATTCTAGTTTCTTGGAGAAGACGATACAATCTCTTTACCCTTAATTTGATGACAAAAAGATGTTTGTACAGTTTTAAGTATCTGCTTAATCATGTTATATTTAGGTCGGTTCTGTAGCAAAGAAAATATTAAATAAATTGTTAACAGTCTGTGGATCATCCTGAATGCTGTTTGGGTCAATTTCTATATCTTTGCTAGTTTTAGTCTTATCTGAGAGTTGGTTTATAAGTTCCCAAGTTGTTTTGGACTGATTATTTGAATTGGTTATTAAATTCTGATAACATATTTTTTCGTATTTAAAACTGCGGCTTTATATGCGGGTGTAAGAATTGGATACTGTTTTCTTTAACAAAAAGATCATACAGTTTTGAAATAATAAATATATTTTATGATTAAATTTATCCATGATTTATTTGAGTTAACTGATTTCCTTATAATAGAAAAAGTAATATTAAAATAATGTGATAATTGAAAAGATTCATATTTCTTGTCAAAGTTATGAATGTTAAATATATTCGCCCATAATTTAGACTCTAGACTATTTATAAATATATTGATATACATTGAAAATTCAGAGTAACGTTTTGGGATTATGTACAGTTTTTTAAATAGAAATTATATAAAATTGATTTATGATCAGATACAAAATTGCTTAATGTAAATGTGTCTGTGGCTCTTAAGTTTGAATATATGTGATATAAACATGTAGAAGATGTAGCCGTATCTTCGGTTTTAATTTAGTATTAATTATACAACAGGAATAAATTTTTAATTAAGTTATATTCTTCAGACTGTGAGGTAAATTATTTATGTTAGAATCCCCAGTGAGTATTTTAGGGTACTTAATGTTATAGATATGATCTACTATCTAGTACAAGTTTTAGTTCTTGAATGAAAAGTGTTATATCTCCATGTGTTGGACGAAAACACGTTATGGTATAAGCATAAGTATTTCTGTATGTAGACAACATTTTAATCTACTTCACTCGTACTGACGGACAATTAAATAACTTAATTACATAACCTCTATTCATCATCAGATTCAATTTACGGTAGAGACTGAACCGCACAAAAATATTAAATTCCCCGACCTTTCAATTCTGTTTATGATATAATACTCTTTTCTTCTTTATAGAAGAAAAGAGCACATATTTGTATAGTGTTATGAATACATTATTTATTTAGATTTGAAGCTTCTATTTTTTTATTTTCTAGTTTGCACCATATTCCAACTTCCCCACACCTACAACTATTACAATACTTGGAACCTAGAAAGTCCTTAATTAAAGATATTGTTCGCTCTTCAGTCCATTTTTAAAAGCAAATAAATTTAAATTATATGGGTCGATTTGTAAATGAAAGTCTTGTTATGCTTCATAATTAATTTATCAGTTTCCTGACATAGCAGCAAAAGTATTAATTTTATTTTAAATTATATTGTTCTATTTTGATTTAATTTACTTTATCCTTATTAATATAGCGAATAGTAGTAGTAGTAGTAGTGTTAGGCTATCGACCACGTGGTCCTTCCGCCATGTGTCATTTGTGTATTTGTGTGTGTGTAAATGAGCTTGTTACTTTAAAGGATCGCCCCCGTCACTCTAAAGCACCATTAATATAGCGAATATTTAACAGTAATAGATCATATTTTGAATTGATAATTATTTATGTTTTATTGTCGGAAGATGTATTTAAAGTAGTCGCCGTTTTTATATTTTGGTTCCATTTTTTGAACAATTAAATTTTCCTCTAATAAGTTATTATTTGTACTCTTAATTGTGATAAGTTTTGACCTTATGTGTAGATACACCTTTATTCACGAAATCCATTTACGACTTACATAACATTACATACTTGCAGAGGACTATTTACAGAACAGCCCTTAAAGTAGGTTTTCCAAAATTCGTTGTTTTGTGTTGACTTGCAAATTGATGCTAATACTGTTTTCTAGTTACGGTACCTATTATTTAAATTAACAAGCTCATCTACACCCACATACAAAAATGAATAAAAAAAACTCAAGCTTATCTATATGTATATAAGTACCAAATTATTAATTTTATATACGAAACGTTAGTGCAAATAACACAAAATTAACGTTTGTGCTAATTTCGCTAACGCAGCGTATACGACGATCCATGGGGTTAAACACCCTATATCGGGTGGTATCCAGTTGAAATAATGGTTTATGTCTAACTTGTGAGCAACGCGGAATATATAATAGTTCGCTATAGTTGATTAGCCCATTTTCTAATTTATACAAAAAGGAAATGTCTAAGAACATTCTTCTTTCGGCCAATGATCTTATATTTAATGCCCTTAACATACCACTGTGACTGTAAATGAAACCTCTACCCAGCCTCCAAGATATTAACGTAAAAATCTGCCTCGTACCCATTCAAGTTTTTGACATGAAGTTATGGTGTATGGAGATGATATAAGAGAAGCTTTTTCTAAATGAGGTCGAACTTATGTCAGGTATAACGATTTTTTGGTAGTAGTTTTAAAGTTTACCGAGAATCGATTGAAAAAACCCAGAATTTTCAACGATTTTTTACAGATATCTGAAATATGATTCGAAAATTTAAATTTACACGTGAAGGTTACCCCTAAGTCTTTAATTTCAGATATGTAGTATTCAAAACTACTACCAGATCATCGACGAAAAGAAATATGGAAGCATTTACTTAAATTCAGTTCCTGACAGTTATGTTTACACCATAGGGTTAAGCCATTTAAGTCATTTTGAAGTTCGTTTTGATCTAACCTAGAACTAATGTTTTTATATATTTTTAGATCATCAGCATGAAGAAAAAAGTTACTGTTTTGAAGGTATAATCCAATGTCGTTTATAAAAAGGATAAATAAAATTGGTACACAATGGGTGCCCTGTGGCACACCCGATGATACCCGTATGTAGTTAAAAGTAAATTTGTCTATGCGTACACGTTTAATTCTATTACTTAAATAAGTTTTAAGCCAACTAATCACATTGTCGCCGAAACTCATTGATTTGCCTTAGGAAAGGTAGTGTAATTCGCATCAATCTGTAAACCATTCTCTAAGGCATTCGCCAAAAATGTTTGATACAGCAACACATTTGTAACAGTGGACTTTTAGAAAACCATGTTGCTGGTTTACAATTATATGCATACACGATCCCATATGTTGCTCGGAAACTAAAATGTCAAACTGTTTTGGCATAAATGACTCAATACATACGCCTCTAGTTCTGTAAATTTCCTCTACAACCATTTTTGTAAATAGAACAATAAAAGTATCCTTCCAACAATGAGGAAATATGTCAGACGTTAATCAATAGATTTATTACCCTGAGAACTAGAAATAATTTGACATTGATAAGGATCAATTTTGCGGCTGCATATCCTTATATCTTTAAAATGGAATGCAAATAAATTAACCTTTTTGTCAGTTGTATTGCTTTTAACATTCCCTACATACATTCCTTTTGGAAATGCAGTTTTTTTACGTCATACCCAATGCTTTGGGTACAACTCCATTTGTTAGGGATGCCTGATATAATAATGTTAAGGGCTTGCAAAGGGTTGTGGCGCACATTTTTAATAGCTTGGGAGCAACCATATCAGGACCTGATCCTTTATTTATATCTAGAGCTAATAATTTTTTTCTTACATCTCTTTCGTTGATGCTAATACTATTAATGTCACACATAGATGGACTAGAGTGGACATTAATAGAACAGCTATCGCTAGTATATACGGAACTAAAGTATTCTGAAAACAGATTAGCAATTCCTTTATGGTTATTTTCTGTACGATCATCAAGAGACATTGATTACGGTAGTTGATGGTCATTTGTTTTTTACTGATGAATTTCTAAAAATGTTGAGGATTTTCTTTAATTTGTTGCTCCGTTTTTCTGATGTAGTATTGAAAGCATCGTTTTGAGACATTCCTACATCTGTTTCTCAATGCCACAAAATCCCAATAATATTTAATTTCACCTGAAGTTTTATAAAGTTTATGGGTTTTTTCCTTGGCGAATATTAAATCACAAAGTTCTTTTGAGTACCATTTAGGAAAATGAGATTACTTTAACCTACGTTTTGGCACGAATAAGTCTATTGCGGTATATAAAATATTATAAAATGTGCCTACAGCTTCATTGACATCATCCATTGACAACATGAAATTCCAGTCTGTATTAAACAAATAATTATTTAAACCATCGTAATCAGTTTTATTGAAATCAAATATGTATGTATCTTATTCTAGTTGTATTTCTAAATTAGATCTATTCTGCAAGTATATTTCATAAGATAGAGGAGGATGATGTAGATCAACTGGAACTATGAAATCATCAGATATGGTTGCTGTTACCGTATTAGCTGTTGAAAATCACAAATCTAGGAGAGTATGGAAAGTCAGCATCTAGAAATAATAGAGATGCGGAAAAATTTTTGCAATATAGAAGTCTTACAATCTGAGAATAGAGAACTAAAACAACTGGTTAATACTTTAGGCCAATTACTCTATTGAGCAATATATAGCAAAATATTTGAATATATTTTGAGTAAGCAGATTTATTTTAATGTTCAGCACTCAATTTCCATAAAACAGCATGGTTTTATGGCTAGCCGATCAACATCTACTAATTTGATAAATATCACCCAGAAAATGCAGTGTCAAACTGACTTAAACAAGGTATTTGCCAATATGCCCAATGCCAAATTAGTTTCCATGCTTAAAGAGCTCAACATTGCTTCTAATATCATAAGTGTTATTGAGTCATGTTTAAAAGGACATATACAAATTGTACAGTATGGGGGTGTTCGATCTTTTCGCTATGAGGCAGTTGCTAGTGTACCCCAAGGATCCAACCTCGGACCGCTGATGTTCTTGATTTTCTTTAATAATGCCTGTTCTACAATTTCCTCAGATACTTTACTGTATGCAAATGACATCAAACTGTATAGGAAAAATAACAATGATTACGACTGCCAACTTCTCCAAGAGGACGTTAATAAATTACATGGCTGGTGTGCCGAGAACGTACTTAAATTAAATATAAGTAAATGTTGTGTGCTTACTTATTCGAGAAAAGTGAACACTGTTTATAATACTTATTACATTGATAGTTCCATTTTACAAAGGGTGTCTCAATTTAAAGATCTAGGTGTAATTTTTGATTGTAAGTTGAACTTTAATGAGCATATACTTAAATTAATTAAACAATCCTACAAACTCTTGGGTTTTATTTTAAGAAATTGCACACATTTTTCAAATACTGACACAGTTAGTATTTTATATGATTCATACAGTAATAGTAAGTTGATGTATTGCTCTGTAGTATGGTCACCCTATCAGTTGAAATATATTGGATTATTGGAGGGAGTTCAGAAAAAGTTTTTAAAATATTTATTTTACAAAAAAACACGGAATTTATCCGGATAGATCAATTTCATAAATCAGCTTACTTACTGAGTTTAATGTGTGGTCAGTAGCCTGCAAACATAAATTTCTTTAAATCTGCCATCTCTACAAATTAATTAACAACAGAGTTGATGATCAAAAGTTTACAGAAAAGCTTTTATTTCATGTACCAAGATTATGCTTACGTAATTCAGACACTTTTTAATACACTGCGCCTAATACAATTCATCATTTCAATTCATCCATGTACGAAATGTATAAATCTTACCAGGATGTTCAAAACCATGCGGATGTTTTTTATCCAGGTTTTACGAACTTTAAATCTAATGTTTCCTTGATTACTGAGTAAATAATGTTTTTGTTAAATTGTATAAACTTATATGTGTCTAATAATAATAATAATAATAATAATAATATTTATTTCCCAACAGACTACAGTCCATTACAGGGTAATATAAGAGCTATAATGCAGAGATAAAATACAATATATAACACAAACAAAATAAAAATGTAAGTATATAAGTACAATTAAATTATAAGTACACATTGACGGATGAAATTATTAAATAACTAACGATACAATATTTTTAAAATTCCATAAGCTATGGTGAAAAATATCGGCCCGATTCTCTACCTCATGGTAGGATTTGTACATATTATAAAGTGGCGAATGAAAATGATGTAACGTTTTGGGTACTGAGAATGAAAATGTGACTGGGTTACGAGTGCATAGCCTGGGAACGTGAAATTCGAGTCTTTCTGTAAAACTCTGATCATCAATTCTGCCATTGACAAGCTTATATAAGTTACAGATTGAAAGGAATTTATGATTGTTTGCAGTTGACCTCCTGTCGAATTCTAATAGTAAGCTGGTGTACTGTACATTTCTATCCGGATAAATACCGTACCTCTTAAAAAATAAAAATTTTAAGAATTTTCTTTGCACACCCTCAAGTACAGTTGGTAAGGCGACCACACTAAAGAGCAATACATCAGCTTACTGTTAATAAATGAATCGTACAGTGTAATAAGCGTGTCAATATTGGTGAATTGCTTACAATTTCTAATAATGAAGCCCAGCAGACGATAACACTCATTAACCAATTTAAGTATATCGCTTTTAAAATTAAGTTTGGAGTCAAAAGTTACACCCAAATCCTTGATCTCAGAAACTCTCTGTAACTTTGACTGACCAATATAATAGTCACTGAAGATAGGGTTGGTATTCTTGGTAAAAGTAAGGACACTACACTTATTTATGTTCATTTTGAGACCATTATCGTTACACCACACAAGTAATTTATTCAAGTCCTCTTGAAGTAATTGACGATCTGAGTCATTCTTGATTATCCTGTAAAGTTTGATGTCATCGGCATATATTAAGACATCAGATGAAATATCACTGCACACATTATTAATAAATAGAAGGAAAAGCAGTGGTCCAAGGTTGGATCCTTGGGGTACCCCGGTGATAGCTTCATGCGGAAAGGATTGGACACCTCCATTCTCCACAATCTGCGAGCGATCCCTCAAGTAAGAGTCAATGACGTTGATTATGTTACCAGTTATATTAAGATCTTTAAGCCTAGCGACAAGTATTGTATGAGGCATATTATCGAAAGACTTGCTCAAGTCTGTATAAATTACGTCAGTTTGGCACTGCTTATCCAAGTTCTCGGAGACGAACTGAGTGAAGTTAATTAAATTAGTTCCTGTAGAGCGGCCGGGCATGAAACCATGTTGTTTAATTGTAATAGAATGACGAACCATGAATAGTATGTGTTTGCTCAGAATACACTCAAATATTTTAGAAAAATTACTCAAAAGAGCAATAGGCCGATAATTTTTGATCTGATTGCGTTCACCAGATTTATGCACGGGAACAATCTTCACTTTCTTCCAGACCCGAGGAAACTTACCACTTTTTAGGATAAGGTTAAATATGTAAGTCAGAGGTTGATACAGAACATGTCTACAGTCTCTCAGAAGAAAAGAGGGTATGTTATCCAAGCTAGCAGTCATCTTTGCTTTAATACTTTTAAGTTGTTGAAGGACTTCATCCTCAGAAACCAAGAACAAGCCCATACATTCTGGAACAACGGGACTGGAAACACTGTGATTATCAGTAGAAGTGTGATATGATGGTTCAAAATGATTTGCAAATACATTTACAATATCAGGGGCACAAGAATAAGTTTCATTCTCTGTTTTCATAACACCTGGGATACGGGTAGTATTCTTCATGGCGTGAACATAATTCCAAAATTTAGTAGGTTCCGTTTTTAAATTATCCAAATTCGAGTCGAATCACGGTGGAGTGTCTTTTTTGAAATTACGCACTTTGAAAATGGGGACATTCATATCTAGAGACGAATAGAGTTTATTATAGAAATAATTGCAAGCCTCATCTACATCATCCAAGTTGTATAGTGTATCCCATTTTATTATAGCTAATATAAAATCGTTATATAATTTTGTAAAATTGGCCTTCCTAAAGTTGTATCGATACTGGTGTTGTACTTCGAATTTCGGAACCTCGGTACATCCTAAAGTGAGGCTTACATGTAGTGACGGGTGGTACAGATCCTTAGTTACAAGAAGTTCAAAGTCTCTATGTAGTACACAGTTTAATTGATTGGATACTATAGATAGATCCAATATTCTATTCAAATTGTTCGAGACTGTATTACATTGCCTCAGGCCATGAAACTCCAGAAAATTATTTAACGCAGTTATAGAAGTTGTATGTAAATCGCCACTAAGACTTAGGTTATACTCAGGTATGTTAAAATCTCCCATAAGCAAAACATAATCAAATTGCGTAACAATTGGATCCAATGCCTCAAAAAATGAGTTTAAAATATCGATGCGAGCTTTCGGAATATAATTGCAAATTAGTAATATTGTTTTGGCAGTAGTAGTTAACTTTACGGCAACCGCATCGATGGATTCATGAAAAGCGGGTAAAGGTACGTTTTCAGATGAGAGAGATTTTTTATCGCAAGAACAACCCCACCACCTATTTTATTTAATCTGTCTTGACGATAAACATTGAATACGTTAGGGAAAAGTTCTGAATTATTGACACCAGCAGTAAGCCAACTCTCCGTAATAAAGATGATGTCATGATTTGATATTGAAACATTATTAAATAATTCCGTTGTTTTAGAGTTAAGACCTCTAACATTCTGATAAAAGGCGGAAAGTGAAACAGTGTTAACAGTTTGTTGGGAAATCATTAGTTTTTTTGGGTTGACGGACGGGATGCAATACAAGGTTGATTATTGACATATCGTATATATAGAGATGGGTCATTACGGGATTTTAGATCATCCAACAATTTCTTAAATTCGATCCTTTGTGTTGGAGTTCTATCAGGCCGGTCCCTAAATGCCGGAGGAAGCGATTTCTTGTGTTTTAATACTTTTATTGCATCCTCACGTTGCGAAAAAATAACCTTAACTGGGCGGGCACGGTCACCTTTCTTGCCCAACCGGAAAAAATTACTGATTTTGGTGGATGGAACTACCGAAGTAATGATCGAATTTAAAATGGCTTTATCACTAGTTTTTTGATTCGCGGAAAGTTGCTCAGTTTCAGGAATATTAAATGTTAATATTTTCCCTATTCTTATGATCTTCCAACTCACTGATAAGTGACATATCAGGTGAGGCAAGTGAGACGGGTTTGTTTTGTAACAAGTTAATCCTATCAGACAGATTATTTACAATTTCTCTCAGTTCCTTATCTCAGTTTGTAAGGTCTCAATACTGAATAGGACTCTCCGCATCTCAATTAGTTCCTGTCGTTGACTGTCCATGCTAGTAGCTAAAGTTTTAACTGAAAGTTGCAGATCCTTAATCGTGGACGATAATTCAGCTAATAATTTCTGGCTATCATATTTAATAGAATCACTTTTATCTGTTTTACATGAGCAACAAAGGAATTCCTCATCATTTATAAAAATACCATTTAAATTGACGCCACAACTAGTGTGATACGTTACATTGCATCGAACGCAATCAACGCGAGCCCTATTTACAGTCTTTTTGCATTTTTTACAATTAGGCTTGTCGTCCACTTATAAAATCAAGTTATTGAGTAATTAATAAAGTGATCAGCCCGGAACCAAACGAAAATTTATCTTACAAAAAATAAGTTAACTAATTGTAAATTAGGATTTAGGAGCGTTTCAGGGGTGACTCACATGAACGAACAAGGTCCTCTACGGTAAGGTTACAAATTTAAAAACAGAGGTTAAAGATGTAAAACTTATCAACTAAAGGATGAGTTATATAAATTATACAATATAATAAATATAGTGTATAATTAAGAATTACAATGCCGCTAATAATGCAAAATATCGTACGAAACAAATAGTTAAATTATCGCGGTCATTCACCGATATTCGATGCAATAAAAAGCGAATTAGCACAAAAACAATTTGGAATTTCACCGTATGTGGAGATATTAAAAGCCGGCGAGAGTGTATGAATTACTTACAGCATCTCGGTTTACAACCATAAGGTAGCAGTAAAATTTTCACAATAGCACTACCATACTAGTGGTCCAATGTAAACCAAATTAGAAGAAAATCGTACACGAATTTCCCACTTAAAACACAAGATTTTTGCGAGCACGATGTAAACGGCACACATTCACTATTATTATTTCTATGTAATTTATCTAATTTAAATTTACATTAATTGTCTAAATTATTATAATGTATTATGTTACCCTGTTATTGGATGTTTGTCTGTTGGATAATAAAGGCTATTATTATTATTATTATTATTATTAAAGTTAAAGCATCAGAAAACCACGAAGAATAGAAAAAAAAAACTTATGGAAGAACATGATGTTCATTTAAAACTAACAAAATCAGCTGGAAATGCGTTAAAACAAGATCAAGAACTAGTATAAAGTAATCCATCACATTATTTTGGGTTTTCTTTCGATTTGCAGAAAGTGTTACCATTCCCAAAGCTAACTACTTCAGTAGCTTATTATAAATGCAACATGTATATTTTAATTAAATTTAGGCATACACAATTTCCACAACGATAATGTAAACATGTACTGTTGGGGTGAAACAAAAGTTTCTAGAGGTTCCCAAGAAGTGGCTTTATGTCTCTTCAGATACCTTAAAACTTTAAAAAGTGAAAAACATATCATTGCATATAGTGGAGGACAAAATAGAAACATCAAAATATCTTTAATGTAGTTAAAAATTGTTCAATGGATGGAAAATTATGTGGAGATCATAGACCACAAATGTTTAATATCAGGTCATTTACATAATGACATAGATTTTGGTGTCATAGAAATGTCCTTAAAAAGAAATAATTTACTGTATGTGCTACAAGATTATTATAATATAATAAAAAAATGTAGAAAAGGTAATATTTTAATACTAAATGAAATGAAACAAGAGGATTTTATATCAACAAGACTCTTTGAAGAAGCAGTTTACAAAAGATCCAAAAATACCAACGGGTTAAAAATAAACTGGCTGCATATATGCTAGATGCAGTTTTTAAGAAATGAACCATATAAAGTTTTATATAAAACAACCATGGATGAGAATGCAAACCTTAAATATTTCAAATTAAGGATAAATGGATGGCTCATATGATTTATTTTATGCAACATTTATAACAAAATTCGCCTAACGTCATCAATCTTATGTGGCTAAATACAGCTATTATTTATTTCTATTCTGTTCTGACAGGTATAATTATTATTCATTATAGTATATGTATTATAGCTTGACATGCAAAATGTGTCCATACTGTTGCGTACGATATGATTGACGAACGGCCATCAATGTCGAAACATTTTTTATATGTGGAATGTATTGCTGTATCTTTAGTAGAAACATATAATTTTATCCTGTAAATCAAGTATAGATATCTATTATTGATACTTAAATATACTTAATTAAAAATAGTTTTATTGCTAGTATTATTGCTCTCATTATTATTATTATTATATTCAATTACAGAATAAAACAGATACCAATAAAGTATAAATAGTAAACCCATCAAAGTAATATCTACAATGGTCAGTAATGCAATGTATGCTACAATTATAAACTCCTGCAAATGTTGCTGGACTGAACAACCGTTGTTCTGGTTATTTTGATTATACGGGATTAAAATGCATTTGCGTGATAGAAAAAAGCTTCGTTACACGAGTCATGATGAAAGGTACATATGAAAATCACATTCGTTTAGAGAGACATGACGTTACCATTGGTTACCAACACCTTGTATGCAAATACTGTAATCACTAGATGGAGTACAGCTGCAGTAAAATGAAGCTCTAAAAATTCGCGGGCAGCAATTACAGGCACGATTGATCGATTCTGACAAAAATAGCCATAAGCATTTCAATATGAGTGCTGATAATGAATGGCCCCATAAATCTGGGTTAGGTGAAGAGGTATTTTTAAAAAAGGGATTAGGATATGGGGACATAACAGAGGCAGGACAGGAAGGACAGGAAAAAGAAAATGCAGTGCGAGCACGTGGTGGGACTGGAGAGAGGGATTGCGCGCGCGGTATCTATGCGTGATCGTTCAGCATTCCCCGTTCATCCACCGAATGTAGTGGGACACAAAGTTTTCGTCCTCTTGGATATACATACATCAAGATATATCTATACTGTGGCTTTATTAGCATCGGTTTCCGCGTCACGGAATAACGACATGATTCTTAATAAATTATAGGTACGTGTGGTATTGTGGTATGTTAATGTGGTGCACTTACTCTATAGCTTGGTTGGAATGTGCCTTTCTATACTATATCCCTTTTTCTGTGATGCACTAATAAATGTCTTTACAATCTGAATAAACGTCCCCTTAAGTACTTCTTTAGTACGAACCTCTTGTATGATGTCCGGATGCGATGTATACGTGTACTAGATATTTGTCCGGAATAGCACGCGCAATAAACTCATTTCCTTCCCACTCGAGTGATTACGTGAAAATTAGCAAACTCACGTGCGTGTAAATGTGCGTGTTTTCAAAAGGGAATACCGGACTGAAGAGGGTAGGTATTTCCATTCGCCCATTACTTTCCAGCATTTCTCATCGGTACATTTATTTTTACTGCGCGACTCGATGTTTGCTGGACAAACATATCATGAATTCAAGGTTAGGGAACGCTCGTGATGTGAATTATAGGCCTCCCTCTTGTCGCCCCCTCATTTTATTCTCGTCTTAAACTAACTAAAAAAAGAACATTCTAAATTTCTAAACCAATATTTTATTTAATATAATATCAATGTATGTAATATATAACATGATTGAAGAAACAAACCAATTTCTTTTAACTTATGTTATATAAAGTGAATTCTATTAAGTCGAAGTTTGAAAAGTTCACAAAAATCAGCTTTAATAGACGTCAACAATCATATGTTTATAGCTCTAATGTTTGTTACACAATCAATATTACTAAATAACCTCACAAAAAGTTATATTAAAAGGTAATAACTATTTATATAATATGGTTTTATCTGTATTTTTTTCTATCCAAGCATTCTGTCATAAAATATATTAAAGTTAGATTTATAACATGGGGTATTCTTGAAACTGCATTTCCGATTAAATTTCATCAATTTTTGGCAATTGTATAAACTTTTAATGATAATCAAAATAATATTTTTGTAATGCTTAATACTAATAATAATTATTAATTATTATTAATTTTGTATATTTTCGACATATGTTTTGAATCTATATTAAAATTTTAAGGATTGATGTTTTCTTTTAACATTAGTGAATTTATTTTGGTTTGTTGATAAAGAAATTGTTTAAATTTTACATATTGACATATTCAATATTGCTTCAGAATATACAGGGTTATTCACGCTATACGGCACGGAATATTGTGGCCAAAATACGCGACTTTCAAAAAGTTTCACTTTGGGGATATATGGGGGTCTATTAGAGCTACTTTTTAAAATTACTTTCATAATATACAGGGTGTCGCGAAAATCCTAAAAGTATCAAAGTTGTATTTTTTTAATGATACACCCTGTATTTTATTGCATTTTTGGATCCTTCGATCAAAATAAGTGTGTGTTTTAATAAGGTTTTTATTACTTAAACCTTAAGGTTTTGAAATAATTAGAATTTTGTAAAAATTTAACCTAATTTTCATGTTTCAAATACTTAAAAAGTAATTAAGTTATGCATACCAAATTTACACTGAAATGTAAAAATAGATCATATTTTATTTTCCAAGTATAATAAATTTGACATCTTATACCGGGTGTAAAAAAATTGGAATTAAACCAATGAGAACTTTAAATGGCTATAACTTCATTTATTTAAATGGAACGCTATATTTATTAATTTATCAGCAAATGCACGTTTTAATTACCTATCAAATGGTATTTATATCTTAAATGCTAAGTCTTCTCGTTTTTACAGAAAACGCCAAAATATTGTTTATTGCACCGTTTTAGTACTTTTTAAGTAAAAATTTTAATGTATCTAGTTTTCTATGGTATTTAAAAACGCCAGATAATTAATTTAGTCTGCCACTTTAGTTTAAAAAGCCTGTCTTTTGTTATAGATGTCTTATTTTGCATTTTTGTGTTAGATCGTTAGTAATCGTTATTGTTTAAACATCGCTGTTGTATTTTTTGGTAAAAAATGAAGATTTACTCAAAAGAAGGGGGTATTAGCATTATCTTTATGCTTGGAGAATGTCATCAAAATTGTTTATTGGTTTGTCGAGTTTATACTAAAAGGTTTCACGAAAGAAATCACCCTAAGCCAGCCATTTTTGAGAGACTATTAAACCAATTTAAAGAAATTGGAAGTGTCAGTTATAAAAACCCCAGTATAAGAAAATCTGTGTAAATTTTCATTTTTTACTATTAAATACAACAACGATGTTCAAACAATAACAATTACCAACGATCTAACACAAAAACGCAAAATAAGACAACTATAACAAAAGACAGGCTTTTTAAACTAAAGTAACAGACTAAATTAATTATCTTGCGTTTTTAAATACGATGGAAAACTAGATACATTAAAATGTTTACTTAAAAAGTACGAAAACCGTGCAATAAACAATATTTTGGTGTTTTCTGTAAAAACAAGAAGACTTAAGACTTAAGATATAAATACCATAAGATAGGTAATTAAAAAGTGCATTTTCTGACAAATTAAAAAATATGGCGTCCTATTTAAATAATTGAAGTTATAGCCATTTAAAGTTCTCATTTGTTTAATTCCATTTTTTTACACCCGGTATAAGATGTCAAATTTATTATACTTGGAAAATAAAATATGATCTATTGTTACATTTCAGTGTAAATTTGGTATGTATAACTTAATTACTTTTTAAGTATTTGAAACATGAAAATTAGGTTAAATTATTACAAAATTCAAATTATTTCAAAAACCTTAAGGTTTAGGTAATAAAAACCTTATTAAAACACACACTTATTTTGATCGAAGGATCCAAAAATGCAATAAAATACAGGGTGTTTCATTAAAAAAAAAAACAACTTTGATACTTTTAGGGTTTTTGGGACACCATGTATATTATGAAAGTAATTTTAAAAAGTAGCCCTAATAGACCCCCATATATCCCCAAAGTGAAACTTTTTGAAAGTCACGTATTTTTTCACGTATAGCGTGAATAACCCTGTATATATCTTTTGAAAAATTTCACAGGACTTAAAGTGATTGTAAATATTCCAATAATAATTTAGGTAAATAAAATTTTAAACTATGCAATTTTATTTAAAAAATGTAACTCTAAAATATCAGTATGATCTTTTAAGGACAAACATTGCGACAAAAAAATCGATTTCCAAAATCTATTTGCAACATATTAGACAAACACTTTAACTTTCACATATAAATTGTTAATATTCTGTATTTCTTTTTAGACTACACTTAATAATGACTTGCAAAAGTCAAAATTATAGTCATGTAGTATAGTAGTTGCTTGAAATATATGTGTCTATATGTGGATACTACCATTAATGTGACATATATTGTCCAATTAGATAATAGAAGTCATTTAAGTGGTATGATAAGCTTCGAGTAAAATCCCGTTTTCCTGTTTTCAACCGCGCTTCTCTAATGAGATACAAAATAGACGAAACCCAGTCCGTATTTATTTTCATAATTACAAAAGGTTGTAATATTAAATTTTTTATTATTTTCTGGACACTTAAGATTACAAATATTTTCCATAAATACGTATATAGTTTTAGATGTTTTGTATATTTGTTTCTGTGGTTTAAAGACGTATAAATTTCGCTTATGAGTCGGGACGCAATATAATAATAATGAATTGAATTAAGGTCATCAGACGTAACAAATATGTTTTCAAAAATCCCCAGAAACGAATGCTTAGAGGTAAAGATTATATTTGAAAAAGTAAAGTCAACATTATTGTTCAAGCAGAGTTTATTAATTTACTGGAAATTATCTTAAAACACAATTATTTCACATTCAATAATAAATATTCAAACAGTAAGAAGGTTTAGCAATGGGCTCACCTTTAAGCAGAAATAAGTATGGATAATTTAACCAACGTTATTTTAAACTCCTAAAGGGCAAAAACACATATGATTTTAGTTTAGGTACGTAGACAACATTTTAGCTGGCTTCACTGGAACTGACAGACAATTAAATAACTTCATCCTCAGAATCAATTTACAGGAGAGACAGAACAGAACAAAAATATTAAATTCCTCGACCTTTCAATTACAAACATAGATAACCAATTTTATTTTGAAATATTTAGAAAGCCAACGTTCTATCTAATTCAAAACACCCCATTAAACACAAATTAGCTCCATTTAATTTAATGATTTAATTGGTTACAAGAACGAAATCAAAATGATTTTCAAATTAATAAACAATAATGGTTATACAAACAAAATAATAGATAATTTAATTATTAAACAATAAAACAATTACCTCAAGAAGTCATTAAGTGTTGTTTATAGAAAGGCACTTGGTTGGTTTCACAATTTTTTACGATTTATTCCGACTAGTTTCGATTTTTACATCATTATCTAGGAATGATGTAAAAATCGAAACTAGTCGGAATAAATCGTAAAAAATTGTGAAACCAACCAAGTGCCTTTCTATAAACAACCCTTAATATTAAAAATGTTTCACCACGTGATAAACGAGAACCAAATTCAACAAATCTCAAGAAGTCAGTCTAGAAATTCGTAATATATTGAAAAAAGAAAACATGATATTAATGTAGCATTTAAGCCAACGAACAAAATTTGTAATTCCAAACCTCATATAGATAAGTTAGATAGATCGGATATTTATAAGTTAACGTGCAAAAATTGTAAAGAAATTTACGTAGGCTAAACTGGTCGTAGCTTCAACATTAAGTTAAAAGAATATCATAGATCTTTTAGATTAAAAAATACAAATTCCACATTCGCGAATCACCTACTAGAAAACAGACATTTTTTTGAAGAAAATGTACTCAAGATTCATAAAGGGAAATGTGGAAATCCCAGTAATTAACGACCAGGTAGGTCTAGTATTTTCCTCCTTATTTCATTCTGTATAAATAATTGTTTCATCGTAGTTTAATTTACTTTAAGTTTAAAAAGAATCAGTTAATTATCGAAACTCGAGTCACTTAAAATAATGTATGATATCAATAAAGTAAGCGTTTGTTTAATGAATTGATCAAATTCTAAAACATTTATAAAATTGAGAAGTTAATAAATGTTTAGGTTTATAAAACAATTGCCAATCTTATTTTAGAAACTACCCATGATTACACAACTCATTCAAATATATCTTATAATTTTAATTTCCAGCATTTTGTCACATATATATTTTCATATTGGTATTCAACACTAATTTTTAAATTACATTTTTTTTTTGAAATTTTAAAATGCAAAAGTAATTTTGCGAAATTGAAACTTCCTTACTTTATTTATACGTTTATTACTGCTTTGGTTGCTTTTTAAGCTGCCATATTGATGTAGCTACTTTTCTGGTATCTATATTGTTAATAGGGTTCTTTCGATGTCAAAGACTAAAACTTCATTTTCTTTGTAATAATAATAATATTAATATTCCTGATTCTTGTTTATTCAAGTGATTTAATCCATATTCAAGTTGGGGTTTCGTTGAATTGTTTGTTGGCTATATACCGTTGACCATTAATAATTTTACACTTATTTTTTGAAAATCTATTATCACTTAATATAATAGTAATAGTAAACTATTTATGATTTTCAACTTTTTATTTTACTCACTATAATTATTACACCTTAGTAAGTGAAATAAAAAGTTGAAAATCATAAATGGTTTACTATTATTATTATATTAAGTAACAATTTAATTGTTTGTAATTTATATATTATTGATACACATTGATATTGTACTGAGAATATTTAATAAAAATCAGTTCTTTCAAAACAGAAGGTTAATTTCACTTTTAATACTATTAGAATTTCTTTATGCCTGCCCCATTGGTACAGGGGTTAGCGCGTCGACTGTAGTCAAGAGGGGCCCTCGGTTCGAAACCGAGTTCGGGCATGGATGTTGTGATCGTTGATCCATTTCAAATATAATTTGAGAAATATTATAAACTATCGGCTGAATAGCATAGTAGCTTAAGCCAATTTTTTCTTCTATCACTCACCACCCCACCCCAACCAGCAATTCCATCCAACATTCTTCCTTAAAAAATTATCTTCTTTAATGTCTATACTATTAAAAAACTTATTATTTGATCGCAAAATATCGGCGATTGTGGTTTCAATATCAATAAAGGACAATTCCAATACATAACCACCTTCTGCACAAAATCTAATTTTATTTAATTAATTTATTTTATTTTGTTTACATTACAATCTCTATTAATAGAATATATATAAATTACATACATAAGTACTAACTTAAAAATTTGAAGCGTAGAAGTTTAAGGCGGAGTTCACGATTTCTCATGTTCTTTCACTCGACCCTATTATTAGCAGTTGGTAATGATATTTACCAAACAATTCTGGCTACAAAAGCAATATTTCGGCCATTTCTGGGGTATTTGGGTCCCATTTTTGAAGACCGTATTTAATGTGTTATGGCAATGTGACATTTATACTTAGAATTTTTTGTAATAGTCCCTGTGGGAGAGCCCATATATTTGTTTATGCCAAATATCCGGTACCTTGTACATTCAGTAAACTAATTCCAGGCATCTGCACTTCAATTCAATTCGATTTAAACATAAAATTCTATAGCCTGAATCATAGATAACCTCTATGATAACTGTAATATTTAATAAGTTGCTGCAAAAAAAGGTCTTATGTGCATGAATTCAACAATAAAGATGATCTCCCTAGTGTGATGTGTTACGACGATGAGGTGGCTTGTAATGGAAGTAGCATTTCGGAACTATTTGCCAAATACTTTTCATCGGTGTATGTTCCTCCTATGACGTAATACATAATACATGTACTAGTAACAACGAAAAAGCGCAGCGTAATAGATTCCATATTGACTGAGAATGGTTACTTATCGCACTTTTAATACAAAATAATGCTACTTGCCCGAATCATCTTCATAGCTGTATTCTAAAGAAATGTGCTTTTACCAGCAATTTATGTCCTATTTTCAAGATATATTGATAAGGGGATTGTACCTGATATATGCAAGAGAAGTTTCATTTAAGGCAGGCTTGCAGTCCATCATTCCAAAAGCTTCTAGATGAAACCATTTCTCAGCAGATTCTTTGAATGTCCAAGAATTTAATTACGGATAGACAGCACAGTATCTTGTCTGGAAGGTCCATAATAACAAACTTATTAATATACCGTGATTTTCTGTCGAATGCCTTAGATAAAAACACTTCGGTGATCAAATTAATTAATTGTTTTCTAACTCGTTCATTGTGTTAAAGTAAATAATTTTATATCGCATTTTTGCAACATTACATGTGGTGTGCCTCAAGGGTCACACAGCGTACCTATTCTCCCTTTGTTATTCATTAACGATATTGTGAAAGTGATACATGGATCGGAGTGCCTCCTGTATGTGGGTGATCTCAAGTTGTTTAAAATTATTAGTGGCCTAGATGATTGTTTTGTTCTTCATAATGACATTGATAGGATTTACAAGTGGAGCTATGATAATTATTTATTTCTTAATAAAGATAAATGTCTATCTGTGTCATTCTGTATATCGAATTGCTATATATATTTTGCATATCGACTTGATGTCTCTTTTTTTGCAACGCGTAAATAAGTAAAGGATTTAGGAGACATTTTTGACATACAACTTACATTTAAAACTCATATAAAAAATAGTTTTAAAAGCTTGTCGTATATGGGGGTTTGTCTGGCACATTGGACGTACGTTGAGTTCTTGTGGTTTGTAGAGTTTGCCAAACTAGCAATATTTTGATACTTAGTCTATTTTAATCGGTAAGAGTCTCGCATCACTACAAACATATATTATTGAACCATATTGTAATTATATTATAATTTTAAGTATTACACATTTAAGTATTTTTTTATGTAGAAATTGTAATTGTTGTAAAAAAAGAAACTAATATAAACATTATCATATTACAAAACGTGACATAAGTACTCTTAGAATTCTCCACCAATTTAAATTGTTTATTTTAAAAAGTCAAACTCACTCGCCCTTACTATTCTGACATCCAATATTCAAACCCAGAAAACAGTCAACCTTTTTTTAAGATGTCAAATAAATACTTCAATATGTTTGCTTTCAAGGCCTCATTTATAAAGGTCTCCTTTTAATTTTCTCAAATCACAACATCTTTTTAATTAGTTATTTCGTCTTAAATAGTGTGTCAAAAATTGACGTTTATATTTATCACTAAACAGGGGATGACCCAAGTTTCCCCCCAAACACTGCTATTATATAATTTATATTACATTCATTTCTATAATTCAGACCCTTCATTTTCAATCTCAAATAACGCATTTTACTATTTTCTGATGACATTATCCGTTTATTTCATTACCTTAAAAATATCCAAGAAGCCATATATTCTTGACAAAATGCCAATAAAAAATTACAAAATCCCAAATATTATTTTCTTTCTACAGAATAACAGTAAAATTCCACTATACTGTTATATATTTTATGAATTCAAGCAGGATAGTTTAGTTTTGATTTCCAACTTTTGTTTATATCTAATTACCACACTGTGGCTTCTTCAGGGTAAGAATATACATTTGTCAAATCGATATGGGCTCATTATTAGATTATAATTAATTCCATTTCAAACAAACTCGGCCTTTCATACTTCATCTAATGAAAGTCAAGAAGATCAATCCTTAGCAAATTAAGACACGCCAATAATCAACTCCAAAATCCTTATAACAAACAATTATACAAAGTATCCTTTTATTAAAAAATCTTTATAACAAATTTTACTGCCACATAACGTCACCAAATATAAACTCCCACTCATCACACTTCAACCATTACAATAGTTAAACTGTAATTCGATCATATATTTTTTAATACATTAAATTTAGGAGAGGGGAGACAAGACTTTGATCAACACTGCAAACAAACTAACGTCACTTTTATTTTGTTTACAGTATGTACACTATGTAACTATAAATATTGTTTTATTTCAAAATAAAGATATTTCTCTCTCTCTACTATTAGAACACAATATTTTATAATTAGTGACTTGACCACTTAGTAACTGCTAATTACATTCATGCATTATAGGTTTACCGTAAAGGCAGAAGAAAATAGTTATTTAAGGTGCAAGTGTAAAAAGTAATACTTTATTGCACGAACTGGCGTTTAAAAACACGAGCGAGTTTTTTTAAAAGCCAGGAGTGCAATAAAGAAACTTTATACACGTGTGCCTTATAAAATTTTATCTTCGATCGTGCATCAATTTTCAAAGAATATGTTCATATGAGTAATATTTTAATGTCATTTCAATTATACAATGAATGAAAACATATTTTACCCACAGTACCAGCAGTAAATAACTTGCACAAATGTCAGTCGCCATTATTATTTGTGGAAAAAATATTCGTTCTATTGTAATCGCTTCGACTTTTATTAAATTATAGTTTTAGGGTTCCCAAATCTGCATTTCGTAAATCTAACAATAATATTTAAAATATATATATATATATATATATATATATATATATATATATATATGTTATAATCTTTAACAAGTAAATGTTATACATTTTCAATATATTTTTTTAAGACATTAATGAAACTCCAGAGTTTCTTAGGATCTTTATATAAATTCTTTCAGAAGATATAAACCATAAATAATTAGTGGGACATCGAGTTTTAGTCTTATAAGATGACTGAGTAAATTACAATTTAATCATATCATAGAATTTTATAAAGTCAGCTTTTTGAAGTTAAAAGCATTGCAATTATGATTAGAAAACCTATTATTTGTTTTCTTAGGTATGAGCACACGAACTATTCTCGAACTATCTCGAGTGCTGGATGATATTTATCTTCATTAATGATATGATCTTGTACATCATTGACAGAGCAAATTATATTAATAACTCCACACAATTGAATAAGCATCTACAACATTTATTTTCAGTGGGATCGATAAAGTACTCGTTCATATTAAAGTAACCCTCAATAATTATATTACTATTCAATAAATAAGTCAAACTATCATTTATAATAGAAAATTGCATTAACCGATTAAAGCGTATTTATGGACTAAAATAGACATTATCGAATTTTATATTATCGATTTTATCAACAATCACTTTTACAACGAACAAATCTATACAAAGGCGACTTGTACAACTGTACCATTAGTACAACATCGGAATAATACACAACCATTTGCTTTCTGAAATCTTTTATAAATAAGGGAAAAGAACGGCCGAAGATATATCATTATCCACAAGGATAATACGGACATAATCGCACATTGGCTCAAATAAGAGAATTTTGAAATATCTAATTAATAATTGGTTCAGCTGAAGAATACGAATATATATTAATGTATATTCTTCATCTGAAAAAGCCACAGTGGCGAACAATTTTAGGGAGTTAAATACAATTTTTGAAAATCAACCACTTATTATTAATTAGATGTAATATCGATTGTCAACTAAGTGCCTCGACAATCAGACTTTTGAAACCTGAAAAAGGCAAATTGATAGATCATAAGATGTACATCCCCAATTTTGGACCCAATGACTTCTTTTTATTCCCGCAAATTAAAAATAAATTACAGTCAATGTTTTTCGATACTACATTGAAAAACATTTTAGTGCATTTAAAATTAAATATATCGACCGAAGGTCAAATTGAATTAATTGATTATAAATTTATTTGTGCAACAATATCTGGGAAATCAATTAAGCTATTTAATACCTTAAACAGAAATGTTACTTGATGGGCTTTCCGAAAATTTTCTAGTGTTTATAAATTAAATATATTTCGGAGAATCTAATATTTTATGGAATCGTCAGAATAGCATCCTTATTTTTTTTAGGAATAAATATTTAACAAAACGTTTATCAGTGGACTCGATTAAATTTGAGTATTTATTGTAAAAGGGATTCCAAATACAACACGCATATTAGAGACCAAGCATATGAGAAATATTAAACTGCCTTGAAAATATCTACATTTGCGAAATATAAATCCTAAGAAACGAATAATTTCGACGTGATTATTAAAAGTTAATTTAAAATCATAGACAATACCCACATCCTTGAATTCAACTACCTTGGCCAACGATTTATCATTTATTTTGTAGTCATGGTCAATAACCACGTTCTTATAAAAGACATAACTTTACATTTGCCAGCATTTATCGTAAGTTTATTAGGAGTACACTAATTACTAAACTATAATTTTAACTAACTAAATGAACAATTAATGTATAGTTTTCTTGGACGAGTGTAAACATTGTATTGAAATGTATTAACACAATGAATATTATTATCAAATACTAAGTTAATGATTTCTTATAAATAAACACAATCGGCATTCGAATAGATTGGCTTCATAATTTTCAGATCTTCGGCAAAAATAAGAACTTCAACTTTTAGTCTCGAAATCAGGTCATTAATGAAACAATTATAAAGCGCGGGATACGAATCAGAGCCTTGTGTATTAGACTTAAATCCTTTATATTCTATGTATAAAGATCTTTGGTCAAAGTAACTTCTAATTAATTTACAAAGTGATGAGGAGAATCCAATTGAATATAATTTTGGTTGTGATCAATTTTATCGAATGTCTTCGATAATATCTTTATAGATAACATCAACTTGAGCGTGGAGATCTAAATAGTTAGGCAGAAATTGAGTTTGAATTAGTAACTGTAGATCAATTTGGTCTAAATCCATGATATTGAGACGATAAATATGAATTAATGAAGGCATATAATGAAATTTCAAAACATTTTGCTACGTTACAAAAGACCTGTACTTATGTATCAGCTTCTTATCACCTGATTTAAATACCGGAAAAATGCGTGTCACTTTGTAGATGGAATGATATGCGGGCCAGAACTTAATTTAGATTTCAATTTGTTGAGACCTTTTACTGTATCTGACTCCTCGAATGACTCTATACTTAAAAACGTTAATAGTATTGCTGTGCTCAAATTGAGAATTATGATCAGAACTTGCTTGATATGATGCTGCAAAATTGAAATCAAAGGCATCGACTATATCTAACGGCGACTATAATTCAATATCATCTAATATTGTTGGCCTCAGGAACTTTCTTCAAAATTCACCTCCATCGTCACGGCACCATCTGCCGTAAACCCAACAAGACCTTCTAACTAGCGGGGTTCAAAGGCCCTGCGTGCTCCTCTGTGCGACCTTCACCACCTCGTGGTGACCACTGGGATCCGACAGGTGTCAGTGTCGGATCCCAGTGGTCTCCACGAGGAGGTGAAGGCGGCACATGATTGTTTGATAAAAGTACTCACAGCCCTTTCACTAGACCGGTGGTTCTTAACCTGGGTTCGACCGAACCCCTGGGGTTCGGCGAGTCAGTCTCAGGGGTTCGGTGGAGGCCAACTACCTGATGTCATCGTGACGTAGAAACAGTATTGGTTTCGAAAACTAATGCTACATAAAGTGGGTTCTATTGGGAAACTAACTTCTCTTACTCTATAACTTCTACTACTCTCTAACTGAAACGAAGTGAAGAGGTCCCATTCGAATACACGTATAAACGACCTGCAAGACGGTCAAGCACACACCCGACTCATATGTTCGTGATGACACGCCCCACTCGGCTATCATTGGCTGCGGGTGATCACGCAACATCGCAACATGCTGCAGGAAATTTGGTGCACCCAGTATTCGAATTGTGACTGTCGTGATTATACGTCGTGTGATTTCTTTTTTAATATTTTAATCCCTTCATACTATGTCGAGCAAAAAAAGAAAGTGGTCGGACGAATATGTACAATTTCGATTCACATGTATATCGGAACGTGATGTGAGTGGCATTGCATGATTTGCAATGCCAAGCTGAGCAATTCTAGTCTAGCACCGGCAAAACTAAGAGAACACTTCCTTAATCTGCATGGAAATTACAAAAATACAACACTCGCTGATTTCAAGGTGAAGAGGGCCAGATTTGTACCCATCGATAAACCGATAAACTCATAAAACCAGGCGTGTTGAAAAAGGTGAATATCATGCTGGGAAAAGCGGCTGAAGTTAAGTTATCCCAAATTCCTCTTTCAAATGACACCATCAGTGACAGAATAGACGATAAGAGCAAAGATATCTTGGCCCAAGTAGTTGCAGATCTCATTTTAAGCCCGGCAAAATTCAGCCTTCAATTCGACGAAACTACAGACATTTCCAGTCTAAGCCAGCTTGCAGTATTTGTGCACTATGTGAAAGACGACGTTATAAAGGAAGATGTTTTATTATGTAAGCCTCTTACAACAACAAGTAAGGCAGCCGATGCAAAGAAACTTGTGAATGACTTCTTTAAAGAAAATAATCGTTCGTGGAATATGGTTTCTGCAGTTTGTTTGGACGGAGTTCCAGCCATGCTGGGAAGAAATTCTGGTTTTGGTGCGCTAGTGAAAGCTGATGCACCACACATCGTTGTTACACATTGTATTCCAGACAGGTATGCGTTGGCAACAAAAACCATGCCTCCAAAACTGGCAGAAGTCTTAAAAATTGTAGTGGAATGCGTGAACTATGTGCGAAATAGTGCTCTGAGGCACCGCATCTTCAAGGAGTTGTGTAAAGAAATGGGGTCTGAATTCGAGGTACTTCTGTACCATTCAAACGTTCGGTGGTTATTCCGGTTACAGGTTCTACGTGTTTTTGCCCTACGTGAGGAATTAGCCCTGTTTTTGCAAGAACACCAACATGGTCATGCAGATTGCTTCAAAAATTCTGAATTTATTCTCATGCCTGCGTACATGCCTAATATCTTCGCAGCTCTCAATCATCTGAATCAACAGATGCAGGGCGGTGGTGTCAACATCATCGAAGCGGAAGAAGTCCTGAAGGCGTTTCAAAAAAAGCTACCGTTGTGGAAACGACGAATAGAAAACGGTAACTTTGCAAACTGTACCCTTCTAGACGAATGTGTAAATAAGAATTATGATGTGCCTGGAATCGGAGATATTTCTGTATCGGGGGAACTGAAGCACGCAATTTCCATGCACTTAGACGAGCTTGCAAAGTTATATCCAGCATGGGTAAGGCAGCCGTTTACGTTTGATGTTGAGAAAACAGATGTCAATGCTATATACCTGGATGAAATCATTGAAATACAGCAGAGCTTTAGAGATTTTGATACCGTTTGTGACAACATACCTTTGCGAGCAATCCTCTTCGAGGATGCTGGACATTAAAACGGAAGAAAAGGAACAGACTTAGTTGCGAAAATGACATGCGAGTGCCGTTGTGTGTTGTTCTTTGTTTGTAATGTTTTGATCTATAATGGTTTTGTTTATTTTGTGGACCAATGAAATATATACTTATGTTTTGAATTTGAAAAATTATATTTTATTTTTTCAATTAAAAGGGGTTCGGTGAATGCTCATATGAAACTGATGGGGTTCGGTACCTCCAGCAAGGTTAAGAACCACTCCACTAGACTGTTTGGTAAGATGTCGCACAGCATTGACCTCGAAAGCTAGTAACTAATGGTCTTCGCTTGACATGGTAGTGGTGGCAAGTCAAAGACCCATACCGTCACTTTTCTTTTGGACGCCTATGCATATATCCATGATTTTTCTCCAATTATGATCCCATAGACGTATTTTAAAGTACCGAATTTGTATTTCTTAAGTATTTCTTTCGTCTAATCGATACGAGCCTCAAGGATGCCTCAATCTCACAATAAGTCACACGACGATCTTGTAATATCAGTTCATGCATATCATTAATGTTTCCTGGAACAACAACCGATTTTTAACAACCTTCACTAAATTCATCACTAAGAAAAATACGGCCACAATTGAAAAAATAATGGTTTTTGAAGGCGCTTTATTGCCAAAAGAATTAGGTTCATCGATGTTAATGTTGATTTGTTTTCATTTCTTGGTCAAAAACCAGAAAAATGTTTGTGTATTCAACACAAATGACGCATTAAAATATTCTGAGTAATACTACTAATAAGAAGTCGAACTTTACGTTAGGGATGTTAGTTGTCAGATTGCAAAGAAAAACCTTGAATTTATTAAAACGTATATCGGTAGGAGTACTTACACTCACTTCTACTAGTGGCAGAAATTTGCTATTATTTTGGAGGCGTCTACTTTGTGATAGATTATGAATGATCAAAAACATGAGTACCATTTTTAATATTACACACTTTTTATAGTCACTATTAACACAGTGTGTGATATTAAAACATGTACTCGTCTTTTTAATCATTAATTTTATTTAGTCGTATAAAAGTATAGTATCTAATTCTTTTCATAAAATTTATTAATTAAATACTTTTTCGCTACGCTCCCCTGTTTAAATCAAAACTCGTAACTAAAGTACCATTTATACAAGTTATTGCATAATTTACAATTTTTACATTTAATTATAAGTAACTGGTTTTAAAAAATAAATCTAATTAAAAAGATCATTAAATTATTGTTAAGAAGTAAGAAAAAATTGATTGACATATATTATTTTAATTTTTTTGTATATTTAATTATTTTTTCTACTTAATAAATTTTATATTATTTGCTCATAAATACGATTAGAATTAAAATATATAGTGAGAAAATAATAAGGGTATTTTTATTTAAACACTGTAAACATTTTCTTCTTTTTACGGATCACAAAATAATTAATGACATTAATTAGCACTAATATAGTAATATAGCATAAAATATTCAAAGGTTTTATCGTGACTATTTATTAGTGATAAATGCTTTATATCATATATAGCAAATATATTTGTACAATATTATAGGCGATAACGTTATAACGTTGGGAGCACTTTATCGAATTGGAGAGGTATTAAAAATAGAAAAAAGTAGGGGAACGTAATTCAAGAAGTACCAAACGTTTCAGGCACGACGTGACTTCGCTAACATTTAGATAAAAAATGAAAAGAGTAGATTATGATATGCTGTCTTTTATAGCCGAACCATTTTGATCGTATAGTTTATATAAAATTTAGAAAATTTTGTAGTGGTTGGTCGCCTCCGTATGGAGGATACGGTGAACATGTTGCATCGATTTAGTAATTATAGCTAAATACCCTGTACAGCGGCTGCAACGACAGTTGATGCATCGAATATACCACCATTGTGAAATGAAATGACAACCCGTTAAGTTTAAATACCGATCAATCAATCTTAACGGGATGGGATTATTTTAAAAATTGTCCAAAGTAAATAATAATAATAATAAATCATTTATTTACATGTACAATCATATAATACAATGTGCATGCAAAACGTCAAGTATACAAACAATAATGGAATTAAGATAATTCGAATTTAAAATTAAAGGATTCTTGCATGCTATATGGTTCAATATTTAATAGTATATCATATAAATTACGTTTTAATTCTTTATAGTTGGTGATGCTTTTTATTTCTATAGGTAGACTATTATAGATTTTTAAGGAGGTATAAAAGCAACCTCTCTCATATTTATTTAGAGCTTTGCTTTGGCAAATTGAATATATGTTCCCTTCTTGTATTATATTTTGTACAGCAAAATACGTTATTATAATAATGAGAAATTTTCCATAAAAACTTTATACATTCAAATATATATAGCGCATAAATTGTAAGCAATTTTGCATGTTTGAATTTCCCTCTACAGCTCTCAAGATATTGTAATTTTAACATAATTCGCACAGCCTTTTTCTGAACAATAAACACTTTATTTATATGTATTGAACCTCCCCAAAAAATAAGTCCATATTTAATATGTGATAAAATATTTTGGATATGTCATCAGTTGTAGTATGAACGAGAATTGGTAACCCATAACAAGCACTACTTAATTTAGAGCACAAGCAACTTATATGTTGTGAGAAAGTTAACTTGTCATCTAAAACTATTCCCAGTATTTTAATACTTTCATTAAATTTTAGGGTGTTGTTCATAAGTGTGAAATAAACAGGTGTTGGTAGACTTTGGTTTGTTTTGAACGAAACGCACGCTGTTTTATCATTGTTTATTTTCAGAAAACCATGATTCTATAAGTTTAATATTAGAATTTCCAGCGCCAATCAAGTCCGGGTACTTATTACCCTCTAATAATAGACTTGTATCATCGGCATAATTTAATATTTTACATTCTCTTGATAGATTGTGCGATGTATCATTTATATAGATAACGAATAAAAAAGGTCCCAAAATGCTACCTTGGGGAATTCCTTTATTAATAGTAAGAGAATCTGAGATTAAATTAGCCCTATTCTGAGGATTTCTTATTTTGGTACAGTGAATCCGATTTGCAAGGTAAGATTTGAGCAGGTTATACGCAACTCCCCTAACTCCATAACGATAGAGCTTTTAGAGCAATAGAGTATGGTCTATTGTATCGAAGGCTTTCGATATATCCAAAAATATTTGACATGCTAGGTTATTATTTTCGAAATTATTTAAAATCCAATTAATGTATTCAAATAAAGCAGTGTAGATGCTTCTACCTTTAAGGAAACCATGTTGACAATTTGAAATTAAATTATATTTGTTGAAGAAGTCTACTAGTCTCAAATAAATTACCTTTTCATAAATCTTAGAAAATGAATTAGGAATGCTGATTGGTCTATAATTTCCTAGTTGATTGCTATCTCCCTTTTTGTATATTGGTACTATGAGTGACAGTTTTAATTGGTCTGGATAAATGCCTGTGCAAATAGATTCATTTATAATCTTACTTAATGGTATAGCTATATTTTCTATGCATTTCTTAATTATATGCATTGGCACTTCGTCGTGACCAGCACTGGAATCATTTTTAAAACTATAAACTATATTTATTATCTCTGATTTTGTAATAGGTTTCATGAATAATGAATTATTGTTAAATTGAATATTTGTTAAATCAGCTGAAGAATGATTAAATTGTCCAATAATAATAATACACATTTTTATTGACAAACTATACATATTTACATTTAAATAATAAATCATGGATGATGTGTTAGTGGGTTAGTTCGTCAAAAGGCTATCGACCAGAGATCTTTCCGCCTTGTTTTGTCCAGTCATATGGCGTCAGTCGTTAATGCGTAGATGGATGAAACGATGAGATGAAATCAAATATGGTTGAATTAGGATTTTTAAATTTGGGGTTTACACTAGGATTTCTAGGAATACTATATAAGGATAATATGTGAAAGTTGAAAGGATTTTTGGAGAATTTTTCTGATCTAAAATATTTTGCCCTAGATGTTATTTTGCTTTTAGTTCTAGCTGTGTCCCTTTTTAAAATTGATTTTGGGGTCTATGGTTATGCCTAGGTATTTAACGGAAGTTGAAGGAGGGATAATAGTTTGGGAAATTGAAACATTGTAAGGGGAATTATTGGTGCGATGGTATGGAATTAGGAGCTGTGATTTGTGGGGATTAATTTTAATACGCCATTTTGCAAACCAGTGTTGGAGAGAGTCAATAAGCTCTTGAAGGAATTGGAGGGCTTTTGGTAACGTGGGAGCATGGGTAATTAGGGCAGTATCATCCGCAAATTGCAGGAGATATTTGGAAGGATTGAAGTAGAGAGGATCAGGATTATAGATATCGGAGCTAAAATGTTGCATAATAGAGGTGAAGGGGGAGAGCCTTGAGGGAGTACTTGTTCGGGAGTAAAAGAAGAAGAGAAGGAGTTGTGGATTTTTACTTTTAGGGATCTATTAGAGAGGAATTGTTTAATGATAAAAATGATATGACGAGGGATATTTGGGAGGTGACATTTATACAACAAGCCTTGGTGCCAGACAGAATCGAATGCTTTCTGGACATCCAGAAATAATGCTGCAGAAGCTCTACCTTCAAGGTGGGCAGTCTGAATATTAGAGGCTAGGATGGTTAGAGGAAGAGATGTTGAACGACGGGGAAGGAATCCAAATTGATAATTGGGGATGTGGTTAGAAATTCGAGAAAGGATTTTGGTTTTAAGAAGGGATTCATACAATTTTCCAATAACAGGTAGGAGAGTGATAGGACGATAGCTGGTTAGTAAATTGGAGGGTTGTCGCGTTTGGGGATACAAATAAAGTTAATATTATTGAGGATGTGGTCGTGTATATGAAATGGAAAGGATGTGAGGATGTGTCTATGTATATTGTCATGTCCAGTATTCGTCATGTGTAAAAATGTCCGTCGGTCATTTTTTTCAAATTTGCGTTGTCAAATTGCACGAACTGGCGTTTAAAAACACGAGCGAGGAACGAGCGAGTTTTTTTAAAGCATCACTTTTTACAGTTGTACCTTAAATAACTATTCCCTTTGTGTCGTTGATCTTTCTGCAAGTATTTATCCAAACGTCCGTCTTGAATTCAGTTATAAGTCTTTTAATGTCTTTGTTTAGTTTGTTAAATTTTTGTCTAAGTTCAGTTGTGTCCGTCAGTTGTATGTCTCTGTATAGTTGTCTTTTAAATTTAATAAGTCGGAGGATGTAATTTGGGAGGGGATATTTATAAAATTGCTTGGATATTTGAGGTGTGTTTTGTATAATGGAAGAAGAGAGGATTTCGTTGAAATGGGTGATAGAATTGGGGTTAATAGTGGGGTTGGCTGTAATGTATACTACTACTTCTAATTTAACTTTATCAATGTTGCATTTTTTTAAATTGTAGAATAAATTAGTTGTTGGTTGAGGAGGATCTAAAGGGATTTTTATTTGAAAACGAATGGCCAGGTGATCGAACACTGATCAGGGACTAGGTTAACGGAGGTATAAGGTTACGAATATTTTATGTACAGAGTAAAATATCGGGTGTGGTGGCTTGTGAATCGTTAATGATGAAGGTGGGTGAAGTGGGAACACGTGTGAAGTTTAAATTGGAAAGGAATAAAGACATATGACGGGATTTGGATTTAAATTGTCCAATATTTACTAATTTATAAATATTTTCACAATCTGAGTTTTTCCTTAATTCAGATTTACCTAAAACGTCTCTTATAACGTTCCATGTACCCTTAGATTTATTCTTAGTTATTTGTAGTTTTTGATTTATTTGGTTTTGTTTTTCGTTTAAAAGTGATTTATTATATATTCTTTGTTCGTTTTTATAAAGTTTTATATACTCTGGAATATAGTTCGATATGGTTTTGTAAATAGGTAGATTCTGTTTTATGTTTAATAATGTCTCAGTTTGGTATATGTTGGCTTTCTTTTTGTTTTTTATTAGCGTTTTTGTTGGAAAATGATTGTTAAAATGTTTTAGAAAAAGTTGTATGAACGAATTATACATGTTGTAAACATTATGCTGATCAAATGTGTTGTAAAATGACTCATTTTCAATAACTTGACAAAACTGTGAGATATTGGATTGGGAAAAAATCCGCGTTAAGATTTTTTCTTGTATTATATTCAGTTTCATGTCATAATCAAATATCTGAGCCGTATGATCTGATATAGCCGTATGTAATATTTTAGCTGATAGCTCAGAAGAAATACTTGTTATTACATTATCTATACACGTTTGCGCTGTTTTACTAATTCTAGTAGGTACGTCAATTGAATATCGTAAATTAAATGTTTTTAATACGTTTTTAAATTCAAATGCTTGCACATGATTTAAAAAATCGATATTAAAGTCACCAACTATAAAGAAAATTTCATTCTTACTTAGTAGTTCGATGACAAAATAATTAAATAAATTATAAAACTCATTAATATCTCTTAATATCTCCGCTGTCGGAAGATCTCCAGATGTAGATTTTCCATTAAATATAAACGACTTTTTTTTCCTTCTCACTACATCAGTCCACTCGGTGTTGTTTTGTTGTTTTGGACTGGGTTATTGCTCTCCGTTGTTATGAGACTTTTGCGATTCCACTAGCTTTATCTGAATTTCGGCTCGACGCAGTATTGGCAGCCCCATCTTTGGGCGAATCATTATTTATTTCCACATTGGCTATTGTCGACATCTTCTTTATAACTGGTGCCTTTTTAAAATGGTTTGCATTCATACTTGTTTTTATTTCATTTAGTTCGTTGTTTAGGGCACTAATTTTTTATCTCGATTAATGCTTACCTTTTTTTTTCGCACTTGCTGCATGCTGATAGTCTAAACTTGTTTTCTGATTTTGCACACATTTGATGAAATTCCGTATCACATATATAACACGTAAAAGTGTCACATTAAATTGTCCTATTGCACATTGCACATTGTTTATTTTCGTGTACTACACTTGTATTTAATTCACTTTCGGACAACGAGCGACCTAACCGACTCGCCATCTTGTAAATATTAAATTGTAGCATTAAGATCATTACCTAGAATTAGTGTATGAATAATTTAAATACTAAATGTTGCAGAGCCGAAGCTACTATATTTAATATAGGCCAAATTAACTAATTTGCTAATTGCGGGTTGAATTCACAACTCTGTTTTCTTAGTTTTCTTAATTCGTTCCCTCTACAGTTCGAACGTAAGAAATCCATGTAATACTATTCTTTAGTTAAATTTGTTATTTAAATACAATAAAATATTATGTGAGGTATTTATTTATAATTAAGGTAATAAATACTGTCTCTATAAAAAAGCTCTCTCTCCACTATTTTTATTTTACTAAGTTATAATCAGTATTTTTTGTTTTAATAATTTTAAAATGAATGGTAAAGATATTAATTTATTAATAAAATATATTATAATCTTTTAAATTATTAATTTATTATTAATAAAGAACTCTGTAACGTACTTTCATTAATTTAAAAAAAACGACATAAAACATCTCTTAATAATAGATTTCAGCATTAGAAAATTATTTGTAACGCAATAACCATACTTTCAAAGATATATTTGTAGTAATCTATCATGTGAATGTAGGTCGTAAACAGCATGTAGGGTAAGTGAGGAACATTCGTATGGTTAAAATGATTTCTGTTTTTTTTTCTATCCTTATTTCGCTGATTACTTTAATATTTTACACCAGTTGTATGAATAACATAATAAAACTATAAATCATACAATAATATTTAATGTATTGCATGTGCAATAATTAATAAACCGAAAATGATTAAAACTTAAATTGTGTTTTTTACTAGAGCTTTTCTTAATGAAAGATTTAAATGAAGTACTCAAGTTAATATAAATTTAAAGAAAAACAGATTTTTTTAAATAATTATAATAATATTAATTATATTTATTTCAAAGTGTCATTTACAAAATATACAAATTGAAATTGCGTCAATGGTGTCTTATGGTATCTAACTATTTTCTTTTGTAAAGTAGTTGTTAATCCGTTTTATCAAGGTGAATATAATAGGGTAATATAAAGTATTTCTTGGTATTTTATTTATTTTATTTTCTGGACCGGTTTCGAGCTTGCATGCTCATCTTCAGCAGAAAACTACAAGTTTACAAAACAATATAAATTAATCTAGTTTAAATAACAATAATTCATTATATAAATAAACAATTATTACATTATTTACAAAATATAGTTAGAAATAAAACAATTTATTTTTACAAAATTTAAAGAAAATTGATTTTCTTAATAAGAGTTACAAATCAAACTAAAGTTAAGAAATACAATTATTATATAACTGTTAGTATAAACATGATGATATTTACTTACACGTCGAAATGTTTGATGGCAATGGATGATAAATTAAATAACCAAAGCCAATTCGTCGAAAATATTGGTAGTAGACCATTATTTGGGGTAAGAATATGAATTTGAAGTTTATAATAGGATGGTGATAGGATGTTGTAAGAATTGATGGAATATTATTTTTAAGAAAGTACTTGTTCGAATAGTTAAAATTTGATTAATTTTTATATAGATAAAATAGAGTAAAATTATATGTGAAGTTAGTGAATAATAGAAAGTACATGTATTAATGTCATAGAAATGTATTAATAGATTATTGATTATTGATCGAAGTATGCAAGCGAATGTATGGATATGAATTATTTGTTTAATAGAAAAATTTTAATTTGTGTATTGACTATAAGGGGATATATGTTTAAAGTTTTTATAAGTTAAATAATATGAATGAGTAATAGTTTTATGTGAAAAGAGAGTGATTGTTAATATGGGTTATTTAGGTATCTATAAAGCGGAGTGGACTTCTGTTGAGTGTGGTCATTTAAGGAATTGAGTTCTGGATGTTTGTTTTTAAATTTTTATATTTCGTATAGTTCTAGAATTGAAAGTAGTGTTCCTTTTTTTAATTTATGCAGATTATTAATATTTGTATCTTTTTTAAGGGAATGATTATGTATGTACAGGTGTAATAATAATAATATTTTCTAATATTTTATGTAGCTGAAATCATGAATGCCGCTAGGAATTTTTCTCGATCTTTCCAAGGCCTTCGATATGGTGAATCATGATATCTTGCTTGATAAACTTGAATATTATGGGTTGAGGGGTGTCAAACTTTCATTGATCCGTTCTTATCTTGAAAACAGAAGTTAAGGGTTGAATTAAATAATAAACTTTCTGAACCAATAGAAACAGACATAGGAATACCACAGGGTAGTATCCTTGGACCAATTATCTTTATCATATATACCAATGACCTACCCAGTCACATCAAAGAGCAGAATGCTTTTATTACATCCTACGCAGACGATACTAGTCTCCCGATAGCACACTCAAATATCAGTGAACTGACACATAAAGCAAATGAACTATACAATAACGTGCAGAATTGGATGAACATGAACAAATTACTTATAAATAAAACAAAAACTAATGTCATTTCTTTCCAGACTAAAAATAAACAACATTTATTGGATAATATAAAATTAAATGATGTTGAATTTCAAACTCAGAATGAAACAATTTTTTTAGGCGTAACAATTGACAACAACTTAAATTGGTTAAATCATTGTGAAATTTATGTTTCAAATTAAATAAATCATGTTATTCTTTAAGAATATTAAAGCAAGTAATAGAAATTAATACTTTTATAATAACTTTTAGGGCCAATTTTGAAAGCTTAATCAGGTACGGAATAATACATTAGGGTTATTCAAAATCACCAAAGAATATATTCATAATACAAAAACGTGCTCTTAGGATTATGCTTAATTTAAAAAATAATGAAAGTTGTAGAGGTATGTTTAAAAAAATTGGACTACTCACATTCTATAGTCTTTATATATGAAATAATGATTTTCAATTTTAGAAATAAACATAAATTTCTTGCATATGTATTGGACCATACGCACAATACACGTTTTTTAAATAAATACGCTTATCCCCCGCATAGACTATCCCCCTTCGAAAGTTCACCAATGTTCGTCGCGTTGAGGATGTTCAATAAATTACCAAATGAAATCAAAAGTATAACTACAGAAAATAGATTTAGGATAGAGTTTAAAAAATACTTAATAGAACAGGAAACTTATTCCATATCAGAATATAATAATTAGAGTACCGTATACGATCTATATTGTTTTGACGTATTCATTTAGTGGATGATTGTAATTTAATTATAATTATTTTTATTTTTCTCAATTATATCATTTATTGTTCCTAAGTTGAATAAATTCGTTTATTATTATTATTATTATTATTATTATTATTATAAAACACAGTTCGTTAAAATTAACAACCACATTTCCAATGGCATGAACGTTACATCGTGTGTCCCCCAAGGCTCGCACTGTGGGCCTTTATTATTTTTAATATTCGTCAACGACATTGCTTCAAATTTTAAATCTTCTCAATTTCTTATTTATGCTGAAGATGTAAAATAATTTAATTCAATTTCGAATATAAGAGATTGTGAGGCTCTGCAGGAAGATCTATCATCTCTAGAACAATGGTGTGTTAGCAATAGGTTGGATTTTAATGTGAACAAATGTAGTAAAATTACCTATTCTTAGAAGAAGCGCAATATTACATATTGTTATAAAATTAATCACTTCGCAGTCAAATCTGTAAATTTGGTTAAAGACTTAGGTGTTCTGTTGGATCAAAAATTGATGTTTAAGGAGTATATATCTTCACTTGCGGGCAGAGCTAACAAAACGCTTGGTTTCATTAATCGTTTTTCTTTCAGTTTTACACCCAATACTTACACCCAATACTTTACGGCATTTATACTTAACGTTAGTTCGCCCGATACTTGAATATGCTGCTCCTGTTTGGTCACCATCAGTTAGTTGTGATGTTTCTGCAGTTGAGAAGATTCAACACAAATTTTTGAGGCTGTATTCGAATCGTGCTGGTATTGGCAACCCAGATAAAATGTATCTATGTACAATTTTGAACATCCCTACGTTAGAGACTCGTAGTTTGGTTGCTGACTTGTGCATTTTATTTAATCTAGTAATGGTTTCTTGCTCACTTAAATTTTAACGTTCTTCCACCACATTTGCGAAGCCATGGCAATCTTTTTAGGTTGAAGTTCCATCCATCTAATTATGGATATAATAACACTCTTTATAGAGCCATGAGATTGTTTAATACTTTACCTAGTAGTATTGATATTTTTAACTCATCCATGTTTATGTTTGGCAAAAATTGTTATGCTGCACTGTCTAGCCATTTATGTTGAATCGATTCAGCTATTAGATTTATTATACCACACAGGCATTTTTTTGCTTAAGTATGTAAATGTATAATTTATAATTACTTTGAAAAATATTTTGTTATTTTATCTCTTATTATTACGCAACCATTCATGTTTTTTTTTTTTGAAATTTGTAGCATATATGAATTATGTTTTTTTCCTTATCTGAGATGTTTTTAATAAAGAGAATGGTTGCGACCGTTACTACGTGGTAATCCATACTTACACTGAATTGAAAAATTCACTATGTTTTAACCACAAATAATTATTGTAAAAATATTATATAACGTGTAGGCACAATTATATAAATCTAAACAACACAGCACGACTCGAGTTTCGACGTTTTATCGTCATTATCAAGTGAATTATAAATTGATGAAATTGTTATTTTATACTAGCTATTTTGGGGTGAGGGAATATACCTGCCGCTAATTGTTTGCGGATTATCTCGGGAGGGTAGTACCAGATTAAAAAGTGGCGAAAAGATTAGTTCGGTCTGCTCATTAAGAAGATTTACTGACGATGATGATGTTTTTGTTAAAGTTGTTTAAATAAATAAATACATTACTACATGATTATTTATTACAGCCTAATTTAAGTATTGAACGTATTCCGTATCGCATCTTCCTGATAAAGTTTGCATTATATATTGTTTCTGCTACAGCTACTGTCAAATATCTCCTAATTTCACGAATACTATAAATAATTGTACTTAGTTGTCTTCTCATGTAATTTATGTGGGATTCTCCAGAAAGTCGATTATCAATTTGAATACCTAAAAAACTTTGTGTTTTCTACTGTTTCTATAGTGTCAGAATTTAATGTGATACTTTGCAAATATTGCTTTTTGTTTGGGAATATCATTATGCTTGTTTTGCATTTGTTATTAATTTATTTTTGTTGAAAAAGTAATTTACATTTAGTGCATATGTATTTGCTTTTATAAATATATCATTAATGTCTTTGCCTGAAATCAGCAGATTGGTATCAGCTGTATAGTTTATAATTTTTTCAGTCATGGGTAATTACGCTTATTAGGTCATTAAGAAATATGACAGAGTCGGCGCTGTTAAACTACCTTGTAGTAGACCTAGCTTAATGATCGAATGTTTGATTTTGTTGTAAGCTCATCTTTATGAATCACTACCTACCGTGATCTGCCATTCAGGTACGATCTAAACCATTCTAAGCCTACGCCTTTTATTTTATAGTTTACGCAGTCGTAAGCTTCAGATAAATCTATAAATCTCTTTATTTTCAAATTTATTTATGATATGTTCAAAAAAAAAGATTGCGGTCATTGGATTTCCCTTTTAAATTCCATGTTGTGTGCTGCTTAAGCGATTTGCATTATTTAAAAAATCTGGAATTCGTTTTATCATCAGATATTCAAAGATTTTTAGAATATAGGTAATAAACTCATTGGAAGATAATTTTCTATTTTTTCAGCATTACCTTTTTTACAAATAGGTTACATTATGGCTAATTTCAGTTTGTCAGGATAGATACCGACATAAGGGAATTATTTATTATGCATATAAGCGGTTAAATTATATTTGTAATACTGCGTTTTAGAATAATACTGGGAATATTATCATATCCAGATAATATGATATTATTCAATCTCACTGTGGCATTTATAATCTCATTTGGTGTTGCTGCTTTGAGAAAAATTGTTTTTTCGTTTTTGTTTATTGCGTCGGAATATTGAGTTCCTATTATGTTTGAAGTTAATTCAGTTTTAATGTTTGCAAAGAAGTGGTTAAATGTATTGGCAATTTGATTTGAATCCCCTTTTCTTGTTTATCTGCCTTTTTAGTATCTTTTCCTTTTATTTCATTTATTATATTCCATGTATTAGCGTTACTGGACTTATTAATTCTGTATTGTATATGTCAGATCTTTTTTCCATCAGCAGTTTATTGTGCCTTTTTTTGTTTCATTACAAATAGTGAGATAATTGATATCGTAACGAGATAATACAAGATCATTTTTCATTGTTTTAAGTTTTCGCAAAATGGGATGTGTTTAATTTTTCTAGGTTTTACACTAGTTTCTTTTTCTGGAAAATATTTATTGAATAAGTTATTGTATATTGTTTGCAATTTACTAAATTTGACTCCAGTTTGCCGTATTTATTTTGAAGTTGGTGAGAAATCGTTTATATTGTGTTGTTGGTGAATTGTGATTTATTTGGGGTTATTTACTGGTTGGGCTAAGTAATCGTTAATATATGTGTTGATAACTTTACAGGAAATAATTGTTGAGTGATTGGTTATTATATTATCGATACACGTTTTTGAATTTTTTGTTGGGTCATTGATTAGGAACCTTAGACAATATGTATGAATGATATTCATTAACATTTCTCTACTCAGAGAGTTCTCGAGGAAGTTTATATTAATGTCTCCACATACAAAGGCAACTCTATCCTCATTAAAAATTGATTCTAGAAGTTGATCAAATAGTATAAAGAAATTGCCAATACATCTACTTGTGGGCTTATGTAACATTATTGCGGTAATATTATTTTTGCATTTATTTTCAATTTCTACCGATGTATATTCAAATATGAATGGGTGACGAAATTTATTAAGTTTTACTCTTGTTTTATATTCATATTTATTTCTTACATATATAGCCGCTCCTCCATGCATGCTGTACTCTCGGCATAATGCACTTGCTAAAGTAAAATCGTTAATTTGAAAGTTGTTCAGTTGTTCTTCAGTTTTCCAATGTTCAGTAATACACACTATATCGCACTTATGCTGCTGTATTTCTATGTTAAGTTCATCAATTAAATTTCCTATAGATTGAATGTTTTGAGGGAATAAGGTCAAAACTTAACATAGGAAACATTTTACTTAAATTAGGTGTAATAATGTACTACATAGAAATAATTGCTAAATTACACGAAATAATATCAACATTATTTAATGTACTTTAAAATTAACATATCTCTGAAAAAATGTACTATCGCCTCCATTCCTTGTTAAATATTCTAAAACAATAGAAAAATTTAATATAATGTGGAATTATAAAAATAATTTTCTACATATTAGGTAACCATTAAAAAGAATTTTATTTAAAATCTTTTTCAATTCATTTTATTTATTATTAAGTTTAATTTATTGTAATATTAAGTTTAATTATAATTATCCTAGACCTCGACTCATAAATATATTTTACAGTAGCGTAAAAAAATATCAAAAACAAATTTGGCTTTGAAAATCTAATAATCTCTGAGCTAAAACGAGTGCTGATTGTTATATTTATATGTCACATGACAGCAACTTTATGATTTAGTGTTACAGTTGATGCTTGAAGTCATTCCTTTGTGATACAATTTTTAAAATTAGGACGATAAATGAAAAATCCGTGTGTGATATCAACAAAGTGAATTTTGTGATTGTTTTGAAGAATTTTGAAGTTAATTTCAAATTTCCCTTAATCATAACTTTCTTCCAATATATAATTGATATCAACTGATATTTCTGTTACCTATGACAACACAAGAAGTGAAATTTTATATGTATCGTTTTTTACTTGTCGCACTTTTTAAATTATTTCTGGAATATGTTTTGTTGCCGGACCAATGCCTTCTTACCTGGCAACACCTTTTGCGGAAATATCCGTTTTGGAGTCCCCTGAGTCCATTCCACTGATTTCTGAGAAAAAAATGTGTCTGTGTGTCAGTGGGCGCTGTATCTCAAAAACGAATAATTCTTTTGAGATGAAACTTCAAACTTAAGGTTTTATCGTTAGAAACTGGAACTCAAAAGCTTTTGGTGAACATTCATAAACCGGAAGTGGATGTTTACTTGAGGCCTTTTTAAAAAAAAAAATCTCGATATTTTTCAAAATTTTAAAAATATAACATAACTTTTCAAACAAAAATTAAAGGGAATGAACATTTTTTTCGCAAAGTTCTTAATGTGCGAACCCTAGCTTCTGATTTACTGATTGGAGGGTGGGATGGAGGCCAACCACCCACTCTACATATACATGATAACTTTAGATACTAATCATTGATGATTTTGATGCAAAAATCAATTAAACCTTGCATGTAATAAAAAAATAAAGCAGAAACCAAATTTAACTCTAAATTTAAATGACCTTTCATAGCTAATCTTATCTAATTTAGATTTAAAGTCTGCCCACCCATCAAACATAAAAAAATATTAATTCACTCACTCAAAAATTTTACCTTTTGAATTTCTTTTTTATTCAAAAAGTTTTGTAATTAATTTTACTCCAAACCGCAAGACGATCAGTATTTGAGGATACCCTCAAATATGTAGGGTGGGTGGCTTACCTCTATCCCATCCTCGAATCAGTAAAACATCATCAAAAATTATATGAAAAATTTGTATGAATAGATCTCTAAAAAATGCAATCATTTTGTGTTTATTTATATTTTACAACTTTGAATTAAAAACATCGTTTATGTTTTATTTAATTTTAAAAAACGAATCGACCTATCCGAGCCTATTTAATAAAATAAACTTTCTATGATTTACTGAATATATTCATTAAGTCCAAGTTAGAGACTCGGTCTGTATTAGTATCCTGGTGTGAAACACATAGACTGATTATCAATGCTTATCAGTTCTGCTCCATGACTTTTTCCATGAAATACAATGTTCTGCCGATGAAATAAGCAGTTAATGACCTGCAACTTCCAACCTGTGCCGAGATTAAGTAGATATGCTTATATTTTATTGGTCATATTAGCAACACCGCAATATATTCTTCTAGAATGTTAGAGTTTATCATGCGTATTTGTACGCCTTCCATTGATATTGACATAATAAAATCTTTGTATTTTGCGTATGTCGTCAGCAAATTCGAATATGGGTGTCTTGTTTGGTGTCCAATTTATATGAACCAGAGATGGAGTGCGTTCATCGTCCATTTTTAAAGTATTTATCATATACAGTGGATCTATCCCGAATGTGGTGTTGATCAGGGTTTGTTACTGGAAAGACATGGTTTGGCATCACTTGCCACTAGAAGAGAAGAGCTTGCCGCTAAGTTTCTTTGGAAGATCATTCATAACAGACAGGACCCACCCTTCCTATTGTTGAAACTAGATTTCCAGATCTCCAGGTCTGGCTCAAGGCACAGAAGCATATTCTACATTCCATGAACCTAATTGTCTGCGGGGGTTATTAATGAAACTGCAGTTACGAGAATAAATATTTTTGTGTAATATTTAAAAGTTACAATTTTATTGGGATTAGATAATACGATATATTGTAAGAATTTCATTGATTAATACTTGAGGGAAGAATTATTTGAAATTAAAAGTTTTTTTTGTCATCATGAGGTGGTGTCGATTAGTGTCACTATATTGCGATCTCCGTGGTCCTTTTCTTAGCCTCTGGATGTTTTACTTCCTGTGAACTCCTATGTCTTCTATGAAGTCCAGGAGTTTCTGCCAGGGGATGCTCTTGAGCTGTTCTTCTGTTGACTTGATTCCCATCCTGTGTTTGTGCTTATTCAGGTCACAGTGCCCAATGACTAGTCCTGTGTTTTTTCGTAATTTCAATCTGATCAGTCCTGAAAGCATTAGTATGTTGTCAGGTACCGGAGCATCTAGGAAGAGTCTCGTATGCCTTTAAAAGGTTAAAAGTTACTAATATGTTTGTTGTAGATATGTTTGTGAAATTAATAAGGTTGATTAACGGTGATGAATTTTTGTATAATGGGAGTTCTTTAGCTAAACATTTATATAATACATTTGGTGTATTAAGAAGAAATAATTGTATTCTAAATTAGCTGTCAAATATGACATAAAAAATCTAGCCCCCTCCTCAGAAGAAAATAAGCCAAACTTTATAAGATAATGGTGGAATAAACACTACCAAAGATAGATTATGTGGCAGCAGTTTCATTTAAGCAGCAGTAGGCAAAAGTGAATGATCATATTTTAATGCACTCAAGCCTTTTCATGTGCAATCAAAGTTTGTACAAAATTATTGCTACATATGTATTTTGAATTATATTATATAAGTACAATGGATAAATAAATATTATGCACCTATCTATCTAATCTTAATAGTTTTTTTTTCACGTGATAACTACAATTGAGATTTTCTCTATCTTCAGCTCTAAAAAGTGCTAGATATTATGTATTTAAGTCCACAAATTGTAATGTATTACTGTACAAAAGTGCTTTTTAGCCGAAAATTTGAATAAGCCGAAAAAAAAAAGATCGTGATTTTGTATTTTATATAAGCTATTTTATATAATTTAGGGCATTTGATATGTCGTTTTACGAAGAATTTATTGATTTTTTGGTTTAACTATCAAAAGGTGATATGATTTTAGTCTCTGTGTTTTTTTGGGATAAATCGCTGGCGGGTATTTATAATGGAGATTATCTTTAGCTAATGTGCAGCTCTGCTTAGTAGGCGCTTATCTTCTTCTTTTCAAAGAAATGTTCTGAAAGATATTCGTGGTAAAATTTTTTGATAGTATTTTTTACTCAAAAAAAATGTTCTAAATTATATATTCGTAGTAGCATTATTGGATAATTTCTCTTGCTCGCAAAAAAGTTTGAAAGTAGATATTTTTAATAGCATTTTTAGATTTTTTATTTCTAGAAAAAAATGTTTTGATTTATATATGCACGTTAATATTGGGTTGACAACTAAGTGATTTCGGTTATTTTTATGAATGACCTGTTTTAGTGTTGTACTTCATTCGATTTCATTCGATATCAGTCAAATTGACGTTTCTTTAGAAGCGGGCATATTTTACTTTTTTTATTTCCGTAAAGGAAAGATAGCTGTTCAAGCTTTATGGTAATGATTGTTTACGTGTCAGAATTGGTTTATAAGAATCTGTTCTAGAGATTTTTCTCTTAAAGACAAACAACGTTCTGGTCAGCCTACCGAACTTGATGACGACGAAATCAAAACCATAGTAAGTGTATCGTATACTGCGATAAGAAAATATTTAAACGGTATTTAAGTACCGCATGAATTGAAAACGCAGCGTATCAACATTTGCGATATGCGCCTTAAACGTAAACCGAAACCGATCCCTTTCTGAAAAGAATCGCTACTGGTGACGAAAAATGGGTAATATACAGTAACATTATCCGAAAAAGATCATGGTGTAAGAAAAACCAGCTCAAAACAAATCGGAATAAAAATTATGTTGTCAATCTGGTGGGACTACATTTGTATTTTATATTTTTAGCTGCTTCTAAGAAACCAAACGATCAATTCAGCTGTGCACTGCTAACAACTCACAAAACTAGAAAAAGAATTAGTAAATCGCAAAGGAGTAATGTTCCTTTCTTTGGAAACTCATGACGAATTGATGTGAGTGATGGTACATCCCCCATATAGCCCTGATCTGAAATAGTCGGATTACCATTTTTTTCATAGTTTGCAGAATTTTTAAAATTCTTTTTACAAATGACGAAGACCTTAAACCTCATTTGGCTCAGATATTTACTGAAAAGGATCAAAAATTCTACGCGGAATAATGAAGTTGCAAGCAAGATGGTGAAAGGTTATTGAGCAAAATAGAATATATTTGGTTGATTAAACATTTTTTTTGTATTAAAAAAAGAGTTTTATATCATACGTCAAAACCGAAATTACTCAGTTGCCAAACCAATATTTTTAGATACAACTACTGAAGTTTTGGATAGTTTTTACTTTGATCTTTATTTAACAGGCCAAAATGGATTTAAAGAGTTTTATTTTTTAAAACTGTTTTTAAGTCACTAATAGCAAAAAAGGTGAATACCAATTTGAAACTCAATAAAGATCGTGACCACAACTCACCCTTTGACATAGTTGATGCTTGTTGCGCTACATTCTTGATGGAATCGAATATATAAATTTGGTGAAGAAAAACATTTGTTATGTTTCACGTTTCAAAAACCCGTTTCAAGAAAGTGCAAATATAAACATGGAACATAACAAGTTTTTTTCTTCGCCAAATTCACCCTTTGACTATCACTTATTAGTTAGGATGAAACTTTTTTCTATTAGTTAAGAGAGCTCTAAAAGGTTTGAAAACAATTGAATTAATTTTTAAAGGACAGACTTAGACCTAATAATGGTATTGTTCACCAAAACCTAGATTTTAATTTGTAAGGCTGCGAAGAGAAATATTTTTAGCCAAATGATCTAAACTTAAATCTTTCTTATACTTAACTTAGGTTAAGTTTAAAAGTATTCTTTGTTTATAATTTCAAAGTTCTACTCAAATTAAACTCTACAATATTTTTTTTATTTTCCACAACTTAAAAGTAGGTATTTTTTTACACATATATTTACTTGATACTAATAAGCCAGATTTTATTATAATCAAATACGTAAATATTAAGAAAAATTATTAGTGTACGTTTCTTAAGCAATGTATGAGTTAAGTGTTGTTAAAATATTATATTCCCTAATATTAAATTACTTTTTTATTAAATATACAAAATTATTTTCTTGGCAATGTACCTAAAAATCAGACAATTTCCAACGTCATTTTATATGTAATTATTCAAAAACTTTCAAATATGTTTTCATGACAAGGACACTATAACAGACAATTATCAGTAAATATTTCATCCTGGCAAAAAATTGTGTTATACAGTGTTATTAAATTAAATAATATTTATAATAAATAATTTTCAATTTTAGTCAAGTTCTTGAGTGATATTAAAATTAATTCTAATATACGCGGCTTCAAGGATGTTCAGCTTTGTATTTTTTGTACAGTAAATTTTTACTTTTTTGAAATAAATATTAGTTATAACTAGATTAATGAAAAGAGTAATACTCATTACTACCAAACTATCTATCTTAAACTTAATAATACCTGGTACCCAGACTATTCTATCTGCACACGGTATTCTGTGATTATTAATATGACGAGGTTAAATTATCTAAAAATCACAGTGGAATTTTCAGATAATTTATCAAATTTGATTAGCTTTTACAAATTGATGCAAATTCATTCAAGGGGATCAGTTCCTCGATCTCTCCCTCTTGCACTGCCGTAATACAGTACTTTCAGGAAATGATACATCCATTTGATTCGAACAAATTAATTCGTTCTTTTACATTTTTGAGCTATATTGAAAAAAACTGTTGAGTGGGATATATCAGATCGCAGTCATTTATTACGGCTTTTGTATATATTACTAGTAAAAATGTCCCATAAATAAACAGTTCTTAGCAAAGTGTTTAATAGTATGTATAAGTAATAATTATTTATCATTTAAAGTATCTATTTGTTCTTTATCAGTTTTATATTCGTATATAATACTCAATATATTGATTAAATAAGTCAAATTTAGATATTATGAATGAAAGTATATCTAATTTTAAATTATTGTTATATGTTTTTGCATTTTTGATAAACAGTTAATAGTAGTAGAATAATATATATCTAATATTTTTTTATTGCTTGTTATATTGCAATATTTATTTCTTAATTGTTAAGTACATTTCCATGGACTTTACATATTTCCTGTTCTATATTCTACTCTCTGTATAATCCGCATTTAACCAATTATTTATCAAATTATTGGTTTAGTTAATAATTAAATTATAGAATGTATGCACTTCATCTGAAGCTCTCAATACGCAGGGAATGCAATGAAAACTGATATTAACTATCCAAACAAATATAGTTGCAGTTGCAATATCCATTTACAGTTTGTTTGCGATTTGGATGAGAGCTGATTAAATTAGGCACGAAAGTAATTAAAATTTTAATAGAATAAAAGGGTAATTTAATTTCACAATTTTACCGCATAAAGCGTTATTTTGTGAAATAAAATGTATTTTTTTATATTTGTATGTTACGTTGTCTAAATTGCATTATTTCACGGTAAAAATTATAATTAGTTAATTTACCGTCTTTGGAGTATGAACAAAATTAATTTTATATCAACCTCGACCGAATTATTTAAATTGAAATTTTAAAACAAATAATACAAAGTTAATAAGAATGTTTCAAATCATTATAAACTTGATTAAATTATGACTACGGTTTATAATTTATAGCACGTTTGTAGTAGTATACGAGGGGCCATTTTATATTTCGAAGTACTTTTACAACTCCGATTGAGGTACCTTCAAAACATTTTGAACGCATTAACTGCTTCTTCGGGCATCGAAAAATATTAAAAGAATAAAAAGAAATTATTAGGTGTTAAATAAATTAGGGTCTTATGTCGGATAACTTAGCAATTCGTCTTTTTAATTGGCAGCTGCGCTTAAAGCTTTTCGCTCTATCGGACGGAAACTAATCCAGGGCATTATGCAGCATTGAAAATCCAAGGGCAAAGGTAATGGTATCGTGGAAAGTTTTGTGTTATTGACTCAGCCTAAATTCTCCGTGAATTTTTCTCATCGTTTCTGCCGCCCCTTGAGACCTACACCCTATATTATTGTGCCTGTACAAGACGCACAAATGCGTTCTTCTGCATTATCTAACCACTGGTATAATTTATCTGTGCAACTCTTTTAGAATTATGTTGTTTTAGCAAAGTAATATCCTGATCTAAATATGTAATCATAGATAATCGTTTTGTTAAAATTACACGTCATTTTTGTTCTTTACAGGTGACCTGAGTTAGAACTTTTAGTAACAATTTTTAGTATTTTCATTTCTTTTATAATACTTTTGAAGTCAATAAAGAAAGCTATTAAAATTGTATAGTCGTGAATTGTGATTTGATAAAAACTTCAATTGCAAGAAAACAATAATTCTTAGTTTTCATTCATTTGATATGGCATTGAGGTGTTAAAAATCCCTATTCACTTTGTACAAATAATTTTTTAATTTTGATTCAGCTGAAGAGGCAATATATAAAGAAAGTAATTTAGTCAAAATTATCATATTTTATATACAACAAAAACGTGTATGAATGTTCTGTTTGTAATGAATCTGTAATAGAGTGTAAAAAAAGTTTATAAGGCTATATATTACGCGTTTTATAATTTCTTGAAATAATTTCTTATATAATATAAACTCTGCATAATTCTTCTCTTCATTACATTCATTCATAACATGTCTTATTTAACAACAAACAATTATAATAAGACTACATGCAAATTGCAAAATCTGAACTTCTGATCTTGATATTAGTTTCGTTTTAACTATAATAAACTTAAACTTTTTTATTGTATTATACTTCGCTGGCTAAATATCTTACGCTAATTGCATGAATGTCGGAGATATACCTAAATTAAATATTTAAAGCATTGCCTTCGGGTGGAGCAAGGTGAAAAGAAATGACTCGATTTGAATTATAGAACGTATTTACTGCTCGTTCTCTGAAGTAGATTACCTCTGGGGCTTGAAATCACTGAAGCGGTCATCATATTTGGTTTCAGTGCACAGAAGTAAAATTAGTGTTACCTGGATATATTATTTAATCATAATAATATTTATAATAATGATATCTCTATCCTTATCTTTATTTAACCATGCAAATAAAGTGATATTGGATAAGTCATTGTAACATTTTTTTCTTAAAGAAATATTTCAAGAAATCAATATTTCTTATAAAATCAATATTTTACTTCACATAACCTTAATTTTATATTTTGTGCTGTTAGGTCCGTGACCGAAGTTAATTAATTTGTTGGAGCTTATATGATTGGTTACACTTGTAACCATATTCATATTTTTTGCTGATTTATACGCAGACTCTTGAATAATATTTTTATAATATGCTTTCTGCATTCCTTCGAAAATGGTCTCACCGTATCGTTTTATGGTTTCGCATAATGTTGTAAAATATTTGCATTTAAAATATTCGTTTATCTAAAATCAATCATTCAATTAATTTCTCGTCACTTATTTCATTTTGGATATTTAGCAGGAGACATATATCTTTCCCTTTCCAATTTCGTGGTTTTAAAAAAAGTTTAATTTCCATCCTGCTTCTTTTTGGTGTAATATTCTCAAATCTTGATTGAAAAACATGTCCTTTATTTAATAGATTGTAGCAAAGGAGGGTATCCTTTTGTTATTAATGTAGGAGGTACGATGCCCTTTGTTTCTTTCGTAAAACATCCTCTTTTACAAAATCCTTTAGTAATTTAGAGACCTCTGATTCCTGATAGGCTTACTTTCTTTATGTAATTTAGTAGAACTCTGAAATTTTTGAGATTGTGGGCTCATTGTAATGAGAAAATATTTTTGTTTTCAGAGTTTCCAAAAGATATATGAGATATACTGTATACCATTTTAAAGCTTAAGTAATCATCTAATTTATACTTTTATAGATGATGTTTTGATATTTTTGCTATTTAACATTCTGCAATTGTAGTTATATTCATTTATCACTAATATTTTGTTAATACAGATAAGACAAATATGATTATATGAGTATTAGGAGGTTAGTCTGTTAAATGGCTATCGACCGGCGGCCTTTCAGCCCTGATTTGTCCTTGTCGATGTGTCACGTCAGTCTGTCTCTGATGATGGTGATGGATGATGTGATGCGATAAATTCGAAAGTAGTGAATGGAGGGGTTTTGAATTTTGGGATCAGGTTAGGATTTCTGCGCAAGCAGTAGAGGGTAAGGATGTGATGGGTGAAGGGATTTTAGGAAAATTTTTCCCTTAAGTATGGGATGGGGATAACGGAGGTAGAGTCATATAGGAGTTGGTTAGAGGGATTGTGTAGTGGATTACTGCGCTGGCGGATTTTGGTTAAAGTTCTTAGGGAGGATCGCTCGCTAACTTGGATATTGTGGATAGTAGGATTGCAGGAATATTTTGTTATTTATTTGTATTATATTTTAATTTTTTAGGTAACAATTTAACTCGTCGGCTTTTGTATATAATTTATTAATATATCAAAGAATTTATGTTAGTTTTGTATTTCTTTATTATTTGAAGGAGGTGGTAGTCTGATGTGCTTATGTTTTTGTTCTTGTAATCTGTATAATTTAAAATTGTGGCTAGTGTTTCTTGTTATTAATGATACATAAATTGAGGTAAGATTTTGGCACTACAAGTTCAGTCCATAAACTATATACCTTAGTAGATATTGAAAGTACCACATAGCCAAATTTTCATCACTAGATTGTTTAAGTAATTGTTCTTTACTTTTTAAAACTATTAAATATATATAAAAAATACAATTATCTATACGAAAAGTAATAATCTTTTTGTTATTTGGTATGATTACACTAAAAAAAATTCCAATACACTATGAAATTTCGTAACATGAGCACATAAATAAGAGGTTTCCTTTTATGTTTTTTGTACACTCCACAACATTCTTGAAAGTTTAGTAGTCTTCGCAAGTAGCGTCTTTCCCGACATTATTAAATAATGTGTTTTTTTTTCTCCGCTGGATTCAACATCTTGCATAGCACAAATAAAGTAAATAGAGCACAATTTAACATAAATATAAAAGCTTTCACTTTCCTTTAGATAGTTTTTCTTATAATTGGATTATAAGTAAGATATTTATCTGCCAAATCAACACCCATAATATACATATATTTAATCTAAAATGCTTTCAGGTCTCTCTATCAGCTCGTCAGATTTTCGATTCATTTTATGAGCTTCTTTTATTCACGCCTGGTCTATAGTTGAGATCATTCTTATCTCTCTCTTGCCTTTTCAGATATGTATTAAAACTTTTTATTTTTTTTGAAAATCATGTGTGTTGTCTCTTTATAGTTTTTGTATAAAAATAACGCACTACTACGTCGACAACTTACTACCTCAAGAGGTTTTAAATTATAAATAGATGCCTAAATTATTCAACATTTTAAGAAAGAAGAAGAAAAATAGTTTTAGCTGTAGCTAAAACTTCGACATCGGCGAGCGACGTATAAGAGAACGCATCGTCTTGGAGAACAACCCATTCGTCTTTAATGTGTGGACGAACGCGATAGATTTGATTCTTCAAATGCCCAAATTGACCGGTGTCACTCTGGTCAGCAAAAACAAACTCTTTGTGGAATAGTCTTAGTATCAAAGTTTTATGCTTTAATTTCTTAGGCTTTGGAGATAAGTGGGTCTGCCACTTCGCACATTGACGTTTCATTTCAATATCTAACTCGTAGACACAAGTAACATCACCTGTAATCATTTTATTCAAAAAATCACTATCTTTCACTAGGTTTTCCGCAGTTTGGTTTATAGTAGGTTCTGTCAACTATTTTTTAACCTCTTGGCCTACATGAAAATTATTACACTTGACATAGCTTCTTTTTACTAGGTCTCTTGAAACATACGAAAAATCTCTTTTGTGGTTTTCTTCAATTTCACTTCAGTTGCTCCAGATGACTGTATTTGCCATTCAACCAATTTTCGATGGTGATCATTGACAGACACTAGCGATTTTTGTAGTATAATATCTTTTTAGCAGCTGACACGCATATTTGCTGACATACTGACATACTTCATTACCTCACCCTGCCGGTTAAAAGAGTATGCGCTTACAACTATGAACAAACTGTATATATTGATTATTTTTTTAATTCAATACAGCCCCGATTCGGACCCTGGTGTCCCTTAATTTATTCCTCCATTCTGTACCAAAATTAGAACTTTTTAGGCGTCTTCTTCGACAGCATCGTCTCAACGCTTTCTTGGCATTCCAATTAGCCTTTTGCCTTCTATATGGTACTTGTGAACTCATCGTGGCATACTGTCTTCCGTCAGTCTTAGTAGGTTTCCAGCCCATTGATGTCCCTGTAGTTTTACAAGAACTTCTGATACAGGATGTTTTTAAAGATGGTGTACAGCTCTCTTTGATTATGCCCAGAATGAGTCGAATGTGTCGATTTTAGTCTAGTTTTGTGTCGAAGTGCATGTTTCACTGCCGTAAGAGAGGGCAGGCATTAAGATGGTTTTAGATGTTTTAGATACTCTGAATTTCGTATTGCGGTGAACTTATTTTGATTTGAAGATGTGTGACTTGGCGAAATACGCTTTAATTTAGAAAAATACGAAAATATTTCGTAAATCTACAACAACCAGTCTTATTAAGACTACAAAACAAATCACTTATTGAAACAATTTTTTGTCTGGCTAATAATTCAATAAGTTTTAATTTGTTTTGCAGTCTAAATAAGATTCGTTGTTGTAGATATTCGAAATGGTTTTGTCTTTTTATAAATTATTGGTTAATTTGTTAAATCTAAATTTAAATAAAATTACAAATTTAAGATTTAAAAATATCGCGGCCGTTCTGTTAAGACTCTTCGTTTTCATCTGTTTGGTGGTTGAGGGTGGCGGAATTGTGATCTCCATGACGCCCATTTAAATTTCACAAATCGTCTTGAGTTGACCAGGATCGTGTGTCTGGCAGCCAGATGTCGAGAAAACCAGAAACGTTGGAAATTTTGATTCTACGTAAAACGATCCATTTGACTGATTATGCTAATTAAGGTTGTGATGGTTGTCTCACAACTTGCAAATATTGTTGAATTATGGAGAAACATTAAATTAATGTTTAATAATTAGCAACATTTTATATAAGCAATACTTTAAGATTGAATGTGGTAATATAGAGGTGTTAGTATGTTAGTCTGTCAAAAGGCTATTGATCAGAGGTCTTTCTGCCTTGTTTTTGTTAAGTTTAAGTGATAAGATTAAAATTTGATGTATTCAAACAAGAACAAAATATTTTGAAAGAACATCGACTTTTCAAGTTATTAAATTCTCTTTTCATATTTTACTAATAACTGCTATCACTATTACACATCAATTACTAGGTTTATAGAGATATTCTTTTTCAATCAATTGTGTTTATACCTAATGAAATTAGAGTGAAAAATTAATAATTAATGAGTAGTGAATTGATTTAATAATAAATTATTAAAAAACAATTTATTCGGAATGAAAATGAAAGCTTCATTAAAATCCTTAAAACTTTTACTGTTCCATGTTGTCGCCACAATTAATAATTTCATTGATATTAAAGTAAATGCTTAGAGTGCCTTCATAAATTTAATGGAAAGAATTACCCCAAAAGCCTCTATTACGTCGACAAAGCAGCAAAGTACAACGAAATGTTAAAACACAACCGTAATTCATCCACCAATCCCCTTAGCGAGCAATTTGACCTATTTTTTTACTGCTCTGTAATCTTACAAAATGTTTTAGTTATATTCCGCATTTATATTAGCAGGGTGTATATGAGGGTCGATTAATAAGTACTCGTGTTAGGAATAAAAAGGAAAGTTTTTTACATTTCTTTTTCTATTTTCTAGTAGGAGATTTTAGTAAAATATACTTTTTTCATTATTTCTGCTATTTCTTTATCCACTGTAAGCAATCACGCAGTCATTTCACATGCTTAACAAATCAAGTAAAATGTCAATTATATCCTTCCGTACGACACATTTATGATCTCTGCTTCTTCGCGCACTTTTAGTATCATGTCGAGACCTTTTCCAATTTCTTCACGTACGGATACTTATTGATCGACCCTCGTAAACTGTCTTTTTCATTATATTTAACCTTGAATATAAATTTAATTATGTTAATTTAAAATTTAAATATAATCATAATTTTAATATATTGTTAAATTCCTGTGCAATTTAAAACTAGCAACGTCCTATTTAGAAGCTTTGATTATAAAAGCGTTGGTTTGTGCCATCGAACGGAAATGAGGAGAGTCGTGTGTTGAGATAGGTCCCAGCTGTATGTCAAGTGTGGCATGCACCCCGTCGAGTACCCGGATATTTTCCTTATTTTATCGCTCAGTTTGTCGTTATCTTGTTGCAGAATTTGCTTCCTGTGTAAAATGAATATCGATGTAATTGACCCATTTTGCGTGAATGTGTCGAGTAATCGAGAATCCGAATTTAAAGTTGCGAAAACCTAATTTTCATGGCGATTAAAAAAGTATCAACGTTACAAAGCAAGTAAATGAGAACTAAAAAAATATTAATAGTGAAGTGCTTTGGTGAACTGTCAGAAATATGGCGCGATATGTTAACTTTATCAGAATGTGAATTTAAAAAGAGCTTTTAGCAACAAGTTAATTGATTTTAGATGCATGGGGGAATTACACCAGCGCTGTACATAACATTTTTCCATACACATCCTTCAATTAACGATGAACATCATAGGGTCGGACATTTCTTGCATTGAGAAATCTAATAATAGCCCTTTACAACTGACGGCATTATTTATTTTCATAAACATTATAAACACTCACATAAACAACACACTCAGTACCAGCACAGGCAGCTGAAATACAACTTAGCATGGTAGCAACCCTAAGATTAAGATTTTAATGATATATATATATACTTCATCGAAATTGTAAGATGGTCATTAATTTTTAAAATTTTAAGGGGCAATAACATGGTAAGTACCGTAAAGGTAATACGATGGCCACACCAATATATTCTATGAAAATAAAAGTAATAATGAGAATTAATTCCTTTGAGCGTTTCTGCACCACAGTTTTAATTTATTATAATGTAAAAAAACTATCAACTAACAGTTAAAACAACTACTTCTCGTAGTTGGTGCAGAAACACCCAAAGAAATTCTCATTATTACTTTTATTTTCAACATTATTGCACCTGCTAATCAATATTTAATTTACACTATATTTTATGTTTATTTTTTTTATAAAATTAACGATTTGAAGTTAATAGTCGTTGTTGATATGAATATTAGGTAATATTCTACTTTACCGAAAAAATCATGACTTTAAAATTTAGAACGTTCACTTTTATAACTTAATGATTGCGATTTATATATTATAACCAAACATTTTTAGTTAAAATAATAAGAATAATAGTGTAGTTTATAAATGTAAGACTCAATTAGTGAAAAAAAAATCTCGCTAATTTGAACATATATCGTTTTATGAGTTGATATTAATTGCGTTTGCTATGTACTTAATACTTGGGAATTCTGAACGGTATTTTTATTAGCAGGCAGAAATAATTAATACACATGTGCAAATAAAAAAGTATGTACGAAATTTATGTAATTTATGAACCGGTGATATTATCTTGCAAAAATGTGGAATTTAATATGTACGTACTTAGGGGAAGTTGGCTTTCCCGTAGGGTATTTTATTACGAGAATAACTTTGTCGGCAAGATTGCGCAAATGCAAAATTCATGCAGAGACAGTGCATTACAATTTTTAGATATTAAATTTCATCACTGTTCTATAATGAAAAAATAAATATAGAAGAATAAGTGTTTTTTAACGAATTTTAAATGTATATAAATCATATAATTAAGTGATATAAATATATAATGTATATAAAATAAAATTAGTATTTTTTAATAATGAAGGAGACATGAGGACTTTGTTCAACAACTTTATTTTTAATTAATTGAATAGTAGTCATCATGACTCCTTCATTATATTCAAGATGCATTTCAAAGTAAGCTCCTACACAATTAAACATAAATTTTTTAATCAGGTTTTGGTATAATTCATACTTTCTATCATGGTAACAGATAAATTTATTATATCCATTTTATTTTATATAGAATGTCATATTGACATAATTAATATATCCCGTAAAACGAGGAAACATCTAGTTTTAAATACCTATAATACTTGTATTCCAAATTGGCCACCCTACGACGTAAAAAGGAAGATTGGCGGGTTCAAGTGGAACCCGTCAAAATTAGTTAGATATATATATTTGCATACATAGTTAGTACAATTATATGTTTCTTTATGTAAGGCATGATAGATTTAGATTAAATATAATACTAAAACTTTGTTTAAAACATATATATTAAATATGTAAACAATTACATTTTGAAAATAGAATGATAATAATCATAATGATGGTTGCGACTGCTACTACGTGGTAATTCATAATGAACACTGAATAAACCACTAAAATTAAAGTGGTTAAAAACATAGTAAGTGTTTTATTCAGTGTTCAGAATGATAATAATAAGAACCTTAGACTTTGTTTGCAGAGAGCTATACTATTATCTAACTGTATTACTTTATTCCTGAATATAAACAGTATTTGATTTGAAACAGTTGCATAGTTTTGTTATTATAACAAATGTAATGCAAACACTAATTACTCAATCCAACGCTCTGGGTGTATTTGCACGGAATGTTGTTATTGAGATGTTTGTCTCAATTATATTAGATAATAATAATTGCATTAGCAATAGAAAATCAATTATTTAATTTAAAGGCACAAATAGAAGCTTATATTGATTATTTCTTATTACATAAGATGTTTAAAATTAAAATACAATAATACTTTCTGGAAAATTGCTTATAGAAATGCAATAATACACTTTACTTTCCCTATATAGAATATATAGGGAAAGTATTGTTTTCGTGAATGAGAATGTCTGTGGGTGGTATATCTCTAGACCTGAAAAGCTTTTGGTAAACATTCATACACTGGAAGTGGATTATTAATTATTGATTTATTAACTGATTATTGAAAAATATTACATTTTACAGAAGTAAAAGGGAATGATAAACTGAACAAGTTTGATTAAAACATGTTTTTCATATAGTTCTTAATTTGCGAGAAAAAAGTAAAAATAAAAAAAGTTGATATTTTTTTCCTACTGCTAATAAACTACAGGAGTTACATGTTATTTATATAACAAGTGATTGTTAATAATCCAAAATTGAGTAAATTTCTAAAAATTGCCTTTTGCGGAAACCTCATAGCTTTCGAAAAAAATGTAAGGAACGTACTATGATGGTCACATCACCATGTTTTTTTTAACAATTTTTATTTAAAACCCTCGCTTATGATTTACTAATTTGAGGATGGGATAGAGGCCACCAACGCACCCTACATATGCATGATAACTTTAAATACTAATCGTTGATGATTTTGCTGCAAAAAACAATACAACTCGTATGTAATAAAAATTAAAACATAATACAAGATTAACTTTAAATATAAATGACCTTCTATAGCTAATCTTATCTAATTTAGATTAAAATTCGGCATACCCATCATGCATAAACATTTTATTAATTTATTCAATCAAAAATTTTACATTTTCAATTTCTTTTTTATTCAAAATTTTTGTAATTAATGTTATTCCAAACCGCGGGACTATCAGTAATTGAAATTCATATGTATATGTAGGGTGGCTCCCATCCACCCTATATCTTACCTCCAATCAGTAAAACGTTAACAAAAATTATTTTAAAAATTTGTATGAATAAATCTCTAAAAATTGCAATTATTTTGTGTTTATTTATATTTTACTAATTTTAATTAAAACCCTCGCTTATTTTATTGATTGAAAGATGGAATAGAGGCCAACCACCCACCCTACATATACATGATAACTTTAAATACTAATCGCTGATGATTTTGCTGCTTCCAAAACAATAAAACTTTGTAGGTAATAAAAAATAAAGTAAAATCCAAATTTAAGTTTAAATACACAGGACCTTTTATAGCTAATCTAATCTAAGCTTGTTTTAGCGCCTTTTCACGTATCATGGATTTAATTTTTATCAATTTACACACTCAAAAATTTTACTTTGTCAATTTTCTTTTATTCAAATGAATAGAATAGAATAGAATAGAATTTTATTGGTCTGTTCATTGATTGGTACAATATAAGACACGTCATATATGTATATAAAAAATGAAACTAAGAACTAGATACGAAATAAAAATCAAGTACAATTATATATATATATATATATATAATAACATAATAATTATGGCAATTATACAAAAATAAATTAAATTAAATATTTCAACTAGATGTTTTTAATGAATTAACGAAATCAGCTACACTATAAAAGACGTTTTGGTATAAATATGATTTTAACTTTTGTTTAAATTTATTTTGAGAAAACAGTGTCATTGAAGGATGTAGTTTATTGTATAAGTTTATTCCTGAATTATCGGGAAATTTATCAAAGTATACATGTGTGTGTTTAATTTGAATTATTTTATTGTTGTTTCGAGTTTCATAACCATGTATGTCACTATATTTGGCAAAGTTAGCCTTATTGCTGTGAATGTAACACAGTATTTTTAAAATATATATGCACGGCAAAGTTAATATTTTATGTTCAATAAATTTAGATTTACAAGATTCAGTGTAACTTAAGTTAAACATTAAACGTATTATGCGTTTCTGTGTTACAAATAGTCTATTAGAATCAGTCGATAATCCCCATAATGTAATATTATAACATAAATACGAGTACACTACAGAATAATAATTATTTATAATTGAATCAAGGTTGAGCTGGTTTTTGAGCCTTGATATTAAATAATATGACTTATTTATTTTACTACTGGTGTATTCTATATGATTGCTCCATTGTAAATTTTGATCGAGTATAATGCCTAAATATTTAGTAGAATCTGTTGTCTTTATTAAATTATTTTCAAAAGTAAAACTAGTGGTTGGTGTCTTTTTATGAATATTTGAAATATGTAGTATATCAGTTTTGTCTACATTAATAATTCGTTTATTTAATTGACACCATGTATTAAATTCTGATATTACAGAATTCACTTTACTTTTAAACAGCTTATCACGCAGTAGATCAATATTTATTGTATCAAACGCCTTTTTTAGGTCAAATAAAATAATAAAAGTTTCCTTATTGTTGTCTATTTTGCTAAGACTGGATTGTATTAAGTTTATACACGCAGTTTCTGTAGACTTGCCGTGTCGAAACCCATATTGTTTTCACTTAATATATTCAATTTTTTAAGGAAAGAAAATATTCTATTACACATTACTTTTTCAATAGACTTAGAGAAAATACTTAACAAACAAATTGGTCTATAGTTCGTTATATCCATAATATCTCCCTTCTTAAATACTGGAATTATTTGTCCAACCTTTAGTAGTGCAGGATATTTACCTTGCGTTACTGAAATATTCATTATATTACACAAGAATGGTGCTATAATATCAGCATTTGCTTTAATTAATCTAACTGGAATCTCGTCAATTCCAGTAGAGTTTGTATTGCGTAAGGATTGTATGGCAGAAATTATTTCACTTTCACACACAGGAGCAAAGTAAAATGTATTTCGGAAATATTCGCTGTTACTGGTACCAGTATTATCGTAGGGAAAAGTTATGTCCGTAATAGATTTTTCAAAAAACGTAGCAAAATTATTTGAGATTTCTTGAGTGCTTTTCTAAATTGTATTTTGTTTTATTGCTATAATTAACTAAACTCCATAATGCTTTGATTTTATTGTTTACATTATTTATATAATTGGCTGCAAGCTGTTTTTTTTCAGAAATAATTAAATGATTAAGAATTTTTCTTTTAGTTCTGAGTATTGTTTTTAAATCCTCCCTACCAGTTTCTTTAACAATTAAATCTAAATTTTTAACATCATCATATAGATTTTGTAAATCTGATGAGAAACTAATTTTATATCGTTGGGAGTTGGGAGCAAATTGACGTCTTTTTCTTTTTGAGGAAACTATTTCAAAACTCGACCTAAATTGTTTGTAAAAATAATTAAATACAAAATCAACATCATTTTCATGCGACCAATTAATATAAACACTGTATTTCATAAAATGTTTTCTAAATTCGATCATGTTGTGCGGTGAGAAATCTCGACTAAGAACATAAATACTTTTTTTTTCAATGGGTAATGTTATTCGTATTTCAGCTGTCTGTGCATAGTGATCGGATAAGCCAGGATTGAAATTACTCGTAGATTTTATAATATCTATATTATTTGTAAGTATGTAATCGATCGATGTCAGCGATATTTTGTCTGAACCTGGAAATTTCTGTATTCTAGTTATGCCATCTATAAGAGAACAGAGATTATGAGCACATAACAGGTCGTTTAGAGAATCTGACAATTTATTTTTATTTAGGTTATTAATATTTAGGTCACCACAAATAACAATAGTCTCAAATTGTTGATTTACAATATCTAATAAATGATTAAATTGATTGAAGAATAATTTGTTCGTATCACTCGCATTATTAGGCGGTCTATATATAGAAATTATGCAAGTTTTATTACTTACCGATATTCCACAGCATTCAATGACATTCTCGATAGAAAGATTATTTATATTGTTTAATGGTTTGGTCTGTTGTAGAAGATTAGGCTTTATAAAAATTGCAGTTCCACCATGTATATTAGTTATTCTTGAATAGTGAGCTATCATTACATATCCGGGTATCTTAAAAACATCAAGTTGAGTCTCTTTGAGCCAGGTTTCTGTGAAACATAGAATATTATAATTACAATTATTACAAAACAATTCAATTATATTAGATTTATGAAAAATTGATCGAATATTTATATGAAATAAATTTATACTAAAACATTTTTCATTTATAATATTTTGGGGTCTCTCGCTGCGGTTGGAGATCTCGCTTTCCGCGATAGGTTGAATTCCATTTATGCCGATGGTTTGATCGAAATAACTGGACTTTTATCCTTTCGCACCAAAACTTTTCATCCAAAACAGCTTCGGCATCTTGTTTAGGTACAGAAATTTTAAAATTAGAGCAGTAATCATTACTTTTTAATTTATTAACATAAAATGATCGCAACGGAAGTTTTTTCAGTAGATTCAATACGTAAAGCAGTGTCATTGGAGTAGCAGAGGTTATTTCATTTTCTTCCGGTTTCTTAACTCCAGTTATTGTAGTCGGCATCTTGGAGGCGGCCACTGTTAAACTCTGGTTATTGGAATGTTCAGCGGCATTAGATAGAATTTGTGTTGATAGTACTGCATTTTTGTCAATATTTATGGATTTTGCTTTTACATTCTTACTCGGATTATCAGAAAGGCGTCCTTGTTTGTGATTAATCGACAAGGTGTCGTTAGTACGAGGCTGGTTTATATATTTTAAAGAAGATGTATCATTTTGGGAATTTAATGCATCTCTTTCTAGTACTTGGATTTTGAATAGTAACAAAGCATGTTTGTCTTCCATTTCAGCCACTAACTTATATAAAAGTTCATTTTCACTGATAAGATGTTCGTTGTGTTTAATTAAGTCAGTTATTATTGATGAACTATCTTTTTTCTCATCCACTTCAATCACTGTCTCGCTTGATGGGTTCAAGTCGTCCACCTTTAAAATGTCTTCCCTGGGTTCACAACACTTAATATGATTTTCGTCAATTGTAATGATATAATTATAGTATTTTACACATCCGGGATGCATCACAACACCACAGTTGACACATTTGAGTCCAGCAACGGGCATTATTTTACATTTTTTACACTTTTTCGCCGGAACAGTTTCACACACGTCTGTATTGGCCGCCATCTTGAATTTTTGTATGTAATGTTATTGCAATCTTTTGTTTTGTTTGAGAAGTTATGTAATATTTTTCAAATTTATTTATTGTAGAAGTATTGATTTCGCCCTGGAGGTACCCTGAGACCATTCCACTAAATTCTGGATTTTTTTTTTGTGTCTGTGTCTGTGTCTGTCTGTTTGTCTGTGGGCGCTGTACGGTACAGCCTGTACCTCAAAAACGAATTATCGGTTTGAGATGAAACTTTAAACTTAATCATCGTTGAAAACTAGAACTGAAAAGCTTTTGGTAAACATTCATAAACATGAAATTTATATAACCAACAATTGTAAAGAATCCAAAATTGAGCAAATTATTCTAATTATTTAATATTTAACTTGTATATTACTTCTGGTGTAAATCTATTTTAATTATTAGATAATACATAGAAGAATCGATCGTTGTAGTCTTTATGATTATATGTAAAGTCAAAAAAAGTACATAAAGTTCATAATTTCATTGGATAGAATTAGTATTATTTTTGCTTAGATTGTGTGTCTATTTATTTGTAATTTATTAATTATTTCTTAATATAAAGTGATTATAAAATGTTAAAATGCCTAAAAATCATATCTAACCAAATGTAATATCTAGCATCTATATTTCTAAAAAAATAGATTAGAGATACCATTTTTTGCAAGTTCGTCACACTGACTGAACCACGTATTCGTATACGTATTTCGTATTCTTTCTTTAAAATTAGGTTCCGTTATACGCGTACCAAGAATATTTATTTGCATTTTGAATTCATTTAAAGATAATTAATTCTCAGTGAATCATGCTTTAAGCTGGTTTTTTGTTTCATTTATTTTTAGTAATAATGAATCAACATTACTATCACTATTGAAAGCAGATGTACCGTCAGCAAAAATTATTAGGTTATGCCATTCTAGGTCATTTATGTATATAATAAAAAGAAAGGGACCCAGGACTGATCTTTGCAATACACCCTGTGTGATAGGCATCAATTGTGATTTGCTTTTATTTATGTCAACATATGCCTGTCAGTAAAATATGATTAAAAAAATATAATGCATTATTATTGAATTTGTAATATTTTAGTTTATTTATTAATTTATTATGGGATATGCAGTCGAAAGCTTTTGTTAAGTCACTTTGAAAAGCATAAATATATTGATCACTTTCGATGCACGAACATACATGTAATGGGTCTGTAATTGTTATTATTTTACTAGTCACTTTTTTGTGAATATGGACCACAGGTGATATTTTAGTGCTCTTGAAAATATATTATTAGTTATGGCTAAGTTGATTAATTTTGTAAGATGTGGGAATAGTTTTGACATGTTTAATAATTTTGTTGTTTAAACCATAGACGTTAAGGCTATTTGAATTTGATAATTTGTATATTATGTCTCTGATTTCAATTTGAAAGACTTGAATGATCTTAAAACTAATGTTTGTTGATAGGGATTTAAATTTTTTTCTACTATTATTTCGGAAACTTTGTATATTTTCGGATTGAAACACGTTTACAATTATATTCGCTGCAGTAGAAAAATATTCATTGAAATCACCGGAGTCAATGTTTTAGATTTTGGCTTCACCCTTAAAACGTTTCACATTACCTTAGGCATATTGTTGGAATTTGAAATGAAATTGTCTATGGCTGAGGTCCTATAACGTTTTGATTGTTATATCATAACCGAATGATTGTATTAGATCTTGGAGTTGAAGATAATTTGTATCATTATTACCGAACCGTACATCACCGATAATAATAACCTATTTCTGTTTTAACAGGAGAATTGTATTATATAAACATTGGTTAAAATAAAGTCCGTGTATGGAACCCTGTAGACACAAAGTAATCTCAAATAAAGCGACGATATTTCTAAGGAACTAAATTAATACAAATTTTTAATAGACATCTTATCTACATTATCAACCATTTTAAATGGTAGGTTATCGCGTACTATTATCAGAGATTCTCCGTAGGGTCTATTTCTACAGAAACTTGAGCCCACAGTATAATTTTCAAATTTGCACTACGTGAAACAAATAATATCAAGGATCTTTGGTTGAGATTTTATAAATAAATCAATTTCATTTAAATATGAATTATTGTTCCCCGTCAACAACAGCCCCAGACCGGATTCGATCTTTTTGGATCTTATCAGCATATCAATTTCATTTAATTTGTTACGCAGTGTTTTTAATGTTTATATATAATGCTCTAAAATATTTTTTCCATGTGATTCGGTACGAGTCGCGGCTTTAATTGAGGGTCGAAAAAAATTTAAACGCCTTACTGTAATACCCGAGAGCTATAAGTCAGGAACATTAAGATCATTAAGTAGGTCAAAGTCCGCTCCTACTTTAAACGATGGCGAATTTGCTGTATTATTTGTTTCTATTTTGTCGATTGTAAATTCACGTCCCGGAATCTTTTATTTAGGAATTCTTCGATTTGTTTTGCGGTAGCTTCTGGTTTTGCGCGTCCAATGGGTGGCCATTCTTTTTGAGTGGGTACACTAAAGTTATAATTACCCCCTGATGCGGTTCTTCTTATTAACTGTTTACGCTTCTTCGGTGCAGGTAATTTTGGTTTGCTCTCTTGGCTTAAGGATTGGACGCGTGTGCTTGTACGTCTGTTTCTTCCAACAACATCTCGTCTGATGTGGACGGAGTGCGAAGCTTCTTCGCCGCAGTTTTTCACAGGCCGGGCACATTGTCAACAATTTTGATCATTGGTATCTCGATATTACTAGGGTTGTCTGTTTAAATTATATTTCTCCAATATATCTTCTGGATTGTTACAGTTTTGGTAACGACGGGTGCACCCGCATTGATAATAATAATAATAATAACTGAACTTAATTTCAAAGAAATGTTAACAAAAACAACAATGCAAATGGAAACATAAATTAAATTGTGTCGAATAACAATAATAAAAATAAACTTAAAGGAATTAAAACTTGATTATAACTTAAAATTAATTAAATAGTTGAAGGTCGAAAAATTCATTTATAGAGTACAGTTCTGCGTTCAAAAGTAACTTATACTCGGCTTTCTTACATTGCCTAAAAGAGTTTAATTCTTCTATTTTATTTGGCAATTTGTTGTAATTTTTTTTGCATATATATGAAGCATTCTGTTCGGGAAGCGTCAATTTGTGGACTGGATATGTGATATCTGTGTTTCTTGTACTGTATATATGATTCTTGCTAGTTATGAATAAATGTTTATGCTTAAATACAAATTTTAAGCATTCATATATAAATAGTGAATATATTGTCAGTATATTATTTTGTTTAAAAATGCCCCTGCATGATTCTCTGTATGACAAGCCATACATAATCCATATAAAGCGTTTTTGTATAACAATTTTTTTTCCATATGTCCACTATTCCCCCAAAAGTTGATTCCGAATCTTAGTACAGACTCAAAGCTGGCGTGGTAAATTATTTTTAAGGACTCCCTACTAAGATATCTTTTTATGTTATTCATTAGATAACAAAGTTTTGCCACTTTAGTGGATAGGTATTCTACATGTGAGCGCCAATCCAACGAATTGTTAATAACAACTCCTAGGAATTTTACCTCAGGAGTCAATATAACTAAATTGTTTGATAATGTGACTTGATTCGGAGCACATATTTGTGATTGTTTGATTTTAAACAAAACAGCATTCGTTCTACCCGCGTTGAGAATGAGCATATTTGGTCATAAAGCACTTTGAATCTGATCTCAATAGATGTAAATCATTTATGTATATTATAAACAGAATTGGAGCCAAAATACTACCCTGAGGTATTCCTACATTTCCTGTCTAATTGATAGCAGATTTGAAGTGCTTACCACCCTCTTGTATTACAACTCTTTGCTGCCTGTTCAATAGATACGATTTAAACCAATTTAATAACGGGTGTCCAACAATTATTGCAGTCCCGGGTGGCGTTGGAATCAAAAACGTAGGTCGATTCTTACATGTGCCAAATAAATTGAACTGATATTTCAAATATGTTTAATTAAATAGGTTAATTTTTATGAAGTAAGAAACGACGTTTTCATGGCCACTCGGGACTGCAATAATTGTTGGACACCCGTTATATTAGCTCTTACTCCATATTTTTCCATTTTTTCTATAAGAATTTTGTGATCAATGCTTTTGACAAATCCAACAAAATACCCATTGCTAGTTCTTTTTTTTCCAAAGCATCATTTATATAATTTATAAAGTTAAATATGGCACTATCAATTGATCTTCCTTTTATATATGCATTCTGATGTTCGTTAACGAGGCCACAATTATTAAAAAAAGTTACTAATCTTTTACACATAGCTAATTCAAAATTTTTTGAAAACGATGGCAAACGGCTGATTGGTCTATAATTCCCCATCAACTGTGGATCACTATTTTTAAAAATTGGCGTAATATGAGCTAGTTTTAATTTTTCTGGAAGGAATTATTTATTATGTAGGCTAGTACTTCTGCTATTGGCTCTATGCTTAATTTTATTATGGTATTAGAAATGTTATCATCGCCCCTACTATGTTTATTTTTCAATCTTTTTTAAAGATCTATTATTTCAATTTTCGTTACTGGAGGCAAGAACATGTATTGGTTATTATTTAATATTTGGTCATAGGATATGTTACTTGAGGCCGTATTCTGAACTCTTAGTTGTGTAATACTATCAATTAAAAATTGATTATATTTCTCTGCAACGTTACATGCTTCCCCTGGTATTCTCTTAGTTTCCGAACCAGCATTGCTTATTTCTTTAAATATTCCCCACATACATTTAATTTTATTATCAGATGATTTAATTCTTTTATTATATTTTTCATACCGCGATGTTCTTAGAAGCTTATCATATTCTTTCTTTTTGTGAGAATACAATTGTTTACAATTATCATTATATTGTGATAATGCAAATCATCGGAAAACATTGTTCAAATATTGCTTCAAATTTATTACTAAAAATATTCCATTGTTTGTTGATATCAATATCATATACACATTCTCAATTGCACTGGCTCAACAAGTACAAAAATTTATTCATATTAGTATCACTAAATATTCTGTGATATTGGCGCTTACAAGTAGGATCGTTCTTTTGTACCATAATGACAAATTTCTGACCTAGGTGATCAGAAATATGCATGTTAATTAATTCTACATGATGCTCACCTGTGTAATTGGTAATTATATCATCCAGAGCGCTTTTACATTTCTGAACAATCATTTACTGTTGTTCGCAGACCGTAGCATTTTATTAAAGTCACCACATAGAAAAATTAATTTCCCTTCTTGAGAAATTTTCTGCAACAATCCGTCTATTTGACGATAAAAAATATTTTTATTTTTATTAGGAGGGCGATATATAGATACAACAATGACCGCAAGTGTTCCAACATTAAATTCACCTGCTGCGTACTCAAATTCGTTTTTGATTGAGAATTTGCTTAATTTACTACGCGATTTAAAATGCACACCTTCGCGACAATATATTGCGGAACCGCCGGGTTTCCCACTTAATCTACAGTACGAAGAAACTAGTTTAAAACAGTTTACATAAAATGTCTTAATTTCTTCTGTTGATTTCCAGTGTTCTGCTATACACATATATTACATTCTTGATTTTCTTTTATCACTGTATTTATATTAGCAATGCAATTTCCTGTGGATCGGACATTTTGGTGAATTATACCATACTTTAGTCATTTATTGTCGTCCTTGTTTGTTTTGTCATTTGATTTCCCAGCGGTAAAATTATATCTTCTAATTTCGATTCCCGTAGGCCACGAAGTTGCGTTCACTAGTCGGTCCAGATGACAAAAATCCGCACATAATTTAAACGATTTATTGCGTCCTTTACTTTCAAGTTTGTCTATTGATTTTATTTGAATAGTGGGATGTTTTCATTTCCAATATTCCATGATTACATCTTCTGTCACTGATTCCGCGCATTTCCCACGTAAATCCACGCATTTTTGTCGCGAGCCTAGAAACCGATATTATTTTCATTCGATGCGCCCACAATGATTTTTATGGGCTTAGGTTTTTTGTAGTTGACCGTCTTCCACTCCACATCTTTTCCATTAATTGTATCTTTATTTATATGAATAATTTCATTCAGTTTTTCTCTTGTCCGGTTTTCAAATATTTCCTTATTATTACTATTATTTTCGTTATTTGTATTCTTTGCTTTCTCCGCATAACTTTTATTTGTATTTATTTTATGTGGTGTTTTTAATTGTTCCTTCCTTTCCACGTAACTATTTGCTGTTAGTAGGGTTGCCAGTATTTTTGTTTATATTTCTATTATAGTTTTCAAGATGTTTTATATTTTCCTGAGTTCTACTATTAACTCATCTTTTGTTTGAAAAAGTTCGTCTTTTACTAAGATAATAGCTTTTAATCCTTTTATGATTTCCAGTAGTTGATTTGTTTCTTTATTTATTTCATCAACTTCGACGTTAACCTCACTTTCACAACCCCCGGTTGTATTTTTCAAGTTGAAACACTCATGTTATGTTAAACACTTGGGATGGCACAACCTTTTGCAGATGTCACACACTGTGTTTCTTCCCACTGGTTTTCCACATTTTCCAGCACATATATCACCACTATTATTCGCAGACAGAGAAGAGTCACTTTCTTCGTCAGGCCATTGTTTTATTAATTATGAGACATATTGCTATTTGTTTTCTTTCTCCAGATAGTCTATTTTATCTAATAGCAACTTATTGGAGAGTTTAAGCTCAGCTATTACTTCAATATATACATTGACTAAATTCACATTTATTTTCGAAAGGGGCAATATTTAAGTCCGGTGGGCTTCGAGTACTTTGTTGCGGATTAGGAACAGTTGTATATTACAGCACTCTTTCACACGATGTACACAGCTTGGGTAATACAAACTATTGCATCCGATACATTGAACCCCTTATCAATGCAAAATTTTATTTATCATAATTTGACTCACTTTTCTCTCGGTTCGTCCATAGCTGAAACCAAAACAGTGCATTAGAGATTCATAAACATGAGTAGTAGGCCAAGACCTGCATTACAAAATGATTATATTTTCAGGACGTTTATAATGAATTAGTTTCGTAAAAATAATGCAACAAGAACTTACGACTGAAATTTATGATTATAGATGCAGAAACTTCTCCCTTCTTGTCCTTTACTTTGACCTTGTAGAGGCCAGCATCTAAATCGATGACATCGTCAAGTACCACCAAGAACTTGTTTGTGCCGACAATTCTTGCCGCAATTGCGACTTCTTAATGAAGCTGGGAGCGAAATCCTCTGCCACTCCCAAGCTTTTTTTAGTTGTGTTATACTGAGAACATGGACATAAACGAAGTCCTAGAAGTATATTCCAGATTAGAATGTAAACAAAAGATTTAGGTCAAAGCATACACCAGCAACCCTTTGATTACTAAAAGCTAGTAGTAGCTGGACTTTCTTTTTATCAAAGCTTCTGGTAGCGATTGACTGCACTACACTTACTTCGCGTATTCGCGTGTACACTAGGGCCGTCCCGTCGCACAGACGCGTAGTCGAGTCGTTCATCGTATCCTAGAAGTTGCCTTATGGTCTCTCAAAGCACTGACTACAGAAGCATAACCTGCACCCCGAATCTAAACCAGAGCGTGACGTGCTCATCCCCAGGCAAAATGCCCCACTCTTTAATACACTGGCGTCGAGGCGCTATTCATAAAACTATGTGCCACCTCCGCCTCCACGTTGACCTCTATGACCATTTGTTGTTGATTAATAATGACTGAAATAAGATTATTGTCTTCATTGACCCGGCTCATGACAGCTGCCACAGCTGAATTAAGAATGAGTCCCGAATACCGATCGGATCCACACACAAGTTAAAGCATGTGCTAAAGTGACATTCATTATATCCTCTTGATAGAAGCTAATCTCAAAAACAGTTAATTAAATTCCCCGGTATATATTTTCCATTTTTAACGTCTGGGAATGACACCGTTAGAAGTTTTATCTAAAATAGAGGAAATTGCGATCATTACTAACACCTATATAAGAAAATGTTTGTTGAGATAAGTAAACTAATACTAAATGGCCTGGCAAGAATAACACTGTTACGAATAGAATATCAAAAAGTGTAACATCGAACTTATAATCCTGATGTTCTTGATATTGTATTTTCTGCAATCTCAACTCGAATTATGATGTTTATGACACTGATATTTTCTCTGACTACAATCTATTTATTTTGGATATTAATAATAATATAATAATAAATTGACTTTATTAGCAAAAATAAATGCTGTTACAAAATAATACATAACAGGGTAGGCGAAGTTCAGGTAGTTGATAACCAACTACTACTATTCTTCCATTAAAACACTTAGAACCTTTCTTCAATATTTTATTTTTATCCAGATGCACATTTCGGACACAAAGTGTCCATTATCAATGGTTGATAATGGACACTTTGTGTCCGAAATGTGCATCTGGATAAAAATAAAATATTGAAGAAAGGTTCTAAGTGTTTTAATCAAAGTTATTATTATCTTCAAGTAACTCAATCAACCAAACTGTTCTTCCACTTAACCTACATTAAAATTACAACTAAAAAGAAAATTAAAACTATGTGGTGTAACTTAATATAAAAATAGCTCTAAAACTCTTACAAAGATAGTAACACTTAAGAAAGGTAGTGATAAAAGTAAAAATTAAATGAATGTAACTGAAACTATAGCCAATTTCTACGTCTAGGAAATATATTTTTGTAACTAATTCTTCCGGATAGTTTTCTTAAAGCTGATTAATGTGAGTGTTTTGAGGTGTAATCGAATATTGTTATAAATTTTGTAAACATTGTATGTAAAACATCTTTCAAAAAGGATTGTTTTGTGTTTAGGCGGTGAGATAAGTGCCCGGAACCTCACATTAACATTGTGCACGTCAGTGCGAAATACTATCCTATTGAAAAGGTAAGGAGGGGAGTGCATATGGATAATGTTATTATAGAGAACACAATAATGCAAGTAACGTCGATCAGACATATTAGGCCAGTTTAATGCGGTTAGCTTATCAGAGATATGGTTGAATTTGCGGATTCCAAAAATTAGTCGAATACAATAGTTTTGAATTTTTTGAATTCGATTTTTTGTGACTAGATCTAAAAAAGACTTATATACAACATCAACAAAGTTAAAGTGACACAAAACTAACGATCGCAGATGATTCTTTTAGTTTGTATTGATAAGATATGCTTTTGTGAGTAGATTATTTTTAATTCCGGGAATGCCCGAGTTATATATTTGCTGATGTACGTTTTGAACCTTAGGTTATTATCAATGACCAGTCCTAAATTACGCACCTCATCTACAAAGGGTAAAGTATTATTATTTATTTTGATGTTTAGTAGACCTTAGCTTCATCGATAATTTTACGAGGACCAAATAACATGGCAAATGATTTATTAGCATTTATTGTTAATGAGTGGTATTGGGATCATTTAGCTAGCTCAATTAGGTCGCAATTAATGTTATTTTCAGCTATACAGATGTCTTCAACATTAAATGAATAAAGTAGCTGGGTATCATCTGCACAAAAAATTGCACTAGAATATTTTAGACAGCTATTAAGATAGGATGTATAAATGCAGAATAATATTGGACCCAGAATAGAGCCCTGAGAAACAGCTGCAGTAACTTTCATAATATTAGAAAATTCTTCATCAACCCTTACCATTTGCAAACGATCTGCAAGAAAACTAGAAATTATTTTCACAGTGTGTTTACTAAAACCTATATAATTTAACATGGCAATTAATATTTCATGATGAATAGTATCAAAAGCTTTGCTATAGTCTAGTAATATCAGAGAAGTTATACGGCCATTATTTGAGGCAGAAATTATATCATCTAAGACATTTAGCAAGGCAGTTGAACAACTATGATTAGGTCTGAATACTGACTGTGTAGAAGGCAGTCATTGATGAGAATTTATGTACGCTACAATTTGTTCCTTCAGGACACGTTCCAATATTCGGCAAAATACTAATTGGCTGCAAATCTTTGAAAGATTTAAGACAATCACTTTTTGGTAAAAGAATTATTGTTTACCAGGTAGTAAATGAACCTTTTCGGAAGGTGGTTAATATGTGTGAGGTATAGAATGATACAAGGATAACACACTTTAATCATAGAAATATTGATACCATCTGAGGCCGAAGCATTTGTATACTAGATAAAATATTTGTCACTACATTAGTGCTCATTAATTTAAAATTAAATTCATCATCTACATTTCCATGCAGATTATCCAGATAAAATTGTATAGTATCATCATTTGATGTTAGTTTCGCAAAAATATTGATATTCATACTTTAATGGCCGCGAAGTTAAGAGAAGTTAAGTTGATCAACTTGTATAAATATAAGATGAAGGTGAAGAATTTTATCTTGCCTCTGCTGAAGATTATATTGAAATTAGCCAGGTCGACAAGATCTCCTCAGACTCTCAACGACCAGTAGAACTTTCTGTGGGGCCGATTCCACTATTTTCTTGAGCTTCAGTCTATGGTTAATGGCAAAAATATCGCCCCCTTTATTAGTACTAGCAGGAATGTAGGAATGAAAAGAGTACTCTTGGCACAACTATTTTCTTTCTTGAACGATTAGAATAAGGAAGACAGGAATGAAGAGAATAATTTTAGCGCCACTGTCTACCTTTATTATTGTTAGAATGTTATCGGAAGTGTTTAGTCGATAATTTTGTTTACAGTATCAAGAAGTTATGATTGGTAAGAGTAATTTTATTTGGCGTCATTGTCTTCCTTTATAAATAATTTACTGTTGTTAAATTTTTTTAGCCTAAATTTAATTAGCAATATCAGAAATAAAAGATAAAAGGAGTAAACATTAAACATAATTTTATAATTTACCACTCATCAGTAAAGTCAGTAAAGAATTGTATAAAATTTTGCAATAATCACCAGAAAGGTCGTTTAAGAAAAATGAACAAATACCTAAATGCTGCTTTGCATTTAGTTGGAACGCTAACAGAACAATGACCTGGGGATTTAGGACTCGAAATATATTATTCATTTAGTAATCGATGAAGATATGGTATTTACAGATTATTTAGAGTATCAATTTACCCTCAAACCGATTTAATAAATTTATCAAATTGTTTTTATATATCTTTATATATTTATATTACCATTTTCTAAAAATATCATAAATATAAGGTGGCCGTTGATATAAGCATATATTTCATTTCTAGTATAAATAAATTATGGTAAATTAATAGTAGGTGACATATTATTAAAAATGACTACTAAACACTTAACTAACGCACTTACTATGTTTTACCCACTAAAAATTATGTAATATATATATATATATATATATACATATATTACAAAACACACTACGTAAGTTTCGACGGTTTAATTTATCGTCGAAACCGTCGAAACTTGAGTCGTGTGTTTTTGTAATATATGTATATATATTACATAATTTTTTAGTGGGTAAAACATAGTAAGTGCGTTAGTTAAGTGTTTATCATGACCACGTAGTAACGGTCGCCACAATCCTTATGATTAATGACTACTAAGATTATTTCAGTTATTTTTATATTTTATTTTTAATTTTATTGTCAATTGCGCTACTAGTTGCGCCACATAAATTATATATATTGCAATATTCTTACTTACTGTTTATTAATATCAATTAATTCCGAATGACTTCAGTTGAGATCGTTTTCTGCTACAATATGAAAGATGATTGATGTAACAAATTGCTACTTTTTCTACAACCGTGTCTACAAGAAAAATAACATTCCTAACAATGGTTTGTGCAAAGTTTTCCTTTTTATAATAACCTATTATTTTATTCTCGGCTCGTGATAACACGTAACACAACCGCTGTTCAGCGTCGCCTTCTCGTTATCCCTAATTGGGCACTTATGGCGTTTTTGAAATTGGCGTGGGAGTAAATTGACATCAGTGAAGTGTTCAGAGAATTTTATTCAATAGGCGTCCTACAAGTGCAAATTTACATATAGCCAAGGAACGCATTAATTAGCGGGAATTGTTTAACTTTGAAATAAGTTTGCAATATAAATATTGGACATACCATTTTTATTATGTTGAGATAGTATGTAATAAAGGGAACTTATGTGCAAGTTAAGTACTCATGCTAGCATTTAAGTGGAATATAGAAGTTATAAGTCATCATAAAGAATATAAAAGTAATTTAATCACTGAGAAATGAATTCATCGTCCTTTTGGCTTTTTGCATTTTGGATTATCATAGAAATCCCATTTTCTATCTCTAATAATAAAGCAATACACAAATGATTTTTTATGGTGCCTCTGAAGCAAGAAGTTTCTTGAAGTGAATCAGATAGTTTTGTTTTCTTCGGATTATGCAGAATGCAAATAAATACCCAAATATTTGGCCACTCTTTGATTGTCAGACATGGATTTTCTTTCTCTTCTGCCTTTAGCTGTCATTTAGTAAAGTTGTTGATGTGTCCGAGAGATTCTTTAGTGACGTAGGATATATACACCTTGTCTCTCATTTTAATGTTTTGATTAATTTTAATTTAATGTATTTAACGTTTACATATAAAAAATTATAAATTCTCTAATAAAATATTTTATACTTACTTTTATGCTGACATCTTGCGCGCACATAAAATCACAGCGTATGCGTTTACGTCAACCCTATTATTCTATTATTAATTTTCCCCGGGCTGGCTTTCCGCTTCCCTTTTATTCGTCCTTTACAAATTCACTTAGTTGATTTTTAAATTTATGCTTTGTTACATCAAACAATATAGTCTCTCTTCCTTTAATCAATATAATGAAAATGTAATAGTACCTATATAAATTTAATGTAATAATGATATTAATTATCAATTACCTTGTTAACAAATATAAAAGCGCTATATGACAATAATACTGGTAATAAATTGTGACTTAATCTGTAGAATTATTTTAATTTTATTCTATTGTATGTGTATATATTACAATATAAAAAAATCAGTTATTGCTTTTGAAAAGTAAACCTTAACTACTGGATAATTAATATTCAAAAGCTAAATACTGTTAACATATAAAAGGTTTTGATGCCAGACATAAAAAGTACATGAAATAAATGGATATGTATGAGGCGACTTTTATAAAGCCTAGCTTAAACTATCAAAGTATACAGGGTGTCCCGTTAATGCGGGGAAATGGCTGGACCATAGATTCCTGGGGTCAAAATATGACGATTTAACGCAACTTATCTATATCCAAAAATTTAACGTTAGGCCGGAATTTGGCTTCAAAGTTTCAATTTTTTTTATTTCTTTTGTTTATAACAAATGAACGCTTTATTTAATTTGAATGAAATTTATTAGTAATAAGTACCATAATATGATACACCATTTTAGTTATTTTGGCCATTAGTGATTGACAGGAAGTATAAAAAACAGTAGTACCACTACTTAAAAACTAAAATATTTTTTTATTGGTGCATCCAATAAAATCCAAAAAAATCTACTTGAAAGGACATTAGATTTAAAAACTTTTTTCACTCTTACTTGTTTTTGATATCTTGTACGGTTTTTGCACAAAAAATAAAATATGAATATAATATACACATTATGCACTCATTAATAAGTAAATAAACTTACTCAATTGAACAAAAATTAAATAATATCAATTAATAAAATAAATCAAAACAATATCTGACACTTTTCAAACAATTTTCTTTGCAAAATCCTAATACAAACAAGATATCTGTTTGTTCCAAATATGAATATTTATGAACTATAATAAAGTTAAAAATTAATTCTCAAAAGACACTAAATAATTATTATTATACATAATTTACATTTTTTTAACAAAGACGGCCACAAAAAACATTTATTTTTGATTCGATGAAAAACTAGATTTTGTTTTTACTAGATAAAAAATATATATTTTATTTTTTTGTGGGAAAACCGTAAAAGATATCAAATATTATTAAGAGATGAAAAAGTTTTTAAATTAAATTGTATTTCAAGTAGTATTTTTTTAGTTTTTATTAGATCCACCAATAAAAAAATATTTTAGTTTTTAAGTGGTGGTACTACTGTTTCTTATACTTCTTGTTAACAAATAATAGTCATAATAACTGAAATGATGTATTATATTATGGTAGTTATTAAAAATAAATTTCATTCAAATCAAATAAAGCGTTCAATTGTTATAAACAAAAGAAATAAAAAAATTTGAAACTTTGAAGCCAAGTTCTGGCTTAACCGTAAATTTTTGGATATAGATAAGTTGCGTTAAATCGTCATATTTTGAGCTCAGGAATCTATGGTCCAGCCATTTCCCCGCATTAACGGGACACCCTGTATATCCTTAGTTAAACCCGTTAACTTTCAAACATACTAGATGCAGAACCTATGCTAATATATCTTGTTTTTTTTTAGATTTTGCATCAATATATAACTTATTTATTTATTTATAATTTATTCTTTATATTGAAAGTTAAATATGAAGTATATATCGGTGATACGATTTTATCGAAAGTAATAGATTATGCCGTTTAGAATACAGAATGTGGATAAGGGAAAATCCCCGCATAGATAGTGTTATTGATTCTTTTTTCAATTTAATATTCCCCTATAAAAAGCTTTCCGGGAAAAGCGAAATGCTCTCGGTATCAAACGAAGAGATTGTGATTTTTAAAATGTGGTATTTACGTTCCATAAAATTATTTTAATATTCTCCTGCAGAATCTCTTAACTGCATAAACGAACTCTTGTAATAACTCCTCATGTATTGTACTTATTGTATTGTGCACAAGCTTAAATTAAAATATGTGTTATGTTATTGAAAGCAAGTTTACATAGTTCCCTAAACCACACTGGATATTTTCTAAAGATGACTATTTCCCCCCTTTTTTTAAAGTAGTAATACAGTTGTTTTGGCATAATTTTGATTTAAAAAAAAATGACCAATACGTTCCTTCCAACGTCTTCTATTGTTTGTAATTATTTAAAAAATAAGTTAATTAATTGCCTGACACTATAAATTATAAATAAAATAAAAACATTTTTCTTTATTAATATCACAACGATTTACTTTTAATGGCTATAGTTTCGATCAAGACCTAATCATTACACAGGTAAACAAATTTTGTCTTTTTAAAAGTTGATTTCGATCTGACACTTGATTTTGTATAATTTTGATTTGCTGAATTCAAATCATTTTGGCCTGTCAACGTTGAAATAAAATTAATAAAAAAATTGGTCGAAATAAATGCTACTTTTAGGTCTTAAACAATCTTCAATTTCTATTCTTTCTAGAAGATATTTCCCTCTTAGATGAAAAACTTCATTTAGTGGATTTTCTTCTGTTTTCCAGGGCCGGATTGTCCCTTTTTATTGACCAGCAGTAATCAGCTATCATTGAAAAATTCCACAGACCTTGATACCGGCGTTCCATTTCTTTCATGTCTTGGTGGAACCTCTTACCTTGGTCCTTACTCACATTAACAAGTAGTAATCAAGATGCAAGTGTAAAAAATGAACTTTTATGCTCATATTACATCCCAATTCCATAAATTTCAGTAGCATATTTTTCACAATTTCCTTGTAGTTAGAAAATTTGTTGTTCCCCAAAAAGCCTTCAATAACATTAACAAATGAAATACATGCATCTTTCTCAGTTTCAGTCATGGTATTAACAAATTATTGTTCTTTCGTTAATCTCCTTATTTGAAGGCCGATAAAAATGCCTTCCTTTAATTTTGCATCTGAGATAGCGGGAAATTTTCCACGAAGGTATTTGAAACAGTATCCATCTTCATTTAAAGCTTTAACGTATTGTTTCATTAATCCTAGTTTAATATGCTGTGGAGGTAACAAGATTTTTGTGGATCAACAAGACTTTCGTGCAGAATGTTTTATGATCCGGGAGTTAAATTATCTCTTCTTATCCAGTCTTTTTTCATCCAATGTTGATGTCTACTTTGACTGTCCCACTCACACAAAAAGCATGGGTACTTCACAAGTTTGACAATTTTCATTGTATTTGATTTTCTCAAGCAGTACTTCAAGATTTTCGTAACTTTCCATCATTTGCAAAAAATAGGTACCAATAAAAAATCATTTTCATTGTACAAGAGGACAGCTTTAAGGCTTATTTTGGAAGAATCAATAAAAAGCCTCCAATCATCAGAATTGTGTGTGACCCCAAATTTGTTTATCAGACTGGAAATGTCAGTGCAATAAACTAGACAACCACTTTCTTCAAAATAGCCTGAATACTCAGACTCGCGTTTTCACGTCTTCTGATAGTAAATTTTTACTTTGAACTCTGGATGCCAAAATTTCTGAAGATCCTGTGGAAGAACTAAGTATCTAACTAAGTTGTTAAGTTTGGTCTTAAAAAATAACTGCGGTTGCTTAGAAACGCTCTATATTTCACTGGCATCGCTAAAGTTGTTTTCATTAACTTCAGGTTCAAGAATTGGTTGTAACATCTTCTAAATTTGTTGGTTTTTCAGGTATTGGCATGTCTGGACCATATGGCACTAGCGTAATTGCAGACTTGAGGTTGAGGTTTTGTGTTATATCCACGTACATTGCACATGCAGAAATAACAGTCATCATAGTGATTTGTTCGCTCTCGCTAAATCATTGGTATTCCAAAGGGTAGGGATTTCCTTGTTCCATTACTCCAGTGCCTTAAACCCTCTTCACATATCTTACATACAAAATGTGGTACCTAATGTTTGTCTTGATCACCAATCTTTACCTTAAAATACGCTTAGTATTGGTGTTTCAATAGTGATGTAATTTTACGTCTAAATTTCTTGACTACATAACAACCACACATATAGCAAAACGGTTTTATTTTGACAAAGTCAATGCAACATGAATTTAACTGCAAAAAGCTCACTAGCTCACTAAACAACGACTGCCTAGATCGAATGCAAACAAACTAACGAATGCTCTTGTTGCACAAAGACGTCTATTTTTAACTCATTCGCCGACGGTCTGACTGCAAATCAGGGAATCCCAGCAATTAAATTTTACCAGAATCCCCCTATAGTATTCTATTGGTTTGTACACAATTTAATCTCAGTAGCGTAGCGATTTTAAGAATGTCATTTAATTTTGATTCGCAAATATTAAAAAAAAAAACAGTAAGACACCTAGTAAATTAATTGAAAAGGTGTGCGTGAACTTCAAAAAAATGAACAACGAAACAAAAAAACGAGAAGTGAACCAACAAAATGAAATATACACATATTCATGTAGAAATAATCAAAGTAAAATAAACAAAATCAGTTCGTTGGTTAAGTAGGGGAATTCCCCGATTATACTGCACTTATGTATCTTGAGTGATTGTACTAATTCCATTTTGGCCCAATTTTTAACGAAATGCATTATCTGAAGTATATCCTGCTCATCTGTTTTTCAAATTTGGAATTATTTCGTAAGTATCGGTGGCTATTCACTATAAGTGCAACTCTCAGAAAATAGATGGCACCTTAATGGTATTATCGTGATTTACGAATACCTAAAGAGTTTAAAATTGCAATGTAAAACTTCAATTACCTGTCATAAATTGCAGTAAGCTGATAAGAATCAAAATAGATCAAAATCGGCATGTGACTGCTGTTGACATAGAGAAATCATTCAATATAAAACTAAATGCGTAAATTACTAATTTAACTTATGGTTAAATTTTGGTGTACTAGGTAAGTAATTTTTTTGTACTACAATTTACTTTATAACGCTATTCAGTTTTCGAGGACAAGTATTATTCAAATTTATTATCTTTACTTTGATTATTATAGGTAGATATAGTGTTTTCTTGTGTTAGATATCATTATCAAATGGTATTCTAATATCTGAGCTTGTTTGAATAAATGTACGTAATTTGTCATCAAAATTTCAGAAGTAAAGTTTTGTTATATAGATATTTATAGTTAAGAGCTCGATGATACTTTTACTTTTAGAAAAATTTTTGTACGTTTCGTAAAGAATAATAAACATAAACATAAACATAAACTTTTAATGTAGGAACATGTAACAACGGTACATCCAGAGGAGCTATTTATTGAGCTATACCCCACACAGTTATATCTTCAGGTGAAAACATGATGCAATATGTTACATTTTTAGACTATTTGAATAGGTTTACAACATCGCCCCTGGATGTACCGTTGTTACATGTTCCTACATTAAAATAATACTAGTGGTCCACTACTTCTTTTTGGTGGAGGTTTTTGGAGTGGCCTTCGTCCTTTGCTTGGTTTTTTGTCGTAGGACCGCTCATTTTTCCTTCTTTTGCTTTCGACTTAGACGATGACTTAGACTTTTTTGCAATCTTCTTCTCGGAAGCGATGGTGGAAGAGGCTTTTTTGTCTTTTCTGGCTTATGATTTCTTTTCCCCTGCTCCACCAACACATTTTGCTGCACTCTGAAGCGATTTTGTGGTTGTGGACTTCTTGCGGTCTTCGCCTTGGCCTCTGCTTCCCTGGCGACCTTAGCGCATGTCGACGAACCGGAAGCGAGCTTGAAGATTTAGATGCACCATTGCCCTTTGTCTGGTTGTATGTGCTCGGGGTCACAACCAACTTGAGGTACTTTTTAATTAATGGCGACATCTTTTACACGTTAACCGTTTAGTTTTCTATGACGTACTTTTTGACGGCTTGCAGAGAAAACCCGCAACGCTCGTTCAGGCTCTTGATTGCCTTGCAGACCATCTGCGAGGTAGGTGGATGAGAAGGTTTCCTCTTGGGGTTTCGTCGGTAGGCCGAAGGGGTAGTTTTTGTAGATAAATAGCTTTAATAACAGTGACCTGGAAAGGTCGATTTTGTTATGTAGATTTCCTATTGTTTTCTCTTATTTATTTTATGTTTTTTTTAAATGTCCAGTTTCCTTCCATTTTTAGATATGTGTATAATTTGTCGTTAAGCCGATGTCCTTCATCTATTAAGTGGTTAGCGTTTATTTTCGTGTTGAATGATCTTTCGGTTTGGCAGATGTATAATGTTGGACAATCATTGCAAATTAATAAGTATAATTCACACATTTTACGATTATTAAAGTCGGATTGAGGAGGCTTTTGCTTATTGCTATTCCATTACTTGTCATCTGCCTCAAGAAACAATTGTCGCAGTATTCCGACATATGTAAATTCTCAACCAGAGAATGTAAAAGTGATCAAGAACATGGATATTTGACCTCAACAATTTAATTAGCTAATAGCTGACTTGTTAAAATCCTGTGCCGTGAATTAGAGAATTATCTCTGTATGTGAGACATTAAATTAGTTTCTAATTTAATTATTATCCGAATGATACTAGTAATTAATTTTATTTTTGTGGGGTACCATGTGAATGTTATTATTGCGTTAAATGCTTTATAATAATGCTTCCAATTATATTCCTATTAAATTATCTGCATATTTTGAGGTATATATCCATAATTGTTTGTTAGGTGAAGCAGATTTCACATGAGTGTAAATTTTGTTCCCTTATTAGTATGTTAGATAGAGAGATGTTATATGGGTGGCACCAGCGCCTGTTCCGCCGCGACCTTTTCAGATCTACTGTGGATTCCTGTTTATCTCAGATGACCAGCTCTAATCAAAGAGGCAAATGATTAGTCCTATTAGCCCTGCCAGAGGGGCTTGGGTATAGGTCTCCGCGCTTGGGTTTGTAGTGCCCAGATTTTGATATCTAATCCTTGCTAGACCCTCGTAGTGGCATAGGATGTGGAACGAGTCCTCTTCTTCCTCTAAGCAGAATCTGCATGGTACTTCTTCCACCAGGCCTATTTTGCTCCTATGTTTGTTGAGCTTGCAGTGTCCTGTCATCAGAGCTACTATTGTTTTGACCGTTTTTCTGGCTTGGTTCAGAAGTTCGGTCTTGAATTTTGGCGATTGTTTCTTAAGGAACTGTTTCGCCTGTCCTTGTCCTGGTGAGTACGTTCACCAGGTATGGGCCTGTGTCTCCACCCATTTTTTTATGGATCGATGGACTGCGGTTTTGGAGATTCCGTAGGAGGGTTCCAGGCTAATTACTGCTTTTGACGAGCCTTTGTTATTCCCTGGATGTCCTTCGTGTCCTGGGCCCCATGTGATTGTTACTTTTTGGAAAAACAACTTCATTAATAGCACATATACTTTTGGTTCTCTTGTGCAGTGGTGAGGAGCTATCGAGACTGACAGAAGTCTTTGTCTCGGGTTTTGTACCGTATATACCTGCTCCTAGTCCTTTGTCGGTCTTGTAAATAAAATATCTTTTAATATTTCTTGAATAACTTTCTCACTTCTTTCTTGGTGAAACATTTACTTATTTTTTCATAATACTGATTACCTTTTTGATTTTTTAAAAATATATATTTATTTTTACAATTATAGTTCTGCAAATGCATTGCTTCTTGTTAGATTATTTAAGAGAAGTGTGTTTTTAGTGACATTAGAAGTCTTTGACCCTATGGTGCGGTTTGAAAATTCTGTTTGTTCGTTGAGCAGGAGGCCGTTTCTTCCGAATCTGTTGATTTTCAATTTTTTTTGCTCATCTAGTTTTATGTTCTACAAGCATTTCTTCAAACGCTCATCCTCTTTGCGCGGTGTATATTTTTGAGCAGTCATTACATTTAAGTATATAAGTATAAGTATAGACTCTACAACGATCTGCTTTGTTTATTTTGTCTTTACTATTTAAACTTATCAATAAACTTATAGTTTTTATTGTTTATAGCAAAATTTCTAGTAGGATTAATGTATTGTTTTACACTATACATTCTCATGGAGATGGATTTTTAGACGTTATGTTCGCCCTAAATATTTTGCATATCACATGCATAATAATGTTTTATTTTAGCCATGGAATACAAGCCCGTCAAGGCTTCCTAATTTAAAAATCATAATTTTATGTTTCTGGGCCCATATAAGTCACATACCGGTTTCAATCTCTTTTGGATCGCATCAGACGAGGAAAGAGCTTTTACTGTGAACTTGTATAACTCCTTTTATTGTTTAATGTGCTACATTAGATTTCCCTAATTAAGTGTACAACTAGCGACAATTATAAATATATGTAATAATAAAAACAGTTTTTTCCTGTTAAGAGCGGTCATGGACCGGTTTAGATTTGACAAGGCTAAAATGTATTTCTGTAAGTCGCAAATGGTCTTTAAACATCTTTTTGAATTGTATTAGTTTATTTAGGACGTAAAATAAGTTTGTAAAATATAATCCACGCATATTTCTACAGAAGTGTATATACACTTTACATAGCTTTTTTTTAATTTTGTCGTGGGATGGATATAACGGGTGTCCAACAATTATTGCAGTCCCGGGTGGCGTTGGAATCAAAAACGTAGGTTAATTCTTTCATGTGCAAAATAAATGAACTGACATGTTAATTGTCAAACATAACCTAAATGTGCATTAAAAATGTCAGTTCATTTATTTGCAACATGTAAGAAACGCCACCCGGGACTGCAATAATTGTTGGACACCCGTTATTTTTAGTTGCTTATCTCATGCCGATTTTCTAATAATTTCATATTTTCTGTACGTTAATTTTGTTGTACTTATCAATGCCAATGTTTCTTCTGCAGAATACTGAGGCGTTTGTTGGCCTGTGGTGTGAAAAACTTTCTTCACTTTAGTTGCTCTTTTTGGACTTGAAACCAATTGCTGCAACATAGAAGCAGCATTTCTTTTGCCAGATTGCCTCAACTTAACTTTGAACTAAAGTCTTTTTTCGGCAGCCCATTTTTTTGGACTCTGGATTTATTTTTTTGTACCGGGTGCATCCAAATTAATTATTGTAACGGTAGTATTTAACCAATCATTGAACTTATTAAAAAAAAAACATTTTTATTTCGATGATACGTCTTCCATCTTTGGTTGATTACATTATTTGAGAACAATTATGTATGTTAAATTTACTTTTACGGTTATCTACAAGTCAATTTCGGTCGAAGAAAAAGTTGATCGTGTGTTATTATCGTCACTTTTTAACACTTGGATATTTTTGAAATACGCAATTTATTGCACTCAAAATTTTATTGTATATATTCTAGATGGATCCAAAATTATAAAAAATATACAATTATGGCGTACAAAGGTGTACAAAAATTTTGGCAGTCTAATGAAATCACCACTTCTAAGTAATTTCTAATTATTTATCGAATACACTTTGCTAAACTTTTATTAAAATACATAATTAAGGAATCTTTTTTAGGCTACAATATAAACTATATACCTTGATGTAAATTATACATGGCAAAAAAATTGGTACAAATAAATACTTTATATAATACGTCCTTCACAATTTAGGCGTAAGGAATGACTGTGAGGCGGTTTTTAGGTGACAAATATTTAACCTCGATTGACAATAAGGCCGGCCATCTACAGATTATATATTTTGCAAATGGCATATTTAGTACCTCAGCTAAGCATTTAGTGGGCTATAAGTAAATATTTTGTATGCTGTTTTTAGCACTTTTTTCCCCCTGGATTCGCAAAATCCCACACTGTGCGGCGGTCGTGCCTAGTTGAAGTGCGGTTTTAGCGGTTGTCGTTTGATGGCGCATGTGCGGTTACTTGTAATTGGGACGGACCGATTAACTGCCATCACAGCAGTAAATTTAATTTTTCCAAGAGGATTAACTGCAAGGAAATCGAAATAGAAAAACATACAGATAATCTCAATAAATGCGACGATGCCCAACGATTACCCTCCACTTGAAAATCCACTTTATGCAATAAGCATATTTCATAACCCTTATCACTCATTTTAATCCATACAGCTAACACGAAGGAAAGCAACTATGCCAAAATACCCAAAAAATGCCTCCAGATTATCTGTATGATTTTCTATTTTGATTGCCTCGCGGATAATCCTCTTCGATGCGATGTAAGTCATCTGTCATTGTCGAAGTTTGTGTGTTTGTACCCCGCGGATTTTGAGTGTTCGGCGAGAGATGACGAAACTAGATGTTTTTCGACGGCTTTGATGTGCTCGTCTCACCGTATTCATGCGTAACAGTCCTATAAAATCTTTTCTATAGTCGCCACAAGAGATTTTGTATACTCGATGATTTTCAAGGGGGATAATGTCATTTGGGGAATTAAGGAATTGTCAGATTGTACGCGAAATGGTAAACTTTTTGTTTGATGTCTTTTTAGTATTTTAGAGAATATGTCGTATGTACGCCAGAAATGTTACGTTTGAAAATTCTTAAGACGTAACAATGTTTTTGTGTTAAAGTGTCGCAAGTTCGGCATTTAGGTTGGATTTGTCTTTCCTGAGCGGGTTTAAATATTTTTTGCCACTGAACGAAGCAGGGTGATGGCGAGAATCGGAGTTTAAGTATCTGTTTAAATGAAATGCTTTTCTAAGTACGAGAGTTCTGTCAGAGTTTTTATTAATCAATAGGTCGAAGAATTGCAACCAGTTGTTCCTCTCTAGTTCTATTGTGAATTTAATTTTAGGATGGTATTCTTCAAGTGTCGAGAAAATTATTTAGTTTGTGCTAAATGACGAAGGTGTCATTAACATAACATCAAGATAAAAATTGACCATCACAGGCTTCCCATTGATGCTCCTTAAATTTATTTATAGCGTTTCCATTGAAAATGAATTAAGTGTTTGCCAAGCAGTGTTTAATAAGCTCTGTAGTTGAAAAAAGCTATTGATATTTGGTTTTTAAGTTCATTTGTTTCATTAATTAATGGGTAAAATGGGATTTAACGTGAAAATTTTCCAGAATATTTATTTTGGATAATTTCGTCGGTTTGATGAGGTCCAAAAAGTGTTATGGATTGTTGACATAGGATTTCTTTTGTTCGACAGTGTTCGGACTCTATTCGATATTGCATACAGGGATCGTGCAGGAAGCAACTGAAAAATTGTTGCCTTTTAATAAGACTCCTATGGAAGCGTTATGCAGTGGATAGTCGTAAAAATTGGAAACTGTTTTGTGAAGCTGAATTTTAGATATCTCGGTGGAGGTGACTGGAGGTGTTTTTTGCATTTATTTTATATTATAACATATTAGTGGACAGTTACTAACCACAAAGTGACCAAAGTGTAGAATAGATTTTGTTAGAGAGTTAGAGGCGAAGTGTGAGGAGTTGCTGGTCCGATTGGACAAAGAGATATCGAGTGGGTATGATTTATTGATTTTCCTTGATACCGTAATTGGGTAATGGACCATTTTTTCTGTAAATGTAAGTTGCACATTAGTTTAGCACGTTTACAGTTTAATTATTCTTAATCAGGTGGTGTCCTCGCTGTGGGGTTTGTTGATGTTTGTTAGTTGTTGTAATTCGACTTAAATCTTCGATTTGCAACGTTTCGACCAAGTCGCCTTGGTCTTCTTTAGACGGTGGTCGTAGGACAACTGTGGTCGTGCTTAGTTGGAGTGCACTGTTTATACAATTAATATAACATAACGTTATTATGAAATCTAAATGGTGAGATATAAGCCACACAGGTCTAGAAATTTGAAAGAAGTAATACTTAAAAAAATTAAAAATGTAGAGAGGATATTGCTCAAAAAATGTATTTGTTTTATTAATGTTTGAAATTTAGAAGGGAAACTTTTACGATATTTAAAAAAATACTTAATTTGAAAGTAAAACTCAGAAAATTCTAGAAATCTAGAAAGAGAATTGCAGAAAAAATCATAAGGAAGTCTAGAAATTTAGAACATATACATTGAAACTTAAACTTGAAGAATGTTTTTTTTTATTTTGGCGTAATTCAGTATTATAGGGAAAACAAAGAAATAAGCGTGGCAGAAATAGAAGCAAATATTTGCAGGCTGGATAACAAACCTCCTAACTGCAAAACATAAGCGGCAGTTATTTTAAATGTACACTAATTTGTTTAAAGATTTTTCTAACTATTAAATATTATAAGTTTTTAAATTAAGCTCTTTATTTTTTTAAGTTATCAGTAAAACTGCAATGTATTTTGGAAAATAAATCAGCTGTAGTGGTAGAAAATAAAAAAAAGTATATGTAAGTTTGGTGTTTGCATATATCCTCCTCTTTGCAAAATATAAGTGACATGACCTTTTTGGTTTTCTAAAAGCAACAATAGTATTATTTATGTAGTTTCAAAAAAAATGGAAACAATGAATATGTATATTATTTCTACTATCACTTGTTTGATTTTTTTACTTGAGAGTAGAGTTGTAGTTCTTATTTTTAGAATAGAATAGATAAGGAGACAGGTGCCTGGTTTCTCCTCCATCCTCAGATTCGACTTCCTCCGGAAGGCTGTCCATCCGTAGGGGGTGCTATCTTTATTTGGGCCCGGATACATTTCCAATAGATCAGGGCGCCACCAAAAACAGAAACAATCATTATATAAAGTAGAAGTGTCCAAACACTTGGCACAGTGGACATTGTTTTTGTTGTCACTACAGGCATTAGCTGTAATTGGGGAATTTCTTCAAGTTTTAAAGTCTTTAGGGGGATCTGAAACTGCGTTTTATTTAAGTTCGCTAATTTAGGGTTCGCGGCACTTATCAAAACTGGGCTATCACTAAAGGTTTCTTGGGATGGTAACACATAGTCATTGTATTTTAGGGTGCACCGGTTAGGATTAAAGAGGAACACTCTACGGAGTTGCTGTGTTTCTTCTTTATTGGGACAGCTAATCTTCAAAAGTTGATCCGTGTCGAAGACGGCAAGAAGCTTGTTGGTGTGGGGAACTCGTTCCAAATCAAATGATTTTGGGATACTGCTAATCGTGTGTATTCACAGCCTTCAATTTTTTCAATAGTTTATTAGGTGCTTTTCACAAACAGGGTCATAATTTTCCAATAATCTTTCGGGGCATTGGTAGTGCTTGGTGCCAGCAAGACACAAGTCACGTAGAGTTCTCACGTGATTATCAAAGTTTGATTTTAATAAAAATTTTGATTTTGGGATGATTGTTCTATATTCAGATTCGTATTTAGTAGGAGTAGGGTACATAAAATACAAGTTAAATGAATGTTCAAAATTAATGGGAATGGATAGAACATAATTTATTCGCGTCTCTTCGATTAAACAATTAACTAGTTTCAAAATCCAAGATATTTTCCGGTTTGAGTTCGAACGGTAATCTTCCGTCATAATGTTTGGAGATTCTCAATAGTTGTAACGGTCAAAATTTGTCATTACGGACGTTTATCTTAGGCAACCCATATCACTCCATATCTTTATAATATTTTGCGTATTTGTTTTAATATTTTAAATTTTATTAACGTAACAGAAGTGAATTTGTTAAAATTAACAATCAACAATGTAGATGGTAGATTTATTAATATTTTGTTGGGTTTAAAAAGTCCGATGATTTTATTTTCTGTTTTGACTTTCCGCGTTGAGCGCGTACAATTTTGGCGGTCGATTGATAATGTTTTTTTCTCGTAATTTGTGATCAGGAATTTAATGTTAGAGAGAGACCGATATATATTTCTATGGGAAATTTCCTAAATTACAATTTTCGACATTTTTTTCTTTTCTCACGTACAAGCCGTGAAGAGTACATCGTGGTTTTAGAAGCATTTGTGAAGTATATATATTTTGTATAATTGTGGAATAACTCTGTTGAGGATTTTGATTGTTACTCCACGTGGTCGTACAAGAGAAATTTGTCGAAATACTACTCTGCTCCATTATTCGGCTCGATTAATTGTACAAAACCCTCTTTAAGAGGGTTTTTTTTTTCCTATATACGGATTTCGGTTGTAATATCGGCAATTGGATTTCCGGGATCATTTATTCTGTTCCTGTGTTGGTTGAGAGACTCCAGAATTTGGACTTACATCCTAAAGGGACGCCCCTAACCCTTCGTTGGAATACCTAGTCCAAGGATCTCGAATTCGAAGGATTGGTCAAGGAATTTATGGTGTAAACCCGTATTATCGACCGGAAATTCGACCAGATAAGTTTTACTACATTAATATTTGTGCATTATATTTTTATTGTTTCTTTTTCTTTCTTTGTGGTTAATTCTTAATTGTTTAATCGAATTTCTAATATATTGAATCACGCTATTGGTTAATGAATTTTGAGCAAAATTACAGTAACTTTTTTTTTGTTGTTTAATTAAATTTTTGTCTATTTTTTTTTTACTACATTACATTATCAATTTATTATTTTCATATTTTTTATATTATAACTATTTGATTATTATCATTATTATTATGTTATCCTTATATTTTATTTAATACGAATAATTATTATAAGATAAGTTGTGAACCATAAATGATCATTTAAGGGGAAAAATTGATTTATATTGTAGTATAACAAATAGTTAATCCGAAATTTCTATTAATAAGATTATTATTATTCTTAATCATTGACAATGTCATAATTTAAATTAATTTGTTTATTCTCAATAAATTGTTTATTTTGAATTATTAAATCTATTTTCTTTGCCTATGAGAAGTAATAGTGATAATTGAGTTTCAATATTAGGCAAATATTTTGCAACCGAATATTTGGATTCACTTATTGAGGAACTAGGGGTAATTAATGGTTGCTGGCGCCCTTAATAGCAAAGAAGAAATCAATTAAACCCATGACCAAACTCTCCGACAAAAAGGTTAGCCTGGTTCCCTTTGTTGCCATCTTATTGTAGACAATTATTGGTAGATAACTTTGTATAAATAACCCAGGGCTTAATTGTAAGGTAGGTGGCATAGTTCTAAATATAAATTTTGAGGACTTATGTATTCTAGTCTAGTCTAGTATTATGTCGTCAAGTATTCTCAATTTACAGAATGTTATGGAATTTAAAATATTTTGTAATATATTCGAGATTATTCCGAAAAGTAGGATTAATTGGTTAAATAAATCCTTTGCAAAGATTTTGATTTAATATTGCCGATAATTGGAAGATCCTAGATCTTAATACATGTTGATTATGACTAATGTCTTGAATAGTATCATTAAATTGTTTAATTAAATTTGAACTTTGGCTATATCCGAAATTCAGTTGATTTTGAAGATTTTCTTGATTCGCATTTAAATGAGAAAGGATTTCATTAATTCTTGTATTATCATTGGAATCCATATTTCCAGTTATAGTTTTAATAATTGTACCCAATCCATTGATAAGACCTCTTTTTACCCGTTTTGGTACAACGTACATTTGTATCGTTGCTATTTTATTGAAAATATCGTTTCGTGAAACATTAAGTAGATTATTATAATTTTTAAAGTCGTTTTAAAATTTGGAAATATTAGTGATCGTTTCATTTAGATGTTCGTATTGATTGTTAAGTTTAGCAATTTCTTCGTATAGCGGTTTTAATTCATAATGGTACGTAAAAGTCTGTTTAGATTTTTCTAATCGTGCAGGGCCTAAATTTATCGGTAACAATCCGACGTTGTGAATGTTATGTTCCGGAATTCAAATCCACAGATCACAGGGACGATGAGGAACCTGTAATAGATTGATTTGTTTTAGGATTTACTAAATAAATTTTGATTTGAATAACGGAGTTTTTGAATATATAGTTAATCGTTGCTTTTACAAAAATTTTTTTGTAATCTAATTGATCGATACCGCATCCTAGTTTAGGGATTGCCAAATTTTTAATTTTATGATTTATACAAAATTCTTTTAGATTTATAAGTGTTTTGAATAAGCATTGCAGTGTGGGTTTATTAAAATATTTTTCTTTTGTTACTAAATAAATTATGTACCGGTTGTTTTCTTTTAAATAACTTAAGGAATAAAGTTTTGGGTTTTGGTCATGTAATTTTTTGATTTTTCCGAATCTTAATTTGAATTCGCGAGCAATTCCTGCGCTCATTTTAAAATCTTTACTAACACAACGCGCTAAAGAAAAGTTAGAAGGAGAGGAAAACAGATCATCTTTAATTTCGGAAACATTATCATTTGTAATTGCAAAATTGTCTAAAGTATTTTGGAAGGTAAATGTAATTACTTCTTGTGGTTTTACTATAGCTTGACCTACTCTAGGCCTTTTAATATTCGATATATGGATTTTATCAACAACATTTTGGTGACTTTGTTCAATTTTCGCCGTTTTCCTATTTGTATCAATAGTTTTTAATTTTTCGGGTTTATATTTATTTTTTGGTTTTGCCTGTTTTTGCTTATTTTTAACATCTGGAAGTTCTGGAATGTTTTCCCTATTTTTATTGCTTTTTCCAATAGATTTATTTTTGGCTTCTTTAATATTTTCGTTAATTTGAGAGTATAATAGTTTAATCTTGGTTTTATGATTTTCGATGTAATCGTTAGTTAATTTTCTTTCTAAATGAATATTGAGAAGAGAATCGTTATCTATATGACCTGATATGATTTCGGACGGTTTTAATTTTGTCACAGAGTGGATTGAATTGTTATACGCGAGGATAGAATAAATAATTTTTATATCAATGGGTTCCCTTTTAAATTTTTCTTGGTTATTTAATAACCGAATATGTTCAATAATAGTCAAATGGACTCGTTCTACTATCCCATTCGATTCAGGATGCTGTGAGCTTATGAAGTGCGAATTAATTCTATGAAGTTCAAAAATGTCTTTAATTAAGGGGTTTTTAAATTCTAAGTGGTTATCCATAATAATCTGATTTGGAATGCCATGATGTGAGAAAAATTGAATCAAGTTGCTGGCAATTTCGACAGCCTGGTATGAGTTTAATTTATATATCTGAGTATATTTGGAAAATGCATCGATTATTGTTAGAAATTTAGAACCTTCGAGGGCCATATAATCAATGTGAATGATTTCAAAGGGTTTAGTGGCTGTAGGTGTAATGTTAAGTTTCAATCGTAAAGGATTTCGGTCATATTTCGAAACTAAACATATCTCACAATTATATTATAATGTGAATGATTTCAAAGGGTTTAGTGGCTGTAGGTGTAATGTTAAGTTTCAATCGTAAAGGATTTCGGTCATATTTCGAAACTAAACATATCTCACAATTATTAATATAATTTTGAATAGTGCGGCGCATATTTGGCCAATAGTATGTACGCTTTAATCGGGTCTCGGTTTCGTCGATTCCCCGATGATTTGTTTTTCCTTCATGGTAGTTACGAATTACATCTGAAATATCATTTTCTTCTTGTATATCAGTTACAAATTCAGTGCATTTTGTCATTTTAATTTGGGAATTTTTGAAATATCTTTGAAGGATGCTACAAAAATTTTCGTAAATATTATTTTTAAAGTAAATATAGTAATGTACATTGGGCACAATATATTCTTTAATAAACTGTAATACATCTTGTTCAAAATGAGCTTTTGAAAATTGTGCAAAGATTCGCATTTTTTTGTTATTAAATAGTGAAATGAATTTAGGTTTAGCAGGGGAATGATCTATAATAGATATTATTAACTGATTATCGCCTACGTTTACAGGTATATCGGCGATTGGAATACCAATTATGGGATATTCTAAACTAGAATGTATTGTCGCTCCATCATCTATTTCATCTCTTTTTGATTGGGGAGGTTCAGGAATTATTGAAAATTGATCATTATTGCTTCGATTATTTACGTGGTTATTATCATTATCAAAATTTATTAGATAGTCTTTTAGATTTTGTAACCTAATGGGTTGGCTAGGAAAATTATTATTATTGTTAAATTGTGGTGGTTTTTGATTAAAATTATTAAATCGTACATTATTTATTCTTTGGAAATTAGGTCTTATGTTTTGATTAATTTTTGGAGTTTGCTCAGGCTCCAAAGTATATTGAAAATTTTGCTCTTCGATAACATAACTAATTGTGGCTTCTAATATCGCGGGATTTTTCAATCGAACAATACTTTGTAATTGGCCTCGCAAACCACGAATAAATGTTTTTAACGCGACTTGATCGTATTGTTGCAAATGAATTAATTTTGCTGCTTGGGGCATTTCTATCTCTGATAAGGAATGTATCTTCGAGGCGAGTTTACTGCGTGCGACTTGAACACGTTCTGCAAATACCAACGGAGTTTCGGATTTCGCGGGTACTAAATTGATAAGATCTTAGACCAAACAATCATAGTTTCTTATATCACCAAAACGTTGCCTAATATAATCTCTAATCAAATTCCAAGTATTTAATTCTACGCGTGAACCGACGGCTACTAAAGCGCGGCCCGTTAATTTACTATTTATCTCATTTAATAAATACGTATTAATTTGTATATTATTGAGAGGTCTAAATTGAGCTAACACAGCCTCACAACGCGCGATAAAAATCTCTGTTAGTTCACTCAAACCGTCAAATGTTGGAATAGTTTCTACGTTCATGCGGAGCATTGGTAGTCTACATTATCGTTAACAGCCATTTCTGCGTTTATATTATTATAATTATTTGCAATTAAATTATTTTCGATACGTCTAAGAGGGGATCGGAAACGATTTCGTGATTGGTTAGGTTGTACAAATTCCGAATCTGAATATGTACGCGAGCGATTATTCATTAATTACAAATAAACACGTAAGAAAAACCTCTAAATAACTTGCACTCACCAGCCGATGATCACTCTGCCCATGTCAATGGTGTTCATCCAAGACTGGTCGAGCTTCGTGGTGTGTATTTTCTGGTCGGACTGCCTTTGGAGCTGCAACCCTCGATTTTTGGAGGATTCTTCGGTGCTGTCTCTTATACTCAGAAAAGTTGTTCGGATACCCCGAATTCGTTAAAACGAATATTACTCTGCGACTTTTATCAGATGTGTAATATCGAGGAATCCTACCGACTGCGCCAGTTACGTGTAACGACCGGGAGATTCATTTTTTTAAAAAGGTTTATTTTCTATTAACTTAATTACATACTATAATGAACAATGACTAGAATTAACGGTAACGAACGCGTAATAAGAATTAATTAAATATAATGTTGAATGTAATAATGAACAATGCTATCTGCTGCATGATGCGATTCCCTATATAGGACCCAGCGTGTCCAGTCAGCGTCTTCTAATCTGGTACGTGATGATAAGGAGACAGGTGCCTGGTTTCTTATATATATATATATATATATATATATATAGGTAGTGTGAATGGTCACTGCTATATATTTAAATTATTATAACATCAGTTGGAGGTTAGACGAGCTGCATATAACTTAATTAAATCATATCAGGAAAAGCGTATTTAATATACTAGGTTAAGGTATATAAATTCTGTTTTAGCTAGTTCATTAAAAATAATGGCATTCTACAAGGGAATTGAAAGTGAATGTTGTTTAATTTAAATCTAATCAAGTTAAATAAAAAACCCGAATCGATTAGAATTACTTACGAGTTTGTAGATAGAATTAAATATTTAGGCATAATGTTGTATTATATAAATCTCCTTATAATAATAAGAAGGAACAGAATATCTACACTATTTTTGCCTTAAACAAATTGAAAAACCAACTTTCAGCAAATATCTTTTAGACGAGAATAAATAATGCATTGCGCCGAAAAGGGGAGAAAAATGGACTTCCTCGAATCATTGGAAATTCATAAAGCCAGAGCTAATCCGGAAATTCCCTTAATTAACTCCAATTTTCAAAGCTGTTTGTTAATATTTTTCCATATAGATGTAATTTGTAGATTAAATTACATTTAGTTTTGATAATTAACGTTAAATAAAAAGTGTATAATATTTTAATATTTATAATTATTATCTTTCAGATATTATGTTTGTTACATTTGTAATAAACGCTATATATACTGATAATTTTTATGATGAATTCAAAGATAGTAAGACGGAAAAAATCTGAAAATATATTTTCTAATTTGAGGTATTGTTTTATATTCTGGAAAAATTGTAAGCGAGCAAGCAAGGTTTTTAACTTACACAAAAGAGCTTTAAGGATACATAAAAATTAATGAAAGCTGCCGGCGTATTTTTAATGAAGCATATATTGTGATGCTTTATATATTTTACATATACGAGGGTATCAAATTTTTTGAAACATCTGTACTTATTTTGGAAAATTTATTAACTCACGCGGTATTTTTTAAAAATTAATTATGTAAAGCAATTATTAGTTTTATATTTTCTATGTATTGTATTTGTATTTGCTACATGTAATTAGATTATTAATATTAGTGATAATTATAATAATTTTAATAATTGCTTCTCAAAAAACAAAAACACTTATCTTGCGTTATTTCTTAAATATTATAAAATCAATATAGTTATTACATATAATATATTTATGTTGAAAATAATTTTTGTCCTATAAATCATGCATTATTTATAGTTTTGTATTATGTGTGAACTTCTAAAAGTTACACACGTTGTTCTAACATCGACTGGGAATTGTCCTTGATTCGTTTTTTTTTATATCCAAGGGAATACTTTATAAAGTTTGTTTTGTGAGGATAATCGGAAGTGAATGAACTTCAAAAGTTTGAAATCGATCTCTGTATCCCTATTTACAAAAGAAATCTCTCGACGATTCGCAGGAGGTTTACTAACATAAAGAAGTGTGATTTGAAGGATTCACTTGTTTATTATACTATAAATTATATATTATACATGATATAAGCAGTATTATCATATAAATCTAATTTATAATAAACTTTAAGTCTTATTACTGTAATTTCAGTTAATAGATTACTAAGTTATGTATATATTATATAATAATAGATATTAAAATAATTTTAAGGATAATAACAATTAATATTTAATCGTTCCTTCTGTATGCCGATTTTTTATATTTAATTACTCTGGTAATTATTTAATAACGCTAATGTCTTAATATAAATTATCTTCTTGATTGAGTTGCTGTGTCAATGTAAAATTAAAAGATTTTCTGTAAACTAACTACAAAATAATACGTTATTAATTATCCATTCTAATAATTTCTATTGTAATTGTTTTACAAGTTTCCCAATTGAGAATTTAAGAGCATATTCGACAATACAATGTATGCTGCTATAATGGTCATATCTATATAAACAGTTGCTGGTATGTTCATTAGAGTAAATTTATTGCCCATTAATCAATAGTTAATGATGAATTTATATCTCATATAGAGTATGATATGTATGTGATTTAAACACAAGTGCTTTTGAAATTGGTATAATAACTATAAATAATAAACAATACAATTATTTTTTTACAAATATTACTTTTTGTTTTTATGATGTCACTACCATTAAACTTTTATATATAAAAACAAAACCTAATAAGAATGTACGTGTGTTATAAATATAATTTTTTGTATATATTTAGCCCACAAATCCTACCTCTAAATAGTATAATTTCAGTGCTGAATGATTCAGATTAACTTTCCAAAAATAATCCTATATCATTTCTATATAGCAGTTCATTACCCACATCGGCGCTAGTTTAAAAATATAATATAAATTAGGATTCCTTTAAGCCGAACGTACTTAATACTAAGCATTATCGCAACTGACAAGACATCCAAGGTATCTCACAACTAATGAATTTGACTGGTCGGAGCACATGCTCTTTAAATAACCAGCACACTAAAAATATTCCCATTCCTCCAGATGTTCCTCCGATTGAAAAGCGACACAAGGTTAGTTGAAAATTTCTTTCTTTGCACTATAACTCATCCGTAGGCCCTAACATCGTTTCAAGCCCATTAGCTCGCCCAAACTCTGCAATTTATCGTGGCATTAATCAAAATAACCGAATTGGCCCTAATAATATATTCCCTCAGTGTCCGCGTAAATATTGTTAGGGCTTATATATAAGAACCAAGGCGACTTAAATGTTCTTCTCGTGCTGGGAATTACTTCCACCAATAATAATTTTCCTACACTTTGATCAATAATTGATATTATTTTTTACGCCGACTTTTAGGGGTCGATGAAAATAATAAAACATTCATTTGACCGATGTCTGTAATTTACTCGGACACTAACTTTAGATCGAGTTTATTGAAGAAAATTACTGAGTTGTCATAAACGCTTCATGTAATGCTACAGTTTTACGTTGTAATTGTTTAATATATTTATTTAGTGATGGTTAAGCTATTATGATAATATCAATACAAATATTACTTCAAAATATTAGCAAAGATTATATATTTTGTATTATTGAATCATATTTTATAAAATAATTATTTAATATATTCTATTGAGTTGAGACACTCTATATACTAAATATTTAAAAATTGATCAGTTTTGGTTTTGTTTTACCCAAATTCTGTTCTTAGTTATTTAGTAATGAGATAATTAGAATTATTGTTCCCTCTCGGGATTTGTTGTTTTTTATCCACTAAAACATGGATCTAATGCAACGTTTAGACAATAGATGGTACCTTTATGATAATATCATAAACAAAATATTTGAATTTGATAAACTTCCTTCCGACAACTAGAATACAGATCGCAATTAGTTCATTAAAACTGTTTGTTTATAGTCAAAATATTTGCCATAACAATGATTAGATGAAGTTACAATGTATTTATTCCTTTTTAAAAATGCTTCTCTTTGCAAGGCAGAAAATTATTGATTAATTTATTGACTAACGCTAAATTATCAAACTTTATAATCTATTATTAACATAATGTTTCATCAAATGATATATGAGCAACAGATACAAAATGTATTTATGATAGAACTTATTAACAATCCTTGTTTTGTACACAAATATCATTAATAACATCTTTTATTTAATTGATTTACTTAAAGGTTACTTTTATTATTGTGTAATATTATATTTAAAGGTATAAAACATACACTATCTATATAATTTTTCTTTGGTCGGTTTCCTTTGTTAAAAATCACAAACAACTCAACTTGTAGAATACTACTTCAGCTTTCTTAACGAAGAGGCACTTCAGTGGCATTTCACTTGTCTCTTGTCAGCTCGCGTTAACAACTAAACAATAAATGAATCACTCCGACGGCTGCAACCTATATATCTGCAAGTATCGATTTTAGAAGTTTCCATTTTACTGTATCTCACAATGACTAATTTATTAGAATAGACTTAATACTTGTCACCTTCCTTCTCACAATACCAAACATGCAGAAACTAATTATAATACCTTTTTATTTTTAAAATTTAATCATTAATTATAATAAAACAGGGTAATTTGAGTTGGTATTCTATATTAATAGTAATAATAATAATAAACAACTTTATTTATCTAAGAACATGTTAGATAATATTTTTTTAAATTTAGAACAACATGAAATATTATAATTTAAGATCTAAAAGTCAGCTATAAAAGTCGTATCAGCTACTAAAATAGGATATTTTCTTTTCACATAAAAAAGGGTAAATGAAAATAATTTTTAAGTTTTTATACCACTATTTATTGTATAATATACACAAACAAAGTTTACAATATATTATCAATTTTGACACAACTATAGTTTCGACCTTTGCAGGTCATTATCAAGTGTTGATTTTTTTGTTATTTGCACGTACCTTATTTTTTCTGTGCATTTAAGAATATTGCAGTAATGATGATTCTATTTAGTGATACATTTATCACTAACACATTTTCTTAAGCTAAACACTCAGAGAACTTTGAGTTATTCATAACTAGTTTAATAGAGCAATTTTTTGATATTTTCCACAGGACCAGTATTTTAGCTTTTAGTTTTTTGGGGAAAGCTTTGGTGACAAATAGCTTTAGCTAGAAAATATGGGTATGGTTGTTATATACCATAGGGGTAGATTATCATCAACTATCTTGAAGGTGAGGCAATTAGTCGTTGAAGCTAACTAGGATTGGATTAGAGATATCTGAAAGTTCGCTACGCCTTGAAGTTATTGTGATTTATAATTAAAAAAACCAAAAAAAAACAATTTTCATACGATTGCTCCTTTTTTTACTTCTGCATTAAAAATTTAAAAAAAGTACAATACTCTGTAAATGTTGAAAAAAAAATTAGTTGACCATCTTTTTTTAACTAGAATCTTCATCTTTTGATTTAAATATAACAGATGTTCGACACTTAGCATATCAAATTGCAAAGAAAAAGAATATTTGACGCGGACAAGAAACAAGATACTAAAATGAAGGCAAAACGTATTTTTTTCTTTTTAAAACCTTTTCGGTTCGACAACCAGAAAAACCAACAGAGGAGTAATTTTAATGATCGCTAGTCATTTTACACATACTAAAAAATTAAAAGCATTAGAACATGCCAGAATTGAGTTATTCCGTTGCAATTATAAGGTCATACAACTCAAAGATGTAGGGCTTTTTGGGTTTATGCAAAAATGTTATGGTGCTGCACTTAAACGAGGGATGGCGTATAATGCAGGCCAATATGTAGTACAACACGAAATAGTTAATTTATTATCAATAATCATGGTTAACCTTGTCGTGCATCGTGCGGAAGTTTATACGAGTGTAATTACTGATATACCGATCATTTAATTGTATATTTTATACCAGTTATTAATACTATAATTGTTTATATGTGGGTGTAAAATAGTTGTGTTCCGATATTTGTAAGTACTGTTTTTAGATTATTTAGAATTTGTGGCTATAATAATATCCACTCGTCTACATTGTTCGGTTCGGTATTCCCGTTAACATTTCATATATTTTTTTCCTTACTACTTATTTTACAATGGGTATTTTGTGCAGAGCGTGTAATACACAATTAATACCCAAAAATCTAACGTCAGCATTTAAGTGCAACGGCGCTTGCGGTTTATGGTTTCACATCCAGTGTACTTTATTATCGAACTCACTGCTAAAATTCTATCGGGCGAAGGGAACGACGAAAATGGCGAAACATGGTACTGCAGTATCCAATGTTAATCTTCATCCGTTCCTGGTTCAAATAATATTCAACCTGAAAAATCAAATTCTGCTAATAACGAGCCTGTCACTATGTCTTCAATTATAACCTTATTTGAAGAGCATCTTGGGCCATTTAAAAAACAAATCGAAGGTTATATGTATATAATGTCCGGACAAATTGTTGAAATGAATTCAAAAATTGAATCACTTGAGCTCGAGAATAAACAACTTCGTAATGACTTAAATGCCATTAAGCTTATCCCCAGCACCGAAAATATTATAGACGAAATATCTGACCGGGAGAGACGTAGTCGTAATTTTACTAACGCACTTACTATGTTTTAACCACTAAAAAAAGTGGTTAAAACATAGTAAGTGTGTTAGTTAAGTGTTTATCATGAACCACGTAGTAACGGTCACCACAATCCTTATGATTAGTCGTAATTTAATAATTTATAATATGCCGGAGTCAAAATTAACGGATGCTGGCGATAGGAAAAAAGATGATATTGGTCAGGTTATTCATATGTCGTCTTCTATTTTGCAAGATATTAATCCTACAAATGCTATACGTCTTGGTAAACTGTCAGGTCAATCCAGGCCGCTTAAAATATCGTTACCGAGTCGTGGAAATGTAATTACTTTATTAAAAAATAGATCGATTATAACAAGTTCAAACAAAACAAAAACAAATTTACCAAGAGTTGGAATCTCGCAAACAAAAAGGGGAAACTGACATATATGTAAAATTCATTAATGACCTTCCCACAATTTGCAATGGATAGCAATACAGTATAAGTCGAAATAAAAATAGTGCGTGCAAAAAGCTAAAAACATAATTGATACTTGCTTTGATACACTCTTGATGAAACATATAACTCACTGGATAGGAATTAGGAATAATACACTTGTTTTGTTTCATATATTTACTATCAGTTTCCTTACACGTGTTTCGGCGATTGAAAGGAGTATAAAAATTAATCTATAATCTATAAACACGTGTCAGGAAACTGATAGTAAATATATGAAACAAAACAAGTGTATTATTCCTAATTCCTATCCAAACTAAAAACATACTATCAGAATCTGGGCGACATGAAAACAAAATTATACGATATCATGAATAATATAAACTGTCGTATGATATTATAATATTTGTTGAAACTTGGTTAGATGACAGTATAATTGACAATGAATTGGGATTTAATAACTTCACTATTTATCGACTTGACCGTTCACCTACTACAAGTCACAAACATCACGGGGGTGGAGTTCTCATAGCCGTAAAAAATAATATCAGGTCGCATAAAATTCATATTGATGAAAATAGCATTGAACTAATATTCGTTATGTTAAAGTATACCTATTGGAAGCGTTTATATTCCACCTAATTCTTCCACCCATACTTATGATAAACAACAAAGTTGTTGAAATTTTTTTGTCTTATGCATAGCGAATGCAAATTCATTATAAGTGGTGACTTTAATTTGCCTGATTTAAAATGGAAGCTTGTTAATAATGTTTTCATTCCCGAAGGTCGTCTAAATGAGAGTAGCGAACAACTAATTAATACTTACAATCTTATGAATTTACATCAAATTAATGCTGTACCTAATTCGAATAGTACATTCTTAGATCTTGTATTTATGGATTTCATAGAGTTCGATGTCTGCTTATCTGAGGAACCCTTAAGCAAACTTTCAATTCATCATAATCCAACCGACATTAATTTACGGATTTCTGATATATTGCCTACATTAAACAAACAGCGAGTTGTTCATGACTATCTTAATGCTAATTATGTAGCTATTAATAATTTCCTGGCATCATTTCAGTGGGATAATTTATTTCTTGACAAGAACATTAATGAAAAGTTGACGTATTCTATACAATCGTTAATGAAGCTATTCAATTATATGTTCCTACAAAAACAATTTATAGTAGTCAGTATCCTGTTTGGTTCAACAGAGACTTAATTCGATTAATTAAACAGAAGAAATTAGCACATATGAATTATAAGAAAACATGTTTAATATCAGATTATAGTAAATTCAAATATTTACGTGATCAATATAAAAAATTAAGTTCTGAGATTCACAAATTATACATGACAAAAATCGAAAACGACATATGCCTAAAACCACGAAATTTTTGGAAACATATTTCTAAACTAAAAAAGTGCAATCGAATTCCAAATAGAATGTTATTGGAAAATAAGATCCTCGATTCTGATGAAAATATCTCAGCAGGATTTGCTACCTATTTTCAGAAACTTATAAAAGACCTATGAATGACAAGTCGTGCGATTTTGTTTTTAAAAATCAAGTGAATAATTCCAAATTTTCCATTTCCTTACAAGAGGTGTATGAAGAGTTAGAATCTCTAGGCAATAGTGCAACCTGTGGTCCTGATGGTGTTCCAGCAATATTCCTTTCGAAATGTGTGTGTACCTTGACGAAATATTTACATATTTTATTTTCTTGCTCTCTGGATGAAGAGCAGTTTCCCCATATTTGGAAGAGGAGTTTTCTAATACCTATTCATAAATCTGGCAAAAGAGATATTATTCCCAACTACAGAAGAGTCGCAATTCAATCATTTATTCCAAAAATATTTGACAAGATGTTTTCCAAGCAATTGGTATGGCTGGCTAAGGAATTAATTGTGGAATCACAACATTAATTTTGTCAAGGGAAATCTACGGTCATAAAACTTCTGGAATTCCAACCATCCATTCTATCAGCCTTGGAAAAAAGTGCCAACTTGATGTGATATACACCGACTTTTCAAAGGTTTTCGACAAAGTCAATCACTCTATATTGCTCTTAAAGATGAGTGCGTATGGTTTTAATGATAGTGTTGTGAATTGGTTCCGTTCATACTTAACTTCCAGAGAACAAAGTGTTCGAATCGGTAATTTCACATCTGACAAAATAGAGGTAACATCTGGTGTTCTACAGGGTAGTCACTGTGGTCCCATCTTATTTCTCTTACTTATAAATGATATTAGTGTTTATTTGGGACACGCCAGATGTTACCTCTATGCAGATAACATGAAAATTTTAATTGAAGTTCAAGACTGTCAAAAACTTCAGGATGATCTTAACAGTGTACATAATTGGTGCGATTTAAATGATTTGGATCTAAATATGTAAAGCTATTTCTTTTAATAAGCAAAAAAAATGTGTTGAATACCAATATTTGATTAAAAATATTCCATTGGAAAGAGTTAATTCCATTAAAGATTTAGGGATATGGTTTGATGCATCATTTAGTTTTGTGGATCATTTAGTCTCCGTTTGTAACAGGGCTATGCGTCCTTTAGGTTTTATTATAAGAAATAGTAAACATTTTAATATCAAGACATTAATGATTTTATATAACTCTTTTGACCGTTCTCATCTAGAGTACGGTTTATTAGTTTGGTTGCCATTTTATGACGTACATATATCAAAACTGTAGAAAATTCAAAATAAATTTGTTCGTTTTTTATTTCATAGACTTAACACCAATATAAACCTACAATCAGGACCGTCATAAAATTGCAGGAATTTGTTTTCTCCACAAACTAATAAATGGTCATATTATCTCTCCTGGGTTATTATCCATGTTGAATTTTAATTTCTATACTCATAATATATCTATTCGTAATGGCTTATTATTTCGACCAAGCTTTCATCGTACCAATTATGGTTACAATTCTCCAATCGAAATAATTCTGAGAAATGTAAATACACTCAATATGTCCCGTGATTTCGACATTTTAAATAATTCCTTAGCTTCTTGCAAGACTTCAATTATCTCTCGTATTCATTGATTTTTCTTTTCGTTTTAGTTACTCTTAAATTTTAATTTAACCAGAATATAATTTATTTTCGGTTTTGTTATAGAAGGTTAAAAAATTATATAATTTTTTTGTAGTTATTTAACTAATATTATTTTGTACATATAATATGTTTTTATTAATTTTAAAAAAGGCGATTGCCTTAATAAAGAGTATTTATTTATTAACTTGATATACAGCTACAACTATATGAGCTGCTGTTAATTCTTCTGGTGGATGTTGCCCAAAAAATAAACTTGTTTTGCTTCTAGTGAATTATGAACACTACTGTGTTATACAATGTATGAAAGATAAAGAACATAAAGACATAATACAAAACTTAAACCTAAAGTTGTAGTAGTACCTGATAATAATACTAATAATAATTATTATCCAACAGCAGAATCCAATATAAAGATAACATCGAGAAATTAACATAATTTAAATTCAACATTCCAAGTAAAAATTTAAGTATTACTAATTCTAATTAATTTTTAAATTAAAGATCTAAATGAACAAGTAGTGTCTTAAAACACTATAATGGATTACGTCCATTAACAAACATATTACTAAATAGTTTATCACTATTACAGCACATATGGTTAATGGGAGCTCTGGCTAAAATATTAGTTTTGGCAATAGGAATTACAAATGTATGTATAACTACTTCTAGAGATGATAAAAATGTACTGAGTGTAGAAGCTTTGGACAATCTGCAGTACTATGAACAATCTTAAAGATAAATAAAGCACTATATTCTTCACGATACACAGTGGGCCAAAGCATGAAAAAACCTGGTCAAAAAATGAAGATGTGTAAGAATATTCTTCAAATTGTTTCCTATGTGGTTTTTGGAGTCGCTTATTACGAATATATTAAAAATTCAAAATTCAAAATGGTGGATCAAATCTTCATAAACATGTACATAAATAGTAAATACCCGTATTGTTCTTACTAAATAGATACATTAAGGTTTTTGGTAAATGATATACTCGAAATAAACGAAATAGTGTAAAATATATTTTACAGAATCCGAAAACCCATAGAAATGATGTAACTAATCTCAAAAATTGCAATCGCTTTCGGCGTCACCTTTTTCCACTTTGTCATCGCTCTCATTATATCCCTCGATATTTTCGTTTGAAGGTGGTACAAGTAATAATTTCGCAACTTCCGGAATGGTTTACCATCATCTGGTTTTGGAAGTGGGTCGGGCGATATGAGAAGATGGTTAAACACATTTGTTGACGAATATCTTTATTCCGCGCTTCCTCATATAACTGACCAATTGAAAGCGGCGAAGCTTCGGCGATCGCGTAACCGTGAATTAACACAATTTGTACGGAAATCAGCATGGGATTCCACAAGTACAATTCAACATAACGCTTTGCAACACCGAGACTATAATTTTTGAATTTCTCAATATTGATGGCACACCCGATCGACATTGCTTATAACAAAACCTTGTTCATTGCTATAATATTTTCCTTCATACTCAATATTTTCGGCACTGGCAACATCTAGCCGTATTAATATCATTCGATGTGCCAAATCCATGTTTTAGCACATCATTAATCAAACCAAGATATTGAGAAAATTGTTTCTGGATGGCTACTCTACGGTTTGCGACTTGTTATTTCTGCTCTGCAAAGCGGAATTGTGATTTTTTACTTTTTTCGTCACCGCCAAACCCATGCATTCAATGACGAAATCCCGAAACAAATCGAACAAATCGATGCTGTCAAATTCTTTGGATTTTTCTACTTTACCATACAAAAAAAAGAACAGTTATTTTACAAATAAAGTGCTAAAACAAAGTCATCGTGTCTCCTTCAATGTTTACCACAAAGTGAATGCCTCCACAATTAATCATTTAAAAAATTCAATTATATTTTGACCATCAAGAACAGTTTGAAAAGGAACGAGTTTTTTGATTTGATTTTCGATGTTAAGATGCTCCGAATGACTATTTTCAGAGGTCTCCTTAAAATATTGTTATTGTAAAGATCGAATAGACCTACAAAGTAGCTCAGAAGATTGTCTTGGGTTTTAATAAAATCAGAGCACGTATTGGCACCAGTTTTATTTTATACATTTCTTTATTCGAAGTTCCGTCGAACCCCCACTTAGCAATTAATTTACAATCTGTAGTTACTGTAGGCTTAATTACATTTTTAACTACCTAAACCAGACGCTCAAATATGTGATTCAGCAATGCTTGTAGCTGAACTTCCTCAGTTGTCTCCGTTACGGTGATTGCTGACGATGGTGGATAGCAACGTTTTTTAGCCACCAATATTTTGGTGTATAATGGATAAATGGACTCGCCTCAGTTTTCGTTGGTTAGCTTTCGCATTTGAAGATATAAATATTTTGACATTTTACCCGTGTTTATCAAGTTTATCAAGTTAAAAGCAAATATCTCACTTGGTTTCTGTTTTTTGCATGTTGGTAAGCTTTTGGAAATTTGAACGCATGGTCCGGTGAGCAGCGTACGGTATTGTGTCGACTATAAGTTTTGTTAATTGTCTTTGAAGTCTTGTCGGACTGCTCCTTTTTTACAAATCATTCTATTAGAAATATGTGAGTAATTGACATTAATAAACTAAATTACTAATTATTAGAAAAACATTTTATTAATCTTTATCTCAATTTCCAATAATGCTTACCAGAAATGTTATGGCCTTCTTCGTCCAATTATCATTGATCGCAAAAAAATTTCCTCGAGTCCACCTTGCCCCTTTCCACTGCGTTTTTATTTTTCCTAGCAACAATTATAACTACTTTTTCTTTTGCACAGTCAATTGAAAAGGATAATTTGGCATTCCAAAATTCTTCGATGCCACTTTGCCTCTTTCCACTTCGTTTTCATTTTTCCTAGCAGCAATTTCAACTCCTTTTTCTTTTGTGTAGTCAATTGAAAAGGACAACTCGCTTAGTAAACTTTTTTTTTCATTTTGGCCAGCTTTTTTCATGTTTTGGCCTACAGTGTGACGTGACTATAGAGAGATTTTAAAAATCGTTAGTTTTTAATGCATTTTCTCTAACTAACTTTAATCTCTCCTATGAAGTACGATTTTTGAGTACGGCATCATTTAATAATAATGATAACTTATTTATTTAAATAAAAAACAATGAAATAAATAATTATATAAAGAATAATAGCATCAAGAGCAGTGTAAGAAAAAGATATAAAAATAAAACATACAATGTAATCGATAACTAATTTCACATTTAGAGAATAATATATGTAGGTAAAAAGACAGTATATCATATAATACCATGTGTTTCTAAATGAATATCAGGGTTTTAACGATTTGTATTATTTATTACGTAAAACTTAAAATTAGGATTAATGCATATAATTAATGAGCAACTCAAATATATACTTACAAGCTTACAAGTGTTCAGTGTAAGCTCCTTTTGTTACACGGCACTTATCAAGTCGATAGATCAGATCTTCCCAAACTTTGTTAAGTGTTTGGGGTTAATTGTAGCAACAGCTGCCTCAATTCTTTGTCTTAAGTTTTCGTTCACGTAAAAAAACAGTCGTCACCGACTTGGAATTGCCAATTCACGACTAGCCTTCCGCACTGATTTCATCGGGCCACGTGTTATAGACTCTCTCACTCATTCAACATTCTCTTCAGAAACATTTGGTCGTCTCGTAATCTTATCTTTACAAAGTCAGCCAGTATTTTCTGATGATCTGAACACAATCCGGAATGCACGTTGCACACACTGTAGAACATAAAATGCTTTCTGTTCACTAGTCGCCATGTTTGCTACTAGCGCTCTCTATCACATGCGGTTATTAACAAACGCAACTGAGTTGAGTAATGTTGAAGAACTAATAGTGTTAGATGTTTCTTATCAGTAGCTGATCGGAAGCCATCAAAGATTTTCAAAAGAGCTATTTCACAGCTATACCCATAATATAAATCAAAATGAGTTGTAGAATAGAGTTGTTTTCTATAAATTCAAGCAGTAATATTTACATTATCATGCCCAAGTGCGGACGATTTAATCGAAGTAGTTGGGTCTTTAAACAATTTAAACTTAAACGATACATCATAAGGGATTAATTTATTAGAAAACATTTCGTTAATTGTTAATAATTTTTTAAGCCCAAAATAATAAGAATTCTGTTATTTAAAATCCTTTATTTTTCATTTAAACTTTAACAGACATGAATACATAAAATAGAAACAAACGAATGAGATATACACAAAAAACAAATATCACACTTATATGAGCTTGCAGTCAAACCATCTGGCTACGACAAATATACAGCAATACCTGAATAATTTTGCAGGAATTTATAGTAATATTAATGTGAGAGACGTTTTTATGTACTAAGCTTTAGTTTCATTGTTCAGACCAGTAAGGAGTTTCTATATCATCCATCACCCATATTAATGGTGCTTGCTTATTAAAGACGTCACGTATATAGTTGTTAAATAGAGTTGATTTAGTGTCAATATCTTTTGAAACGAGAATATTTTAAAATCGCATATTACTAAGGTCAGACCCAAACGTTAGTAGCTTCTCAAATTTTGGAGTGCAAGCTCATACAGGTGCTTGTGGAGTGAGTTTGTGTCATTGGCTTCCGCAAAAAACTCATTTGCATGTGAGAAAAGTTTGTGCTAAACTTGTTCACAAATTTCTAACGGATGAAGAGGAGGCACTGCACTTTATCAGACATTAATACATAAAATAGAAAGAAACTAATGAGATTTACACAAAAAACAAATAGCACACTTGTATGAGCTTGCACTCTAACCATGTGACTACGACAAATATACAGCAATACTTGTATAATTTTGCAAGAATTTATAGTAAAATTAATGTGAGAGATGTTTTTATGTACTAAGCTTTAGTTTCATTGTGCAGACCAGTAAGAAGTTTTATATTATCCCTTAACCCGTCTTTTAAGAAATAGTTCTTGCTATTAAAGGTGTTTGCTTATCAAAGACGTCACGTTTATAGTTGTTAAATATAGTTTATTTATTGTCAATATCTTTTGTAACGAGAATATTTTAAAATCGCATTTTACTCAGGTCAGACCCAAATGTTAGTAGCTTCTGAAACTTTGGAGTGAAAATAAGAAAAGTTTGTGCTAAACTTGTTTCCAAAGTTCTAACGTATGAAGAGAAGGCACTGCACGTGGATGTTTACGAAAAAATGCTTCAATATTTGCAAGATGATCCTAATTTTGTAAATAAAGTGGTTACTAGTGATGAGTTCTGGTTCTACAGTACGATCCTAAAACGAAACGTCAAAATGCAGATTGGCACACCCCTTTATCTCCAAAGCTCAAGAAAGCAAGTCACGAGTGAGAAGTATGCTTCAGGATCTGGATTGAGTTTGCCAAGGGTGATCAAATCATTGACCAGAGCACTTAGGCCTCACTAGGCCCGTTGTGCCCCCCTGACTGGGACAGCCCTGCGTTGTTCTATCACTCATTTAGCCACCCAAGGTGGCCAGCAAAGGACAGCACAACGCTTGGAGGGTTATCCCTTATGTTGGCCATGTTCGGCCAGAGCTCCACTAGCATGGACTCTCTAAGGTGGGCGAGAGATGGGCAGGTGGTTAACACATGTTCCACTGTCTCGTCATCTTCTTCACATGATCTACATATGGGGGTTTCCACCAGTCCCATAGTAAACAAGTGTTTTCTTATAGGATACCTGTGATAAGACGCAGATTCCCCCGGGATAGTTGCAAATAATATTCAGCTGTTTTCAGATTGGGTGAGCGTATTGCTTCCTTGGCCTGTCTGCAGCCTTAGGTGTTGTCCCAACGTTGTTTTAGCATCTTGAGAGTATTTTGTTTGAGGATGTCAGTGAGGCATTTCGGTGTTGGCGCGATCGGGGGCCCGTCCGTGGTATCACTGAGAACCGATCCAGCTCGCGCCAACTCGTCTGCCTTGCTGTTGCCTTCTTCATTATTGTGTCTCTTGACCCAGCGCAAATCAATACTGTTTGATTGTGCTGCTTGTTTAAGGGTGTTGTCACATTCTTTTACTAGTCTTGAGGTGATCTTGTGACCACTCACTGCTAGTATTGCTGCCCTACTGTATGGCCACCCTTTATTAAAATTAAACGAATTACCTAAAATTTGTTTTATTTTAAATAATTCGCCGTACCTCTTGATTATCCCTTTTAGCTTTTATACAGCGGTGCGAAGGTCGTGGTTCAAAATAAGAATATAAAACAATATAACAGTCAATTATGACTAAAATGGGCGCCAGTAATTTTTAATTCAAGAGATACTCAACTACGGAATCTTAATAAAAATTACAAAATTAAAATCCTTAACCAGTTAATAAATAAACACAATGAATTTTCTTAAATAAGTATTTATTAACAAAAAAAAAATAGTTCTTAATAAAATATAAACAAAAATGAATGCAATAATAAATAATGTCTAAAATTAATCAAAGTAGTTCTAACTATTAATAAATCTAATTCAAAACTATCAACAAACAAACTAAACAAATATCTTTGAAAACTTATTAGCATCACCCTGTATATTTCCAAAATTAAAAATTAACAAACATCAGAAAATTAAATTACAACTTTCAAATTCAACTTAATATCAAAATATTATACTTTATAACGTTTATGAGAATTCTAAACTCAATTCAACATCAACTATATTACACAATTCTTAATATTTACACAATTTTTAAATTCAACTAAATATCAGCAATATTACAGATTTCTATTTCTAATGAAAATGGCTTCAAAATGAATTAATTGATTTCATGGACAAACCATTCATAATGACACTATATAGCAATATTTAAAGTATAAAACAAACATTACCCTGTATAATATTAAAATAAAACATTAACACGTGCTATACTAATATATAAAAAAAAATGATAACGCGCAACGCGTTGGATCCAATGCTCATACGCAATTATTCACATCATACGCGAATCTTTTACTTATCTTAAATATGAAATTCATGTATCATAACACACACACGTTCATATATAAATATATACATCATACACACATTAATAAATTGCATTTATATTATAAAAAAAGTAATAAAAATGGAAAGAACTGGCCTTAGTTTTAATTCCAATTTCCACGAAGTAGTGAAATTGATTGTAGCAGCTTCCAAAGAGGATCGGTATCACAGCTATGGTACCTCGTCTCCATCCAAAATTCCTTGCTACTGTCTTGTTCCATTACTTCCTCTAACAGACTTCCGCCATCAAACACGTGGCCGTCATCAACGTGAATTATGGAAAACCAATCTCTTGTTATAATTTGTACTACATTCCATCTGCCAATATCTGAGCTTGATTAGTGCTCATTTTTAGGCACAATTAATATGAGTATAATAAAGATGAGTGTAATAAAGAGACCTAAAGACGAAATCGACAATATAGCAAAACCCAAAAAAAAACTAACGAAATATATCTAATTAAATTTAATGGAATTTATTTAATTAGGATTATTAAATTTTATACCTGAGGTGGTAGACGGTCTCCTAGTTTATAATATTATATTATATTCAATTTTATTTGTGTGATTTATAACATAACTTTGTTAATACGAGCGCCATTCTCTCGGGCGTTGTTCTTTCTTCGCTGCGCAAATTCATTCTTCCTCAAAAACTCTGCGCGCCCGTTGTAGCAAAAAAAAATTACTCCAACGGCCGTGTTAAATTTGTCTTTAAATGGACTTCTAATATAGGCAACTTAATTAGCCAATTTTGATTTTAAATTCAAATATTTAATTAAACATCTCATAAGATATCAAAAGTTGAAAAGTAAATGTTACAACTGTCTGTAAGAATTTATATGTTCCTATCACGGATGTCACGGTGTAGGATTTTGTTCGCCCCTTGGATGATGCCAACGATCTCTGCTTGCAGAGTAGTTGTGTGCTTTTCTAGGGGTATAGCTAATGAGAGGTCCATTTGTTGCGAGTAAATTCCCGCCCCGGACCCTCTTTTGGTTTTAGAACCATCGGTGTAAATTCGGAGGGTTTCCCCACCCTCTACACTCCCGGTTCCCCTTTTTATCGATACATTATAGGGTCTATTGAAGACGTAGCAGGGTGGCAAATTGTCTTCCTTCCTTCCAAGGAAGGGTGTCTTCTTGACTTGGGTGTTGTTCGCATTGCCTCGGTCGTGCTGAGGCATGCTATCCTTTGCAACTGAGTAAGCTGCTTTGCTGAAGTTTTCTGTCTGGCTCTGGGCCACCAAACCAGTGCTCCATAGATTAGCATTGGTCTCACTACCGCTGTGTACAGCAAAAGTGCTATCTTGGGAGGTAGCCCCCCATGTCTGCCCCACAGCTCTCCGGCATTGCCAGAAGGAAACGCATGCTTTTTTACATTTCATTTTGAGATGTGGTTCCCATTTCAGCTTGCCGTCGAGGATCACTCCCAGGTATTTGACTGCCGACGACAGTGTCAACTGGGTGTTGAGGAGCTTAGGAAGCTTTAGCTTACTTAGTTTCCTCTTCTTTGTGAAGAGGACCATTTCAGTCTTTGGCGGGTTTATGGTCAGAGACTGGTCGTTACACCAGTGTTCAATTATTTTGTAGGCTTCCTGCATCAAGCTGCATAACACCGTCTCAAATCTGCCTGTTAGCAGGATGGTTATGTCATCTGCATATCCTATGGTGTGGAAGCCATTGTCATTAAGTCGCCTTAGTAGGCTGTCAACAACTGTGTTCCACAGGAGTGGTGAGAGTACTCCACCCTGTGGGCAGCCTTTAGCAACGATCTTTCTGACAGTGGTGTTTCCCACATTTACTGTGACTGCCCTATTCTCCAGCATGCTTTTGCAGTTTCCATTTTTCTGAAGGTCCTTTTATCGGAAGCACCTTCTATGTCAATGAACACGCCCAAGGTGGACATTTTATTGTCCAGAGATCTTTCGATTCGGTCTACAACAGTGTGCAGAGCCGGCTCCGTTGATCTCCCCTGAGTGTATGCATGTTGGTTAGCGTGGATCAGATTCGTAATCAAAGCCGTCTCGCAAATTAATCTTTCGCACAATTTCTCTAACGCTTTCAGGAGAAATGACGTTAGACTTAATGAACGGTGTGATTTGGCTAGTGTATAATCTATACGACCAGGCTTCGGTATGAAGATAACTTTTACTTCTCTCCATGCTAGAGGGATGTATCTGAACGCGATACATGCCCTGAAGATTTTGGCTAGGTGGGCTGATAATATGTCCAGCCCCCATTGGAGGAGGGCCGGGAATATACCGTCCAAACCTGGCGCTTTAAATGGCGAGAAGCTTTTGATTGCCCAGGTTATACGTGTCCCTTCCGTGAGGTGATCTGCCACCTCCCAATCCTCCTTGGAGGAGTTTGAGGGTATAGGTTCTGACCAACCTTCATCGGAGGTGTTCGTACATCCTGGGAAATGGGTGTTAATGAGAATCTCAGCTGCTTCCGAGAGGTTAGAAGAGTAACTTCCATCCTCTCGTTTTAGGCAACCTGGTTGTCGTGAGGGATCCTTGGAGAGGATCTTTTTGAAGTATGTTTGTTTATTTCGATGATAAAGGACTAACCGACAAACAGCTTCTTCTTACTGACCAGAGTTTCACAGGCAGTTTTACTCTGGAGTGCTGCATCATTTGAAAGATCGAGTTTACCGTCCGAATATTAAAGACGATTGAGTTTTTGACAACGATAATGTGTCCTCTCACATATTGCGCAAATCTTTCGAAGTTATAGCTACATTAATCATATCAACGCGCACCGACATTGCTGCCGACTATTTTTGTTGTTGCCCCGGATAGAAAAGACTTGAAAGAACTCGATTCGACATGACTATAGTGGTTCAGGCAGTTTCAACCAGATTCCTTAACAGCCTTGCATGCGTAGGTTTCAACGGAGTCTATAAACAATGTGAAAAAACACTAGAAGCGATGTATTCAAGCCCAAGGGTAATATTAAAAAAAACTAAAAAAATTTTTACAGTCACTTCAGTCTTAAAATTTTGCGAATACATTAGTAGTAGTAATTTTTGATAGATGAAAAAGTAAAACGAGGAATATCGTTATGTTCTACTGCTTTACTTCAGGTAAAGGAAAAACGCAATATGAGCCCATAAAAATGTATGTGCTGTGTACGGTAAAGATTGCTTAACAGAACGCCAGTGCCAGAATCGGTTTGCCAAATTCTGTTCCGATAATTTCAGTGCGCCACGTTCAGGAAAACCAGTTGAAGCCAGAGACAATAAAATAAAGGTATTCATTGAGCAAACCGCCGTTACACGACTCGAGAGATCGCAGAAATAATAAACTATTCTCAAACGACCCTGAAGAGAAATTTGCAAAACCTGGGATATGTTAGTAAACTCAATATTTGGGTTCCATATGAACTCAAAGAAATTTATTTAACACAGTGCATAAACGCCTGTGATTAGCTTTTGAAAAATTAATTCGACCTATAACTCAAACGATCAGAAATAGATAGTTTAAGACAAGCTGAAACCACTTGTGCACTATCGCACTATTGGATAAATTGAATGAAGCCATCAACGAAAAGCGAACAAAACAAACGCGAGACCTCAAACAAGTTTTAGAAATAATTTTTGTAACATATCCCTCCAAGTTGGTGGTGGGAAGAGTCACCATCACTGTCGTAAATTGTTGTTATAGTTTTAGTAAATCTTTTGTTGTAGGTTAATGAATAGTTTTGTATTTATAGAGTTCAAATATAATTCTCATGAATGATTGCTTATAAGTTTACAAAATCGTTTATCGTTTATGTTTTTAATATGCTGAATCATAATAATGAAATTTCCTTTTATTTGCTGTATTATGTCTAATATTCAGACTTGAAACGCGGTTATTTAAAATTAGTTTCAACGTAGATATTTTTTCTAATTTAACATCAGAACTATGGAGGAAGCATCATTTAATTATTGTGAGGTTTATCTAATTTGAAATCTCATTAAATGTATTGCACATTATCTAATAATAAATCCTAGGTATAGACAAGGCCAGATAGCTACCGACTCCTGTTCAATATTAATGCGATGCAAATTTGCGAAGATCCCGCGCATGCAGATACCGTAAATAAACAGTGACATAATGCAATTTATTGATTATCGCCTGTTGGAGAGACTAAACAAAATCGTTTCACGTGCTCTTCAATTGGTATCGACTATCCAATTACCGTCTCTTAATTATGAATGTAATGCGCCGGTAGATAAGGGTCATCTTACCCTCTATTTGATTAACTGTAGTGTTGTTAATAATCGATAAGACATTAAAGTAATTATCCCAAGGGCAGTAATAGGATATTTTCTATTGAAGGAAGAAGCCAATTTCTTTTATCGTGATTCGACAATAAACTGAAAGAAATTGTTATTACGCTACGCCCAAATTGATAATAAAATAGGCGAGATAGAAAAATAAAGCGGAAACTGGGTTATAGAGAAATAAAGGATATATTCGTAATATCTTATATGAAATCTTATCACATATAACTGATTTTAAATAAAATAATATTTATTTTATAATAGTCAATAGTTTTATAAAATGTAATAATGTATAAAATCTATATAATAAACATCCTCCCCTCACAATACATCAACTCATTTGTACGAATCACCATGACAGTTAAGCTAGCTAGCAATGAACTTTTGTCCGAATAAAGATTATTGTTATTATTATTATTCTATATAATATTGTACGAATATCTTCATAAACATAATGGTTTTTTCAATTAATATTAGTGTTTTATTATAAGGAAATCAATGGTACTGTATTAATGTTTACAATTATATAAAAAAAGAACCTCTGCGTTGCCTACGTGTATATTGCAATTTACAGCTTAATCAAATTCACGCCATAGCAAGGGGCGAAAGCTGCTTATCGTAATTTAATATTTTAAACGAGCTGTCGTTGAATGCACTTATAAAATAATTTCAAGTATTTATCGATCCTCAGAAATTCCTCGCTGCAAATGTATACAGGCACTTGCATATCTGTGGACGCTCTAATTAGTCTCGGCATCTGCCATTGACGTTAGCTTGGAAAGTAACTATGTGGTTATATGTGCACAATTAAAACGTATTACTTGCTAATCAACAAGTTTAAGGTCTGTGCAATATTAGTCTAGACGTATATATTAAGTATTAAATTTAATTAAATCATTAATTCAAACGAAACCCTCATTTACAAATAATTCAATTAACTTAAACTTTGTTTATCAAATTTTGTTGTTATATTAATGCAATATGACATAATTTAAAAGATATTTCTGTTTTTAATCCACGTTGATATAACTTTAATGAATGTATATGAAAATAAAAAATACTCCCATTCATTTTGTAGGGTATGTATTAACAACTCACACAAACCTATTTCATACTACCACATCTTAATGAAAAAAAATGATATGAAATCTGTTAAGTCATAAATCATAAAAAATTAATCCCGTTGAAGTTAATTCATTAGAAAAGAAGTTAGAATGAACAAAACATCTTAAATGATAAAACAATTTAATAAAGTTTTGTTTACATATAAATCTATATAGGACAATAAAACAATGACCAATCTAATTTTTTGCTGTTTTTCTTCTAATTTTTTTTTATCTTATCAAAAGAGAATTCGGCTGGTGGTCAGTTTGATTACAAATTGTAAATAAGAGTTTTGGCATTTAGTGACCAATTGCAGACTTCATTGAAGTAAAACTGCCTTAATGAAGACTTCTTACCTCAAATCCTCAAGCTGTTTGAAAATGATATTCTTTATAAACAGCAATAGCTATATGCACCATACGTGTGCCGGACACAAGAAAACGATGAGCAATCTTATCTATTACCATTCTTCTTCAATATCCGTTTTTTCTAAAATAACTATAAGTCATTAATACTTAAGAATTGATAATTTTATTGCATGATCTAAAAGATAAAATGAAATGTGTAATCTGTTTATAAATTAAGAGAACTACTTAACTCATTGAAGTTACCATTAAAAAAGAATGTGAGAAGGAAATAAATATCTGATTTTAGTTTCTATTTGTATCTGTACATTAAAATCGGTTCAAAATTTGTTTACTTTAATTTTATCAACAATGGTTATATAACCCCAATTGAATATTTAATGTTAGTAAAAAAGTTTTTAACTTTATTTCACTCTGTTTGTAATTAGCACCTGGTACTGACCTTTCTATTCGGAAATAGTTTAATTTTTCTGCCAGCTAAACGCTGACCCACTTTCCTTATCCTACCTCTCATGAATCCTAGTGATACTGATACCCACCCCATCCACATATCCTTACAATCACCGGAGGAATGGAGTTACATAGTCCCTCTCCAACCCTCAAGATAATAAGTAACACACCTATGGGTATGGAGAAAAATATAAATAAAGAAATAAGACCGCTGCCTGGGGATCGCCAGGGCAAGTGTAGAGCAGGTGCTGAACTTGACACCGATCAAACCACCTGTGGTAGAGCACTGATCAGGCGGGTCTGAAATAAATACAGCCGAAAATGGAACAGCTTACCGAACTATAGACGTTGAAAGTGTTTTGACCGTTGAACAACGATCAACCACCGAAGTGGGACATATTAGGAAGCGTATAAAATGGACCAAACATATGAATCAAGTTATAATAAGCTGCTATATAAGAAGCACCAAGATAAAAACTAATCTAACAATATATAGAACAGAACTCTATCAGATGTTCATCAATATCCGAAACTTGCCGGGAGACTATGTGAGTAAAATGTGGCAGATAGAAAGAGAGCCATTATGACTAGAAAACTAATATCTGACATCGAGATTTCTAGCATAAGGAAGAAATATTAACTAAATTCAGAAATCAATCAAGAACATAATCCGAGGGATGGATTAAATAACGATGATATAACAGGTAAATGAAGATCACGACGCAGAGAAAAAACAAGAAGGAATGAAAGGAATTAATAAGAACGAGGATAGGATAGGGCTGAAAGATTTAAAAAGAAATATAAAAAATGAATTCAACACCACCATGGCAGAATATGAGGAATCCGACCCAACCGCATTCATAAAGATCCCAAAAGTAATATTAGACATACATACCTACACAGCAAATTATCAGAATCCTTAACGAAGAAATCATTCCTGAAAGAGTACAAACCTGCGGAGATTTGGGACAGATACATATGATAATATATTGTGCAGCAATCACTACAGTTAAAAGCACGGAAAAGGAGATTATACAACCAGACAACCAATAACAATGAAACAAGAAAATAAGCCTACAATAATTTATCGACGGATTGCGAAACTAAGAGAAAAAATAGGTCAGCTCACACAATAAAGAAAATTAATGAAAGTATTAAACCAAATCTAATAGAAGAATTGAATAGGGAGCAAATTACTGGAACAAAATACCCAACAGCTACAGCCACTCTCGAAACGCTTTCGTAGATCCAAAATGTGTACAGCCCGCAAGACGTAGAACACTCAATTCTACCAACAGAAAGAACTACTATTGAAACTTTAAAAACAAAGATTTGGGCCAAATAACGGAAACACCATCCATGTCAGACGTAACAGAATACTGGCCAAACATCATGACGAAAACGCAAACTGGATAATAGAAGAAAAACAGAAACAGAGAGCATTGAGAATATGGAAGAAGTAATTATAAGTAGAGAAGGTGTAGCCAACGTCTTAACAAAAATAATACATTGAAAAGCACCGGATGATGATTGATGGTATACACAACTTTTGACTTAAACAACTTACGAGCGTACACGATGCCCTGGCATGATGCTTCAACAAAATCCTCGACGTTAATGAAAACACTCAAACCTTTCTCACCTACCTCCTACCTAAAGATGAAGACACTTCAAACCCCTCCAAATACCGACCAATCATTTATATTAGTTAATATACTAGTATACATACTAAGGCTATTTGAGGCCATTTGAGATAACATTGAAATGATTTTACATTTCTTTTTTAGGATTTACGCCCATTCAAGGTGATATAATAATTATTTTAACTAATAACATGCCTGCCAATAATTTACAAGGATGTGATTAACTAAAATAATTATTGTATCACCTTTAATGGACGTAAGGTGACCTTGAAAGACCTTTGGATTCGCCAATAATTTACAAGGTATTAACTGCTGTAATAACTGAGAAGATATACAAACACCTACAAACAATCGAGAGGATGCAGCTTTAAAACAGAGGAATCTGGCCATGGCCTTCATTGATTATCGGAAAGAATTCAACTCAATACCACATACTTACCTCATAGAAATCCTTATAATATATAAAATAGATCCAAAAACAATCCAGCTTATGGGTTACCTAATGAAACGGTGTTCAACAACGTTAAACATTTCAATGAAAGGAGATACCTAGATATCCAGGAAAGGGAGGAATAGTGATAGAAGCATATATAATCACCTACTCTATATGGACGATATAAGGTTATACGCCAAATCGAAAGCTAAGATGGCCCGTCTTCTATACTAAACAGAAAACTTCAGTAAATCAATAGCCATAGAATTCGGCATCGATAAATGCAAGATTATAAACCTCCAAAAAGGACTATTAAAAAAAGAGGAAGCCTATCTAATAAACAACCATAAAATGATTGAACAACTGAAGCCCGGAGTGGCATACACATCTTGGATTCAGTCAGTTAAAGGGCATAAACCAAATAAAAAATAAAATACAAAGTGCGTTCCACAAAATATTGGAACTAGTATTAAATAGCTACTTAAACGGGTAGCTATTGAGCTATTAATGAGTATGCAATCCCCTTCTTGACATACTCCGTTGACATAATACACTGGACGAAAACAGATCTTGAAAGCATATCCCGAGATATCAGAACAGCGCTGACAAAATATAGAATGCACCACCCAAAAGCCGCTATCGAGCGGATATACTACCACTAAGTGAGGGAGGACTGGGAATAATATATATAAACAGACTATATATGTCACTGATAAGAAACTTACGGGAATATTTCAATAAAAAAAGACAAGAAACAAAGATGTTCACAACTTTATGCAAATATGATGAGAATATAACACCATTAAACCTTAGCGATCTGCAGCACGAGGACACTAACGACTCTCTTGAAGATCCAAATATGGCAACAGAAATGATAACTTGGAAGCAGAAACAGCTGCACGGGACACATCCAAACTATCTAAATGAAGATCACATCGACAAGGAAGCATCAAACGACTGGCTGAAGAAAGCATATCTATTTAGAGACAAAAGGCTTCATGATGGCAATACAGGATCGTGTCATAACTACCAGAAACTATAAACAACACATCCTTAAAGAAAATAGTGCCGATAAGTGCAGAAGATGCAACGTAAGCGGAGAAACGATCGAACATATCATAAACTCGCACACATGCATTATACCAACAGACATAATAACGTTGCCAAAATAATCCATCAAGAACTGGTAAAATCACTAGATCTCGCAAAGAACACAGAAGCATGTAATAAATACGAACCTCAAGCTGTATTAGAAAACGATCGATTTAAAATGTACTGGGACCAAGAAATCAGAACAGACATTAAAATAAAAGCCAACAGTCCTGATGTCCTAGTATATGATAAACTATCTAAAATAGTCGAGATAATCGAAATTCTTGTCTCGCTCAACAAAAACATACACACAACACATGCTACAAAAATAATTAAATACACAGAACTAGCATATGAGATCAAACAAATGTGGAAGCTTAAAATTGTGACCATCAGGCCTATAATAGTATTAGCAATGGGCATTATCCCAAAGTCAATGATAACACAACTAAATATACTAAAAATTAAAAGCACCCTACCGAAAATCAAAAAATCAGTCATATTGGATTGGCGTCACATCGTTAGAAGGTTCCTTCCTTAACATGAAATAATGCATAGAAGAACTTGACGTAGAGGTCCGTTCTAAATGCAACGAACCGAAGATCTGTATATAAAATAAGTACCACTACCTAAAGTACAGCAGCTCAACAATGGAACAAGAAGAACCTAGTCTCCACATAGCCTTTCCCGCCTAAGACCCCGCGAGAGGAAGGTGAATTTTTCCCAAGCGCTAGTACTGATCAGAAAGTCTTTCTGTTTGAAAATGGTACGTGCAATTACCGAAACTTAAGTCACGAAAAAAACTTACGTGTTATACAAACAAAGGTATAAGTGTGTTTCATTCTAATATTTTTAACACTTCACTTAGACTCATAATTGATCAATTGAAGGTAATATTATTCGTATTAAATACACTATTATTCCTTTAATGTGGGTTGTTGTTTTGTCAACATGCACAGAATCTATAAAATGATTATTTAATATATCAGCTGTCCGGTTTGGATTTGTGATAACATTCTTATCTATTCTGAGGCTAATTATGTCTGACTCATCCATGTTTTAGTCACATTAATATTTTATTTAATTAGATCGATCCCAGGCAGCTTTCGTTACATTATCTGACTTGATTATAACGTCCCCATTGTACTGTTTTTAGTAGTCTGTAATAGTTTTTATGTGATTTTTTCAGATCATTATATTTTAATTCCCTGATCTTTTGCAATTTTATACATTCAGGTTTTTCAAATTTTGATAATTTCTGGTGTTAATATACTGAATACTTGTTGCGCTACTTTCTTGATGGAACCATATTTTCAAATTGGGTAAAGTAGAACACTTGTTTTGTTCCATAATTTTATTTTCAGTTGCCTGACACGTGTATCGATCGGTTAGGATCATTTTCAAAGTTTAACTTTAAAAATGATCCTAACCGATATTAACTGGTACGTCATCAATTAAATCGAACACAGTACTTTTTAATAAATATCTGTATCTGTCCGCATTCAAATGGTCATTTATAATTTGTAATGGTAATAAATTGTCGTTAAAGATACTTCCCCAAACATTTATACTATTGCTGAAATCGGCGTGCTCTAATTGCATGTGTATTCTGAAGAGTCCACAAATGGAAATACGTTCAAACTAGTGTTGCTTTGATAGTTGTACTATTTGTAACACGCAAATTAATTTGTATTATTCAATGTCTGTCGAAGTATTAGCTAGAGAAGTAGTTGTTTCAAATTAATTTGTTTTGTAGTCTTAGTAAGACTCATTGTTGTAGATTCACGAAATGTTTTCGTATTTTTAAATTTATTATTTAATTTTCTACAACGAACTAAAGGATTTTAATACATTTTATTATTATGACATTCAACTATTTGTTGTTTTATCATGACAATCGCTATTTTATTGGTGACATTACTGTTTTATTTAAATTATTTCATAGCAAACTCTGAATCCTTATATCTCTTAAACGAAAAGAAATCAGACACCATGTTATATAACATTTTTTGCTTAAAATAACGTCAGATTTCATCTGTCAAAGTTTGTCACCGAGCTAGTAGATCACCCTGTATATAAAGTTTTTTACTTTTTCCTTCGAGTTTTCGAATAAGTTTATATTAAAATGGCCACAGATAAAAATTTTAATGTACTTTGAATATATATTAATTAAGGTTTCGGTTTATCTATCAATAAATATCTCATGATTGCTGTCTGAAGGGCGATAAACGGATACTTACTCTCTTCTTACCGTTTAATTTGAAGAAAACTGCCGTGCACTAATATACTCCCTCCACAGATTCAACTTGAATATTTACTGGGGTAAATGCGCATAAACACTAACTGCACTTTAGCATTGTTAAGCTCTACAGAAAAAAATTATAAATTTGTAATTATCTAACTTAAATATCGCTAATAATTTAAAAATACGAACACATTTCGTGAATCTATGTTTTCGTATTTTTAAATTATTATTTAATTTTCTACAACGAACTAAAGGATTTTAATACATTTTATTATTAAATATCGCTATTTCTAAATCACATAGCCAATGTTCATACACACTCAGAGTAGATTGGGATAACTTTGTTCTTTTAAAAACCCGTCACAATTGAGTTTTTTATTGCGCACACTTCTAGCATTCATTTGAATGATGTTAACTCATTTTTTTTCTTCCTTTATTGTAGTTCTGTTGGCGATTCTTGGATCCATAGGAGTTTCTAAATCGAAAAGGCTGTATTTTGATTTCTTTAGGCCAAGCATCTTCCTTCAGAAGTTCCTCTGTACGTTTTTGCTGGACGGTAATTTTAAAATCCATTTGTGAAGTGTATGGTGAAAATACTGTTAGTGAACGAAGGACCCAGAACTGGTTTACTAGATTCCATTCTGGAAATTTGGATGGTAAAGATGCACCTCGCTCTGGCCGGCGGGTAACAGAAAAAAGTCGAAGAAATTTTGCAACTGGTGGAGCAAGACCAGCACGCAAGCTTTCGCAAAATAGCGGAAAAACTAAACATGAACCATATGACAGTTTGGAATCTTTTAAAGAGAGCAGGCTACAAAAAGAAGCTCGATGTTTAGATACCACATGAATTAACGGAGAGAAATTTAATTTACCGAATTACCATCAGTGATACGTTATTGAAACGAAACGAAATCGACCCATTTTTGAGACGAATGACTACTGGTGATAAAAAATGGGTGAAATACAAAAAGTCCAATGCAAGAGATCGTGGTCAAAGGCTGGTGACCCTCCGCAAACAACTTCAAAGCCTGAATTGACGACAAAAAAGCTTCTTTTGAGTGTTTGGTGGGACTAGAAGGGAATTGTCTATTATAAGCTGTTGCAACATGGCGAAACTATGAATTCAGTCCTGTATTGTGCACAACTCGACCATTTGTGAATGAAGAAATCAAAGAATAGAAACCAGAATTGGCTAACAGAAAGGGAGTTGTCTTTCAACATGACAATGCACGGCCACACACATTTTTAATGACTCGGAAATATTTGCGGAACTTGGATGGGAAGTTTTGATGTGTCCACTATACAGTTCGAACTTTGCACCGTCTGACTGTCATCTGGATCGATCTCTGCAAAGCTCCCTTGATGGTGAGAAATTGGCCGACCGAAGCGCCGTTGAAAATCACTTGACCAAGTTTTTCGCCGATAAACCACAGGAGTGGGAACCAAGGGAATTATGAAATTACCAGGTAAATGGTAATAGGTTAAAGATAATAATGGTTAATATGTTCTTGATTGAAATTGATTTTCAATTAAAAATATGTTTGTTCATACATGTACGGAAATCCGCGGAAACTTCATCAGTATTTCTTTCCAAATTATTAGGTAAATGCTTTATTTGCTCCAGTATATTGTTGTGCAGTGTTGGCTTTTCTGCAACATCACTAATTATTTAAGATTTTAAAATTGTTGCATTTTGTTTCCCATACTTTTTATTTATTTTCGTTGGTCTCATTGTGTCCGCAAGTATATCCGCGTTGTTCTTTTTCTCCTTATCTATATTTAAAATTGTATTTTGGGTTAACCTAAGAATTTTATAGTTTTTTTTAACGTATATAAAAATATTTTAGTAGTTTTTGCCGATGAGATTTAATTTGTGTCATCAGCAAAAACATGACACTAATATCATCAAAATATTTCAAAAAATCTTTAATGAAAAGTAGGTACAATAGTATTCCCAAAGCAACACCACACTAATTTAGTAACTGCTATGAGAATGACCCCTTACAATAAATCACTTGATATAATGAAAGAAGTTTGCATGCATATTGTTCAAAGTTTTCTCAAAAGTATACAGTGAGAAACACAACCGAAGGCTTTGCTTGTGTCAAGAAATGTGGCAATGGTAAAATTACCTTCCTCAAAATATGTGACTATTTAATCAACAAAGTCAACTATGGCATCAGTAGTCGATTTACCTTCTCTAAACCCATATTGAGATCGAGATAAAAGTTTGTTAGTTTCAAGAAAGGAGATCATCTGATCAAACATGCTCTTTTCTCTTATTTTTGAAAATACTATTAGCAGAGATATTGATCTGTAATTATTTAGATCATCCAAATACGATTTGTTAATTAAAGGTATTACCTTTGCAATCTTAAGTGCATCAGGGAATTTATATGATGTTAATATGATGTTAATGTCATTAATTAAATAAGTCAATGGACTAATAAGTACATTAATTGTATCCCTTATGGTGTTCTGAGAAACAGTATTGAAACTGAAATAGAGCACGATACCTGTAATAGATTTACTAGCTATTACTATTGGGTCTATATAGCATACCAATATATTGGCGAAAATATAATTAGTGACACTAGTAAAATGCAGCTTAAATTCAGATTATATTTACATTTATGGCTTTTTACAAGGCCTTGGAAGCATCAGATGATGTGATGATGAAATGTGAATAAAAGGGGATGAAATAATATTAAAAATTTATTTTTCCGTTTCAATATATTCACCTGCAAACGTAACACATTTCTCAGATGTATGAATTAACTTGTGAATACCTTCATAAAAATGATTGATCCATCTCTGAAAATCGCACCGAAACTGCATTCTTCACTACTTCATCGGTAGAAAAAAAAGCAATTTTTTTCAGATTTGGAAAGAGATAATAGTCGGTGGAAGCCAAATCTGGGTTATAAGGAGGGTGATCAATGTGATAGAAGTTTATGGAAAGCAGCCAAGGCAACTTGACTCTTGTGAACAGGAGCAGTGTTGTGCAAGAGCAGGACGCCTTTGGTTAATTTTCCTCTTCTTTTCACACTGATAGCCTCTTTTAACTGCTCTAAAATTATAATGTAGTATTCTTTGGTTATAGAAACACCTTTTTTTTCTTAAAATCAATCAACAAAATTCCTTCCTTGAATTTCTTAGGGGGTGGTGTACCCTTTTTATGCCACTGTATGGCATCTTGTTTGGATTTCATAATGATAAATCTAAGTTTCATCCCCATTAACAGTTCGCCCCAAAAAACAATCCTTGTCTTTATTAAACTGGTTTAAAAAGGCACTAACATAATTTTAATATACCATATTTACTTAGGGCTATAACCCAAAAAACTTATTTTTTATTTATTATAATTGCTAATAAATTTAAAAAAATAACTCCAAGTACAAAGAACAAAGGAAAATACAAGAAAAAAGAGTGACAGCTAAAAATAAACAGAGAAACAAATCAGAGACGGGCGGCAAGAAAAAAGAAATAGAAGATATGGAGGAAGTGAGAGACATGCTGAAAGAGATGATGGCAGAGATGAAAAAAAAATACAGAGGAATTGAACGAAGAAATACAAGAGATAATATAAAAGTTTATTATTCTTTATTGCCTTTGCTTCTCCTGCTTACAAAATTACAAAAAAATATTATATGATATACATACATTTAATAAAAATGAAGAGGAAAGAGGAAAAATGAGAATAAGAAAAAAAAAAAGAAATGAACAACAGGTACAAAAACTAGAAAACAGAATAGAAATTGCGGAGAAAGAGAAAAGAAAAAACAACAACAAAGAATGAAAAATAAGAGAAGAGAACGTAAAGTCTGGAATAAAGAAGTTCTGCAAGGAAACACTACAAGTAGAAGTCAAAGTACCCAAAATGTAAACAGCAAAAGATGAATAGATAATAATATCAGAAGAGAGCAAAAAAAAGAGGAAATTATGACAGCCAAGAGTAACAAACTGAAGAACACTCAAAAATATATTGACAACGACATAACTACAACTGAGAGAGAAGTGCAAAGAGAAATTAGAATCATAGCCAGGGTGGAAAGAGACAAAGGAAACAAATGGTAGGCTATAAGAAATTAATAATAAATGGAGAACAAGGAATAAGCAGGAGAAAAGACTAGTAGTAGATAGCCAGAAACAGGCAAAAAAACTAATAACACAAGGAAAAGGAAACACAAAAACGACTCAAGCAAATAATAAGGACATACCTAAAAAACAAAAACAAAGAAATACAACCACATGGAATATACGAATGAAAAAAAATAGGGGGGGGAAAAATCAAACTGTGAATAGGCACATGGAACATAAGAAGCCTTAAAGGAAAATAAATATAATTAATACAGGAAATGATGTATAAAAAGAATATATAAAGGATACTGGATAATCTGGTCAGGAGTAGAGGAAAAAGAGAGAGTTAAATGGGGAGTAGGATTAACAATAGCACCAGATAGGTTGAAAGACATTATAAGGGAAATGCATCTAAATGCCAGAATAATGTCAGTAAAGATAATGATAACAAAATAAGAAAAGTGGACTATAATCACAGCATATGGAGAAAATGAAGAAATGAAGACAAATACAAGTTCTATGAGGATCTACAAAAAGAAGTAGACGATTGGAACGGAGAACATTATAATCATAGGACACCTAAACGGAAGAATGGGCAAACAAAACGAAGAAATAGAAGAATACGTGGAGAAAGAAGAAGAAGCAAAAAGAACAATAATGAAGACAGAATAATACATCTTTACATAAAAAATAACCCTATAATCACAAACACAAAATTTAAACACAAAGATATACATAAATATACAAGACCGCAAGCAGCGAAGAACGAAATATCCATAATGGCGAAAAACGTAAAAGCAACAAGATCAGCCGAGATAGGAAGCGATTACTCAAGAAATAATAAAGGAGTAAACAAAGACCCACAAACTTAAAGAAGAACAATACCGGAGATAATAAATAGAGAATTCGCTAAAGAAAAAGAAAGTAAAAACATTGGAAAAAATGGACGATACTCAAAAAATGTTTGACAGAAGTAGCAAGCAAAAGTTGTCGAACAACAAAGATAGGCAACAAATATAGAAATAAAATTGATTGGTGGTCCGAGAAAATAAAACCAAAAATCAAAAATAAGAAAGAAAGCTGAAAAAATATCTAAGTACGAACATAAACGAATATTATGAACAATACAAGGAGAGAAGAAAATAAATAAAAATAGAGGTACAGAAGTCCAAACATGATTCATGGAAGGAATTTGGTAAGAAGATGAGCGAAAATTATTGGAATAATCAGAAATTATTCTACGAAACATTAAAACAATTAAAACAAAGAAAGAACACAGTTTTATGAACATAAAAAATAAGCACGGAAAGACAGTGACAAATGAGGATAAATAATGTAAAGATGGAAACAATACTTTGAGAGGAGCTAAAACGTACAGAAACACAGACTAAAAGAAAATCGAAAGAAGAGGACAACTTAATGGACAGCGATATATGGTAGACGAAGCAGAAGAAATTACGGAGGAAGAGACAAAAGAATCTATCAAAAAACTGAAGAATGGAAAAGCACCAGGAAAAGATGATATAACACCAGAAATGATTAAAAACATGGGTGAAGTGGGAGTTAGAAAATTGACAGAATTAATAAATGAAATATTAAATAAAGGGAAGAAACCTACAGAGTGGAATATAAGAATAATTCTACCCATATATAAGAAATGAGACAAGAGCGACTGCAGTAATTATAGAGTAATCACATTAACAAGCATATAAGGTAAAGTAATGGTAAGAATACTTGAAAAAATAATCAGAGAAAAGGTAGAAAATACAATAGAAGATAGTCAATGCGGATATAAAAGAGGAAGAAGCACCCAAGATTTAATTTTCATACTGATACAAGTAAGCGAAAAAATAATAAAGAAGAACAGAGAGGCACATGCATGTATTGTGGACCTAGAAAAAACATCCGATAGAATAAAGAGAGAAGACATATGAAAAACTTTAGAAGATAGGGGATTAGGAAAGAAAATAATCAGAGCAATACAAGCCATGTATGAAAATAACAATAACATCGCAAGAACCAAAAACGAGGAATCAACATAGTTCACAACAAGGATGTATCCTAAGTCCCATCCTGTTCACACTAGTGTTAGATTTTGCAATTAAAGATGCAAAAAAGATGAAAACACTGAAATTGGGATTTTAGATCGGTGTTTCCCAACGTGGGGCCCACGCCCCACATGGGGGGCAATTTGATTGTTAAGGGGGGCAATTCGCAAATGAACTCTTTCAAATCCGATTTTCCATCGGAATCGGATTGCGATGTGTAAAACCTCCAGCAGAAATGCGCATTGTTAACAAATCAGTCGCATTAAATGAATTTT